>OX424576.1:62985261-63420261 GCA_949152435.1 Gastracanthus pulcherrimus
TCCTTGCACTTTTCTAACACCTGTTGGCATAGGCCCTCAACTCGATTTTCAATAGAGTAGTAACCGGAGGTTAGTTACTGCTCTAGTTCTCCCATCATGCATTTCGCCCCTCTGATGCGCGTAATTTAAAATATTAACAGCGCTCTCTATAATGCACGCTTCTCCGATTAACTTATACCCCATTACTCGATACAGAATGCGTACGAATTGCCAGAGCGCGACGCACTCGTTGTAAACGCGCCTTGCTCCCTTTTCCTGCCGCGCGCCTCTTTTCCCATCTTTTTAGATGCTTATCTGGTCATCTTTCGTTGGCCGACAGTCTTCCGTTTCTCTTGCCGCTTGGCTCTCCCTCTACTTTCCATATCGTTTAATGCCGCATGGCACGCGCCCGCCTAGTTATTAGCTGTTCTCGTCGTCGTCCTTAAGGATGACGCCGCTGAAGCTCCTCGCGCTCCGATCGCTCACTCGGGTATCCGCGTACGCGAGTGTGTATGTATGTGTGAGTGTGTTATCGTCTGCTGCTGTTGATGTTGCTCCGGCCCCGCGGCTCCTGACCGCTTTTATCGTTTCTCGCTTCTCTCTCTTTCTCTCTTTTAGGCCGCTGCTATCTGAAACATACAAGACACGACCTCTTCTCCGTCGTTGCGGCTTCCTCGTGCTGCTCAGCGTTCCTGGACTATGCCTGCTGAGTCGGCTGCTGCTTCTATAGCGTACGTTCGGTGGTTTGGTGCGTGCGTGATTCCGTCCGTTTGTTTGTTTATCCCCCCAATTAATAATAATATAATCTCCCTACTACCTAACCCTACCTACCTACTCTAACCTAACCTTATGTCTCTCTCTACCTCTGTCCTTGTGGCATTTTACATGTCACACAGTTTTGGAAAAATATCAAATTTCATTGAAAATTGTTAGATTTTCCAACATAACTATATGGGTATACTCTCTAAAAAATTATGAAAATTTACAAAAAAACTTTATTTTTAGGTAACAAATATAACCACAAATTTTATCATGTAACAATCAAATTTTTCAAAATTGACTGTAGGATCAGCGTAATGGAATCAAACTTGCTGCAAGTTACTATGTTTACATTAAGTATGTACCTATTCAGTAATAATGTTGCAAACCCTTTGCGTCAGTGTATATATTATACACAATGACATATGTTGCAGATTCTCGGCATTTCAAAGGGTTTGATGCAAATTTAAAGATAATAAATTTCTTACCGTATTTTTTTCTTAACGAATACGAACTTTAAGCGTTAAATAGTTAAGTACATCGACACCATCCGTATCAATAGAACGTATGTTTTTCCCTTATATCATCGATCGTATCGAATCTTCGTTATTCGTTAATTTACAAATGCATAACATTAACATTTGCAAAGTTATTTTATAAAGTATTATTTTTTGTGTGTTTTTGTATTATCAAGTTTATTATTATTTAATATTTTTACAAATTAAAGACTTATAATTTATTATTTAATATTCTTTACTATTTTTAACAAAATATAAAATGTAAATTGATATAAATATTGCAGCCTCAAAATAAGAAAAAATTTTCATGATCTAAAATAGTTTTGATGTGATAAATAAATAAATACATGTAAGTGAATATAACAACATAAATCAAACAAATGACAAGACTTCTTATTGACACCAAGACAAGACCAAGGTAAGGTCTTGGTCTTGTCTTGAAACTTTGAAGTAAGGTCTTGTCTTGTTCTTGTCATGACCTTTTGAGACGAGACAAAGACAAGACCAAGAAAGTCTTGGTCTTGGCGACAGTCCTAGACCTGAGTCGATATTAAAATTTTCGCTGGCCCGACCCATATATATATATATTATATGTTTTATATATGAATTATTTATCGGAAGCAGATACTCGACTCAGGACTATATGTATACGTATTAGTGTACTATAGCTAAATTGTTGCACTCACTATAGCCAAAATACCGCTGATCACTTTTTTAAACTCCAAGCCGCCAAAAGAAAATATTTAATTTATTAAAATAGAAGTTAAAAATGGTTTAAATAGATAATTCTATTTACACATAATAAAGTAAATTATTACTTAGAAAATGGATTTTGTAATAGTTTTTAATATTTAATTTAAAACGAATTTTTGAAACGTCATTATATAAAAAGAAGTGACCAAATGGCTGCTGTTAATGATGATCAACAAAAGCATCGCAATTTCGCCGCAATTCTGCTGCAATCGTGCGGGAAATCATAAAAATTACAGCAGCCGACGTGCGGTCTGCTTCACAATTAGATTAGGTTTCTGCTGCACGACGATTGCGACAGGATTGCAACAGAAGTGCACTCGAAAAGTGCGACTAAGGGGGATGAAATAATGCACTCGCGAGTGCAGCAGAATTGCACCCGAAATGTGTACGATGATTGCAGCAGACGAGTGCGGTAGGATTGCAGCAGACATACAGCCGACAAGTGCTACTAAGGGGGATGAAATAATACACTCGCAAGTGCATCCGAATTGCGTACGACGATGTCGGCAGACGAGTGCGTCAGGATTACAGCAGACGCGCAGCCAACAAGTGTGACTAAGGGGGATAAAATAATGCACTCGCGAGTGCAGCAGAATTGCACCCGAATTGCGTACGACGATTGCGGCAGGATTGCAGAAGACGTGCAGCTGAGAAGTGTGATTAAGGGGGATGGTGTAACGCATTTGCGAGTGCGTTAAGATATACTTAAAAAATGAGACACACACCTCGTAGCGGAAATCCTCGGAACACCGAGAATAGTAACAAAAAAAAAGAGCTCCAAAGAGTTTTATCTCCCAGACGGCTTGTGCGCGGTCTCTTATAGTATTTACCATGCCAAACTAGTCGAGTGAGCCCAAAACTGAAGGTCGAGTCGCTTTCTACAGCGGCACTCGCTGCACGGCGAGCGGCTACGTTGGGCTCCGCCGGTATCACCATCATCAGCTCCGTATCAGAGTTGAGCTGCCTCATCTGCGAGGCCGCATTCATCACGGTGGGCGGCACTGCTCCGCTAAGTCGTATCACCAACGCTCGAAGGTTTGAGCACCACCATCCTCGCCGTCAGTCTATCGGACAAGCTACAAAGTCACCTGCCAAGTTGCAACTTCTATAAGTCCTCGGCCGACAACGTACCTGCTCGCCTAGGCTAGGCGACTACCATTGACATGGCTGAGGTCCAGTCAGCAGCTGCTCCAATGCAGCTCCCGCATCCGTCCATGGCGGGCGAACTATCAGCTGATCACCGCCACGCTGGACAATCTACGCGTCCATAGGGGGACAGTGCTCTCTTCGATCTTCATGGAGGTTCCAGCAAGTACACAAAAAGCTCATGAAGAACTCTCGAAGAGATACATTACCACACTCTTACCTACACATATAACCCCTGATCTCGCGACCGCGTGTTACGTTGTTTCTTCTACACTAATAATTACACACTAAGGCAACATGTAAATAGTAATTTTTAAGAGCAATAAATGCTTGCTTTTACTGTGATTTTCTACATTAAAATCAGTGTAAAAATCCTATTTACTTTCCCTCAGACTATGCATCCTGTTACGCACCACACGTGTTCCGGGCTATCGTTAAGTGCCCTTAGCTGTACTTTCATACGACGCTATTACCGCGACCAATTATAAGCAAATTCAAAGCTATTTCTTACGTTTTGTCCGGCTAGTGCGCGAGCAGATTATAAATGAAATAAATAATATAAACTTTAAAAATAAGAAATACGCTTATTTTTAAACATACACTTAAGAATTAAAAATTAAATAATTATTTTATTTCCTCAGTATTTGCTGGCTTCGTTGCGTATAAAATATTATCAATTTTTCATCGTTATCAATATTTTAACAAATATTTGTAATATCATTAATGGTAATTGATATAAAATCATTTTCTATTTCAATAGAACAAGAAGTAAAAAACAGTAACAAAGATGTTAGAACAAGTTATGATAATATAGAATTTAAACAAGAAGTCCAAATCGACCATATAAAAGACCATAGTACAGATGGCCATACAAACATACAGATAGTAAAAAGTAAAGATCTAGATAGTAAAAGTAGTAGCAAAAATGAACCTGTTCAACCGGAAGAGAAAAGCGATAGAAATGAAGAGATAATGAATAAAATACCACAAACAAAAACAAGAACTTAAAAGTAGACAAAAGGCTGTGGAAAATCCAAAAACTAAAGATCGAAGAAAAGCAAAAATTAATCTGAGTAAGGGTACAAAGGGATGTATAGAGGAACTACAAATTGAAAAAGAGAAAGCACAAATAAAAAAAATAAAGAATAATAAAATCGCACTAAAAAGGAAGTTACCTGAAGATAAAATAAAATAATTGATGTTGTTAATTTCTGGAATCATTCGTTTCGATAGTGACAAAATAAGTAATCTTTGAATTTAATTATTATTAAGTTAAGAGATGACAACGTCACTGGTTATAAGCAAATACTTATTTATTTATAGTAAATATTTGTTTTGTCTAAATTATTAAAAGGTACATAATGATGTTAGTAGGTAAGCTAGACGGGTTCTGCGACATTCGGGTACTGCGCCACTTCCTTCCTACGCCAAGGGGCTTTCTACGCCACCAAGTTAGATAGGCCAAGAGAGGTTCCTGCGCCACCTGCATAGCCCAGCAGCATAGACCAGCGTACCCCCTATCGGGCCAGATGATTCTGATTCAATATGCAGGTACATTTTCAAGTCACTTTACCCTCACCCAGAACTCCTTTATAAACCACTATTTTTCGAAATATATTTCGAAGAAAATTAAAATCTCTTGTAAGTCTTATTTTTATGCATGAAATGAGTGTTGGTGGAATACTTTTGAGAGTATTGTTTCCACTAAGAAATATTTTTTATTACACGCCACAACTGTACTACAGTACTTTTTACGTTTACTTACATATTCTTATTTTATAATTACACCAAGAATATTTGTTAACCCTAAATTCATACATATTAATAATATATTATAATATATAATAATATACATATAATCGTACCCAAATCTCACATCTCAGAAAATGAAAGAGCTAGAGTCTTAATATTTGTTGTGAAAAGCTTGTTTCTAAGCCTTCGACAGGCACTTTCTTTGATTTATAGAGTAGAGACTTACAATGACATATTACCATAGGTGTAGTATATCAGGTTACATTATTCAACATAATAATTATTATTAATTGTCTGTTTTACAGTAAAATATCATTTTATACTCAAGCGTACTCATTTAAAACTATAGAAGTCACTTTTCGCTTGTAATATCAGTTTTTTTACAATTCATGGTATTGGCCTACTTGTAACCAAATCTAACAGCAAAGAAACTAAAAGAAGTAGAATTCTCAAGTTTGTTTTGGAAGTTTTTTTTGGTTAGAAAAGCAAGAAAAATTTGGTTTATAAGCCTTTGACAGGCTCTTTCTTTGATTTAGAGTGTAGAGGCTTACAATGAGATATTACTAAATCTGCATTATATCAGGATGTGTTATTCATTGTAATAATTGTTATTAATTATCTATTTTACTCAAATAAGACATATTATACTTGAGCCTACTCATGTAAAACTTTAGACATCATATTTTACCTGCAATATGTGTTTTCTCCGAATGCAGGGTATAGGCCTCTTCTTCGTACCCTGATCTCACAGCTTAGAAACAGAAACAGCTGTAGAAATCTCAAATTTATTGTGAAAGTTTCTTGTGGATATAGTAAAGAAAGAAGAAATTTATTTCCAGGTCTTCGACAAGCTCTTTCTTTGATTTAGCGTAGAGACTTACAATGAGATATTACTAAAGCTTTATAGTATATGGTTGCATTATTCATTGTAATAATTCTTATTAATTGTCTGTTTCAATCTAAAATATCATTTTATACTCAAATGTATTCACTTAAAACTCTAGAAATCACTTTTAGCTTAAAATATCCGTTTTTTAAAAATTCTATGTATTGGCCTATATATATAACCAAATCTCACAGCTCATAAACTATAAGAGCTAGAGTCCTAAAATTTGTTTTGAAAGTTTCATTTATCTTAGGAAAGGAAGGAAAAGTTGGTTCCAAAGCCTTCGACAGGCTATTTCTTTGCTTTATAGAGTAGAAGCTCACAAAGACATATTACCATAGCTATAGAATATCAGGTTGCATTATTAATTGTAATAATGGTTATTAATTATCAGTTTTACTCTAAAATATCATTTTAAACTCGAGCGTACTCATTTAAATCTCTAGAAATCACTTTTAGATTACAATATCTGTTTTTTTCACAATTCAGTGTATTTGTCTATTCATACCCAAGTCTCACAGCTCAGAAACTGTAAGAGCTAGAGTACCAAAATTTATTGTGAAAGTTTCATTTATCTTTGGAAAGCAAGAAAAATTTGGTTCCTAAGCCTTCGACAGGCACTTTCTGTGATTTATAGAGTAGATGCTTACAATGATATATTACCATAGCTGTAATATATCAGGTTGCATTATTCATTGTAACATTGTTTTAAATTGTTTATGTTACTCAAATGTGTCATATTATACTTGAACGTACATTCAGGGTATTGATCGATTTGTACCTAAATCTTAGCTTTTTCTTTGATTTGGCGAGGAAAGATTGTCTGTGAAATATTATGCATAGCTATTGTAATAATTGTTATGAATTGTTTATGTCACTCAGTTTTTGATAAACTCAAGTGTCAGTCAAGTTACCTTTTACAGTTCTATTCTATTTCAAAATATATACCCAGCTTCTCGGAGTTATTCTGTGACAAAGTGGACCTCATAGACGTAACTCGGATTTCTGACCGATTGTTCAGCCAAGAATAATCGGAGGCGATCTACGAGTTCATTTGGATTGTCCCAGTACATATAATTCATCTATGTATCTCTAATAGCAATTTTGTAACGGGGTACTGATCCATCTTCTGTTTCAGAAAATAGTTAGAGCGAATATATCAGTAAATTTCTTGCTGTTGTGAGTTCGAATGGATTCATCACTTCTATACTTTCTCCTTTGTTCATTCGATACTTCGAGAATCTTGCGATAATTTTGCAAATCGTTTGAATCCACAACACTTTGATCAGGATGTTTTGCAAAGAGCAGCCTTAACAATACCAATGTTTTCGGATATCGCACATCCTTTACTTTCACGTTATTATCTTCAAAGTGTATCGATGAGTCACCAATCATAAAATTACCATCTTCTTTACGCACTCCCTAAATTTTATCTAGATTCTCTGTTTGATGGTACATGAGAATATCCTTATTAGTAGATAAATCATCATCTTCATCAGTTGTTTCGAACGAGGTATCTTAAACCTCATTACGCTGCAAAGTTTCATCGAGACTATCATTGGACATATCACTCTTATTTGATGTTATATTTGTATCTGATTCGTCATTCTCATTTACTTTGTCAATCTTTTGAAAGTCGTTTTCAGATAATATACGTTTATTTTTTAATTTTCTTATTTCAGATGATGTTACAAGCTTTTTAAGTGGATCGACAATTGGCTTAAATGTTTCTCACAATGCTCTCTCAGCACTAGCTTTGCCAAGCATGAACGTATCGAATTTGCGTTTAAGTGCATTTTGTGCTTTAACAAGTTGGCGAAGAATACATTCCTATCGACGGAAGTCTTCCATATTGATGCTTTAATAGCTTATGGCAGAATGACGATAATGTCGAACTGCACGCGATATATCAAATTCTTTGTACCTAATGTCAGCGATAAGCCATTGCCCTTTGTTGGAAATATCAAGCAAACCATTTTCCCGCTTGACTGCCTCTCTCGGTAAATTCAATTTTCCGCCGCCGGTTAACATTTTACGCATGCGCAGAGACTAATTTTTGCACTTAAGCTAAGCGCGCTCTGTCGGGTTGATAGACTGTATGTATTGTGTGGAGGTATTGGAATAAAGGAGTACGGGCTCGAGTTGATAACTTATTTCTCTCCGAGATGCCATACGTGGTAAAAGCTATCAGTATGGAAAATAAATTTAATACTGCAGATAACAAGCATGTAGGTTTTCAAGAAAAACCTACTGTTTATTTGATACGTACAGGGACTGATGTATATTACCATACACGTTGTGGAGAATAGAAGAAAATGACACGTGATCCAGAGCACATAAGGTTAAAAACCGGTGACTTTAGCAAATCTATTATTGTAGAAAATCTTTAGAAATGTTCTATTAAATAAAAAATTGTAATTTGTTTTGTAAAAAGAAACCTACATGTGATACTACAAATTTGAATTATATTTCTGTATATACACTCGACATGGGAAATTTCTGGTCGAATGCGCTTGAAGTCCTCCAATGAAATTGCAGTATTTCAAAAAAATTCAAACGCATTTGACCAGAAATTACCCACGTCGAGTATACATATAGAATATATATATATATATATATATATATATAGAATATGCATATACTATATACTCACTTGCCACGTAAACTGTAGGAACGTGAAATTACTATGACACAAATTATTAGCTTCTAACCAGTAAATAATACATCGTATTTCTATATTGACAGAAATTATGATTAATAACGCATTGATTGGATAGAAAAGTATGATATAGGTTTATTCCAGATGCGTACCGTGAAAAGGTTACGTACAGATTGACTGACAGAAGACTTGACAAATATACGAATGGTATAGGAGCGACGTCTATGATCGGTAAAGTTAAAAAAGACAGAACAATATATATTTGAATAACGAATTACAAACAATAGAGTTTTAATTCCAACGCGACTTTACAATCAAAGTCTATTCTTAAATTACACAAGAATATTCCTAGTCCTTCGACGCAGAACGTATGTTTCGAAGAGGGTAGAGGCTTGGAGAGAACATCAGCGATTATTTCCTCGGTAGATAAATACTGCAGTTTCACACGGTATTGCTGAAGGGCATCTCAGATGAAGTATTGCCTAATGTCGATGTGTTTCGACGTTGAGTGGAAGACGGGATTACCAGCCAGTTTTCCAACAGACTGATTGTCATTGTAAATAACCGTCTTCGCTAGATGCGTGCATTCAAGTTCCTTCAGATACGTGATGAGGTAAATTCTCTGCTTGGCCGCTTCGGTGAGGCACGAGTACTAGGCTTCTGTCGATGACAGGGCTACCAATCTCTGTTTGTGTGACCCCTAGGATACTGCAGCTCCTAGCAGAGTGAACGGGTAGCCAGAGAACGATATTATTTCCCCAATCGGCATCTGCGTATCCCAGCAGACCTTTGTCATCGCGGGAGAATATCTGCTTCTTATCGATGGTACTTTTAAGGTAGCATAGCATACGCTTAGCGGCTTGCCAGTGACTTTCATTGAAGCAATTGTTAAATTAACTAATTGCGTTTACTGCGTACGTTATGTCCGGACGCGTTCCGATAGCGACATACATCAAGGCGCCCCGAAGTTCCCTGAATGGAAACGAGCTCTGGCATATTAAGCGATTTTATTTTTATCTTGAGTTATCTTCATTCCTAGATAATAATTCATTTCACGAAGATCTTTTACATCGAAGCTGTCAGCAAGTTTGCGCTTGATCTCCGCAATCCTCTTCAAGTTGCGAGATTTCTATCGAGATGTCGTCTACATGTACCAGTATGAAGGTAATCTCCTCTTCATCGACAAACATGCACGGATCTGCGTTGATAGCCTTTAGACCGATTGACTCGAGAACTTCTTTCAGCTTGGCGTGCCATTGCCTCGCAAATTTACGCAGTTCGTACAGAGCTTCTCGAGGCTTGCAGACTTTATCTCCGGACTTTAGAGCTTCGAGCATTTTTCTTGCTTTGCCTCTAACGTTAGGATCCGGGTCGGTTTCTATGATAACCTCTAACGATTCGCTCAGCATCTCAGGCTTCTTCATGTAGGCTATGGTATCTAGATCACCGTTTAAGTAGGCGGAGGCGGTGTCCAGTTGATGAACTATCAAACTGAGCTTGACAGAGAGAGCCAGTAATAGGCGCAGCGACTCTAATCTACTCACAGGAGCGAAAGTGTCGATGAAGTCGATCCCTGGTCTTTGAGAAAATCCTTGCGCAACTGCTCGCGCTTTTCTCCGGCTCAGAGTACCATTAGCGTTATATTTATTTCGCAAAACGGTCCTGGAACTTATCAACTTGGCGTCGATGGGCCTTTCCGCTAACTGCCATATGTCGTTGGCGATCAGACACCTTACCTCCTGGTGGATAGCTTCCAGCCATTTTTCACGATCAGGGCCGCTGGTCGCTTCCCTCAGCAGTATCTCGGCAGCACCTATGGCGAAATCAGCTTCGGGAGGCTCGTATACATCGTCCACGATTTTTGCGTTATTGTGATTACGATTGTGTAACGATCGCTCCCGGTTTTCGAATCCTTAGAATGGAGGCTCATCCGCGTCAGATATATTTTCATCTGCGTGAGTGTTTTCTGCATTTCCTGCATTGATCCTTGCAGTCGGTTTAGACCTTTCAAACCCTCGAAAAGGTGGCTTGTCGTCGTCTGATGCTACAGAGTCTGCATCGTCGTGCATGTCATCGCTTCCCTTTTGCCTGGAGGCTGTGGTTTCTACGGTTCTTGACACTGCTAAGTCCTGAAAAGCTGAAGGGTAAAAATCCTCGAACGTGTTTCCGGGCTCAAAGCAATTCAGAAATCGGACGACTCTTAAATCGAGAACTTTCTTCTCTGTTGGTATCCAGACTCGGTATGCCTTAGAATTTTTGGCATAGCCTAAAAAAATCCATTTTTTCCCATTCGGATCGAATTTTCCTTTACCGGGATTCTTGTCCTTTACGATAACCTTGGTACCAAACTTTCGCATATGCAAGACGTCAGGCAGCTTTCCCATCCATCTGTCGTACGGAGTCCCAGACGGACGGCTCTTCGTTACACAACGATTGCGTATATACAATAGTAGGCAGTGGCAAAGGCTTCAGCCCATAAATCAACTGATGCCCCCGATTCCAACATCATGCAGCGTGCAGCTTCAAGGAGATTGCGGTTCTTCCTTTCTGCCACTCCGCTCTGTTGAGGCGTGCGCCTTAATGTTGCATCCAGTTTGCTTTTCTGCCATATTTTTTAATTTGACGAACTTATCGACTATTTTTCCTTTAGTGTGCATAAAGTACACGTGATACAATCGGCTGTAGTCGTCGATGAACGTGACAAAATACCGCGCATGGACAATGGACTCTGTCTCAGTGAGCGATCTCCAAAGGTGCTTGCGAGACACTTTCTCTTTGCGTGAATGGCGTACTTGCGATTTTTCCGATAATGCAGGTTTCACATTTATCTGTGTTTACCGTATTATCAAAATAAAGACCCACTGCGCATTTGCTGCTGAGCATGCGGATCATGTCTTTAGTAAATGTCCTAAGCGGGTGTGTCACGCCATTATCGTCCTCTTTTTATCACATATGACAGGCCTATTCGGTCTACAGTACAAACGCTGCATCCTGTGGGATCTTTTATGATAGCACACTGAATCTTGTAAGATATCTCGCAGTCGTTGTCAACGATCTTTACGTCTGACATGAGATGTGTGCGTAGATCGGGTATAAAGAGCCTATCCTTCAAGATAACCGCACAATTTTCGTCGTTTGCAACTCTGAATCGCACTTCCCCTTTCGCCTCCACGTGTGTCTTGTTGTTGCTGGTCAATTTCAGACAGCTGTTGGTCTTGGTCGTGATCATAAAGGCATCTTTATCGTTGCATAGGTGTGAAGTGTACCCACTATCGATGCACCATGAAGTTGGCGCGAGTCTAGTTTCGCTTTGTGCGAAGAAACAATGGCTTTCCTCAGTGTAGTTGCCTTCCCTTTCAGCAATCATCTCGGTAGCCTCATTTTTAAACAGTCCGCCTCTTGGTGACCCCTCTTACCACGGAAGCCGCAATTGTACTTGGGTTTCGCTTTCGACATCTTTAGCTTGTCGCTCATGAGGTGCCGCCACCTCTAGATCTGTTCAGGGGTCTTTGTTTCCCGCCGATGAACATGGCTGCTCTCGTATCCGATTCACTCTTTTAACCCCTGGCATTAAATTCTTCCATGATTTTCACTTTGAGATTTTGCGTGCTAGGCAATTCGTCGCGTGACTCTATAGCACATATAATATTTCCGAAGCTGCTCGGCAAGTTATACAGCAGGATGACCGTAACGAGATTATCATTTATATCGATGTCCATCGATAGATGGAGATATATAGGAGAGTGACTTTTCTGTCAGGTCCCTTTCTGATTTGACGTAATGCAGCCTATTATCTGCTTTAACTCCGCGGGAGTTATGCTCAGAATTGTGTCGGCCTTGGCTTTGCGATCGGTCTCTAGCTAATCCTTGTACGCATTTTCCGCTGCTGGCATTACGTTTTATGCAATTAAAGGAGACTGTTTCTCGCCTAATACGTATGCCCACGTGTCCGTTTTAACGAAGAGGGATTCTTTCTGTATCCACCATGTGTCGTAATTGTCGTGTGTGAGTAGTTCAATTTGCGTCGAATGCATCGTGTATGTAGCGTGCCCCATTTTGAGGCTATGTTACTCGCGACTGTTGTATCTTTTGTTGTGCACGAGCTTACTCGATTTTTATGCCCCGAGATTTCGTACTTTTATCTGCGTTCACATGCGGATAGTGCGCACCCTGGGTCCATAACCTTATAAGAATTATGATTAAAAACGCATTGACTGGATATGAAAGTACGATACAGGTTTATTTCAGATGTGTACCGTGAAACGGTTACGTACAGACTGACTGATAGAAGACTTGACAAATATAAGAATGATATAAACGCGACATCTATGGTCGGTAAAGTAGAAAAGGACAGAGCAATACATATTTTAATAACGAATTACAAACAATAGAGTTTGATTGCATTCCAGCATATACATCAACCCTCCGTGGTTATCTGGGTTGACGCTTGGCCGAGGGATAGACTTTCTGGCATGAGGAAGCACAGTGGTCCTCCCGATAGGGCTTGTAGTCGGATGACTTGCCATTTCGCCTGGAAGTCAGAAGGTGACTAAATGGTAATCGAACACATTCTACACACATTTTCTCTTACAATCATTACCCTAAACTTACCACACGCCCTACACTCAACAAAATACTCAACCATCTCCTCTCGGACAGTACGTTAGTCGTGAGGCAGATGCACAGAAAACCGCCCGACCCGATTGCTCTCGCGCCGGGACACGCTGGGAGTGCCCAGAACCCTTGATTGTTCCCATCGGCGTGGGCGAAGGGTTGATGTGAGCGTAGTTTAGCCGAGGCGGTTAATTTCGGCGCGGAATTAGAAGCCGGCCGCTTCGGACCCTCATCAGGAAGTGCGTATTGGGCAGGGGGATCGGAACTCCTGTTGCTCCGGGCGAGCCCTGGTCCGTCCGTGTTTTCCGGGACCGGGAAAATGAAGGCTGGGCCTCAGAGATCTGGGGTAGGATCAAAGTATCCGAAGATGCACCCATTCCCAGCAATTTCGCCCCCCCCCCCCCTTCGCTTGATGCGCCGGTTAACAATCAAGAAAGAAAATGTCCATACAAAACCAAATGATGAACCAGAAGGCAGGTCAACCCCAAACCTGTCCTGAAGCGATGGTGGTGGTCGAGCAGCTTGCTCCAAAACCGCTACCGGGCGGCACACAACAGCTCAGCTGCCCGGAGATAAGTAGTATTGAGGAGTTCATAAAGGTAGACCGTCGGATTGGAGGGTAATGGAGGACTACAACGGAAGCGACCACCAATACATCACATTTCAGCTGTGCGATACATCCCAACCGCATAGAGTCGCAGGACGTTAAGAACGACTTCAACTCGGCTAGATGGCCAGACATCTTGGACGCGTTGAACGAGTTCAGAGTCCCAGAGTACCTCATGCGGATGATACGGGACTACCTTAAGGACCGTATCCTCTGCTACGAAACAGAAGAAGGCCAACGCGAGAAATATCTCAGCGCCGGCGTGGCACAGGGGTCGATTTTTGGCCCTGATTTTTGGAACATCCTGTACGATGCCTTGTTACGACTCAGGCTACCGGAAGGGGTGTACATGATAGCCTACGTTGATGATGTCGCTTTAGTCATCATCCCGCGGGACATTGAAAAAGCACAAGTCTCGACTTGGCAGCCGCTAAGACAGAGATCGTGCTCTTCACTGGCACACGGATTGAGAACATATTTCCCATGTATGTGAGAGAGGCGGAGGTTTCGAGAAAGAGGGATGCTATGTACCTAGGACTCAAACTAGACACTAAGCTTACTTTTTTCACTAACTAGAGCATGCAGTGGATAAAGCGGCGAAAAAGACGGCACAGTTGTGCCGTTTCATGGCGAACATGAGTGGACCGAAAGTCAGCAACCGTCGACTCCTCATATCAGTCATTACAGTCAGCTTATTGTACGGTTCTGAAATATGGGCCAATGAACTGGAGAATGACTCATACCGGATTTGACTCACTTCCGTTCAGCGTAGAGGAGCTCTCAGAGTCACCAGCGCTTATCGCACGATCTTGGGACCCGCAGTGCTCGTTATTGCAGGAATCATCCCGATAGACCTACACATAACGGAACGCAAGCGAATCTATGAATGGAAGATAACAGGAGAGGACAGAACAATAGTCCATAGAGAGGAACACGAACGCACCATGAAAACGTGGCAACGATCCTGGATAACCATAACCAAGGATAAATGGACAGCAAGGCTGACAGACCAGGTGGCCCCTTGGATTAACAGAGACCATAGGAGGTAAATTACTACCTGACCCAATTCCTGAGTGACCATGGGTACTTCTGCACATACCTCAATCGTATGGGGAAGGTTTAGAACCCGAATTGCATCTTCCGTTCCGCTGACTGCGACGATGCGTTTCACACATTTTTCGTCTGCGAAAACTGGAACTAAAAAAGAACAGCTCTTCTCGGCTCGGTCGGATAATACACGCCTGAGAACTTCGTGGGCGAAATGCTGTCCGCCGAGAATAAGTGAGCCGACACGGCAAAATTCGCCGATACGGTCCCACGACAAAAGAAACAGTACCTAGACAGGGCAATCGACGAAGGTATGAATGAAGCGCTGGGAGACGCTCCGACACCCCAACATAACCCAAGGAAGTCGGACGACTCCATGGAAATGGACGTGGAGGGAGAAGATGGGACGCTTTCTTAACCGGGAGACGCTCATTTTCTCTCATTTTATGACTGTCGCGGGGAGGCACAGGGATACGTCTCCTTACCATACGGAGATGAATGCGCCGGTTCGAATACGCGTGTAAATGAGACGGATTAGATCTGACGCGTCCTCGGGGGTTTTAAAACAATAAATTTTTAAATTTGGATCAGCACAAGGGAGTAGCAGTTGTCGAGACAATACTAGAATGGCACCACCCTGAGGTAATGCGATAAACGGTACCAGGGTGAGTTCCGCCAGAAGAGGAATGGCTGGTAGGTTCTAGTGGGTCAGTTTGCAATGCAACGCTGTGTAGTTTTTCCGCGTTTTTGTTTATTTTATTTTTCATCCTATATTATACACACGGCTGATGCATCCCCAACCAGCTCCACACTATCGGGCTGTGCGGACCCAGTCGGGTGTGCCTTAGATGGCATTTACTACATATCCTCGTGTAAGAAAAAAAAAAAAAAACATATACATCAAAATAGACCGTCATTAATGGTTAGAAATAAAAAATTTGAATATAAGGATTTAAAAGTTTTTTTTAGGTTTTAGTTATCTGACAGTTGGCATCGGTTGCAAGCCAAATTATATATGCATTAGTTCGCATGTGATTGGGTACATTAAAACTATGATAAATAATATACATTGGAATATTTGGTAATGAACTTTATTACAAATATATTTAAATATAATATAATTATGGCAGACCAGAGCGGAGGTCCGCCACGGTTAGAAGAAAAATCATATAAGTGTCACCCAAAGCAAAAGATCAAGGCTGTATGGCTCTGCGGTGTGTGTTTAATATGTGAAAAAAAAAGTGTGCTTAATATGTGAAAATATATATCATTTATGTAACTTTGCGAAATTAAAAAAAACGAAAATATTAAGTGAAATTTTTGTTATTTGTACGGAACATGAGGAGCTAAACCTAACCTCAAAAGTGAAGGATAATGTGCTAACTAATTAAGCAAGAGTGATCATTGCACAAATTAAATCGATGCAACCAGTGAAGGTTAAACAGCAATTAATAAGTGAGTTAAATGAAATAAACGAGGAAGAAAGTAATAATACTAATGATACCGAAGATGATATCAGGGATGATGACTCCGACGAAAACGAATTTTTAAGACTAGAAAATACACTGCTAAAAGAGCTGAACAATGAGTTGAAAGAGAAAAACCAATTGTTAAGAACTCTAAAGAATAAGGAGAGAAATCAATTTGCAACTTCAAAAAAGCATACTTTTGCAGATGTAGTAACTAATAACAAAATCAAGACAAAACGAGTACCTAAAATTATAATAATAAAAATAATAAAACACAGGTCAGCATTGATAAGATTAACCAAAATGTATGACATTATTTAATTAAAGACAAATCAATACAAACAAACAAATTAATTAAGAAAAATGACAGTAAATTAATTATAATTGTTTAAATAAAGAGAGTGTAAATAAGGCATACAGGCTATTAAATACAAAGCTAGCAAATGTTTCTGAAATAAATAAGGAACAAATCGAAAATCCTAAAGTGAAGATAGTAGGAATCAAAAATTTTTAAAAAATGTATGATTCAAGTCGAGAAGAAGATATTAATGAAAGAAATTTTAAAGATTTTGGAAAAAAAGGTATGATACTACATTCTTACAAAATTCAACTAAATAAAATGCAGTCTATAATAATGGAATTGTCAGCTGAACTTTATCAAAAGGTCAGAGAGAACCACTGCAAAATTGTTGTTGGTTACACAGGACCACAATATGAAATCGAGGCGGAGCATTTTTGATCTCAATTGATCTTTATGTTTTTGGGGTCGCTGATCACGATGCCGGTGTCCATATGACCCCAGCACATCTGGTTCAAGGTCAAATGAAGGTGAAACCCCTTAAATTGATCGATATGATTTTTTAGACCGCGGATTCTGAAAGAACGAAAAATTTTACGTCCAGATACGCTTTGACCTTTTCGTCAAAATGACCCTTGGAGGTCATTTGAAGGACATTTGGAGGTCAAATCCTTGTTTTGAACTTCTAGGCTGATATTAAGGCAAGAAATGGGTCTGTTTTAATATAGATGCTAGTGAAATGAACAATTCTTGAATCTCGAAAATGTTATGCATTTCTTGCTTTTTGTGAATGACATGTAAGAAGAAACAAACATTTGCTTTACCTATGATCTGGCAAGAGACAACAGATTAAATCACGGATTGCTGTTTCTGCTTGACCAATATATTTGGGTACAATAAAAAGAATGTAGTAACTAATAACTGCAATATCCTATGCATCTGTTCAATCTGTAATTAAAATTGTTTTAGTCATTACTGGATAGAATGAATGAAAACATCAGATGTCTATTGACGAAGTCTCTAAAATAGAAACTCATCACATAGATAAGAATGTAATTTCAAGAATTTAAAGATCAGCAATGCGTCGAATTGAATGATTCGCAAGAATTTGAAGGTGGTCAATGCGCGAATGCCCACCGTTTTAATCGAGATGAGTTAAGAGACTTGGTTTGGTACGCAGGTCTTTCGAAAGAGATTTCCGAACTCTTAGCTTCAAAATTAGAAGAAAAGCATTGCTTAGTTCCAGGTACTAAAGTCAGTTTTTATCGTGATCGAGATCGTCCATTTCGGAAATTTTTCTCAAAAGCTCACCCTGGCCAATCGGCGATACTGGGGTTCCTAGTCCCTGCATCGAAAATAGGATTTGACCTCCAAATGTCCTTCAAATGACCTCTAAGGGTCACTTTGGCGAAAAGGTCGAAGCGTATCTGGACGTAAAATTTTTCGTTCTTTCAGAATCCGGAGTCCAAAAAATCATATCGATCGATTTAATGGGTTTGACCTTCATTTGACCTTGAACCAGACATGATGGAGTCATATGGACACCGGAATCGTGATCAGCGACTCCAAAAACATAAAGATCAATTGAGATCAGAAATGCTCCGTCCCGATTTCATATTGTGGTCCTGTGTTATAAAAACTGTAGAGTTTATGATTATATTAATGTTAAACCTTGTCATAATTGTCGAAAATTTGGACATAATGTTAAAAAGTGCAGTAATAAGCCTATGTGTTTGAAGTGTGCAGGAGAACATAAGATACAGCACTGTAATAAAACATGTGTAAATATAAGAAGTCTTAATGCGAACTTCGAGAAATTGGAAACTTCTATTGAGTGTCTACACAGAAAACCTTGTGTTATAATATGATCTGAAACTTGGAACTTACAATATCCACAATACTATTAATGATAGTAGAATTAACAAAGCAGATAGAGTAATAATGTATGTTAAAGATAATGCATTTGAACCTACTAAAATTGAAGTTTATGATAGATTGAGCATTGTAATACTGATATTAAATTAATGGATGAAGAGTCATTCAAAATTTCGGCAAATTATAGCTGTTACGATATTACAAAAGCAGAATTCGTACTAAATATGAAAAAAATTTTAACAGATAAGGTAAACACGAAAAACCATTGTATAGTCGGAGATTTTAACATTGATATCATGGAAGAGAATTTTAGTAGAAAAGATTTAAGTGACAGAAGCATACTCAAGAGTTTATAAATAACATTTTTGAATATAAATATACTCCCTGTTTTATAGATATAACGAGGCCCTTATTAGACAAAGAAGGAGATACCTGCATAGACAACATTTTTATCAAAAATAGTAATGTGAAAGTTGATTCTTTGAAGTTGAAAAATCCATTTACTGATCACTATCGATTAATTTTAAACGTGGATCACTGAAATGATACAATTGAATAAGAAAATATTTAAAATCATAAATTATAGTAAACTAAAGAATATTGCCAGAACAGAAGACTGGAACGTAATATTGTCCATGCAGGACCTACACTGTGCAGTGAACACACTAGTACAAATGATAAATAATATTACTGAAAAGGCCATAATGTACAAAAAATTAAAGGGAAAAAACAAAGACCTAATACTGAGGAAAAATTGGATTACTAGTGCAATAATAGTTTCATTGTCAAATACTAAAAAATGAATATAACAATTACAATAAAATACTAGGTAAAGTTATAAAAGATGCGAATACAAATTTGGAAGGGAATAAGTAAAATTGAATAGTGATAATCCAAGACAGTTATGGAATATAATTAACTCTAAATTAGGTAAAATTAATATTCATGACAAGTCGATTGAATATATATATATATATATATATGAAAATAATCAAAAAATAGAAAATAAAACCAATATTGCAAATTCAATGAATAACTATTTTTGTGAAGTAGGACCTAAATTGAGTGCACAAATTGTGCACTCAAATACTGATAAAATAAAACTCACTAATGGAACCACGATTCAATTTTTCTCAGACCTACAGATTTCAATGAAATATATAAAACTATACTTTCTATGAAAAGAAATCTGGAAGGGTAGATAATATTATTGTTATTACGATAAAATCAATCTCTGAATACATAGTATTGCTACTTGAACATATTTTTAATATGTGTATTGAGAAATCTATATGGCCTAATGCACTTAAAAAAGCTGAAGTAGTCTGCATTTACAAAGCAGGGGACAGATCGTGTATCTCAAATTACAGACTAATATCGCTTATACAACATTTTTTGAGAAAATAATTTATAACAGACTATATCATTTTTTGAAAAAATGTAATATAATATCTGATAAGAAATTTGGGTTTGTTAGAAATAGAGGTACGATTGATGCTATAAACTATATAACGAACATAATATACAGAAAATTGGATAAAGCCAAACCTATAACTACAGCCTTTTTAGACCTCGCCAAAGCCTTTGATACTGTGAATCATAAAATAATGCTAGAAAAGCTAGAGAGATGTGGTATATGAGGTAGTGCCTTAAAACTGTTAACCAGCTATCTCTCTGATACACAACAAAGAGTTAAAATTCAAGATTGTAGGAGTGAATACAAATTAATTTTGTTATTTATATTCTATGTCAATGATCTATTGAGAGATATGCAACAGGATACAATCATGTCTTATGCTGACGACACTGTTATCATCGCGAGTGACGATACGTGGTCTTTGGCACAGGACAAAATGAATGTATATCTAAATCGAGTGTCAACATGACTTACTCTAAATAAGTTAGCTTTGAATGTAAATAAAACTGTTTATATAACGTATGGAAATTACTGTGATAGTGTTCCTGATACACTATACGTTAATTTAACATAGGTATCCAATCATTAAAAAGGGTAGAATATCATAAATATTTAGGATTGTTCTTCGATTTCAATATGAAATGGGAGAGACATATCGAATATGTTATCAAAATATATATACTTAATATTTATTTTTGTCAAAATTAAAATTATAATGGAAACCAAAACATTAATGATAATTTATTATACATTTTTTCAAAGCTTAATATAGCAATACTTTAAACCTAATACAAAGAATTCAAAACAAAATATTAAAAATCATAAATAAAAATCGATTCGCCGATCAATATCCACCACTTACTGAAAACCAACTATTTCTTTTAGAATCTGTATCATTTCACTATGAAACACTGAGGGAATTATATATGTCTAAAACATGCGATACTAGAAACAAAAGTATTCAATTACCGAGTATTATCCTATTGACAAATCTTACATGAGATCTTATGCCAAAATCTCATCTGACCAAGTGCGCAAATTAACTAAGTCCCGCTGCCGTAAAAATTCTAAGTTTCGATAAAAAAAAATTGATTTTGAGAACGTGTTTTTTATGCATTTTAAACGATTTTGACTCGTTTTAGAAGCTTGCCTAATATGATTGCCAAATTTAGTTTCTAAAAATATTTACAAACAATTGTCTTATAAGGCTATCCATTAGATTTTAAAAATTTTGTTGTTGTGGTAACGTTAATAATACATTCTGTAAAATTAATGTAGTAATAACGCACTAAAAAAATCAAAATACTTAACTGTTGTATATAACAATTCAAAATGGCCGTCATTTGGTTTGTATAAAATTGAATTTTTTGAAAATGTATAACTCATTAACGAAGCATACTAGCCTTGTAAAAATTAGTGTTTATAATAAATAATTAGAACATTCATTATAAATATTTATCAAAAATTTGAATATTGGAAAAAACTTTTTTTTTGTGGGACAAGATAACTTTATTGAAAGGATTTTTATAAAGTTTAAACTCAAGAATTAGGTAATTGATTTAAATAAAGCTTATTTATTTTTGTTTTTCAAACATTACGTTCCTAGAGCTTTTCGCCTTACATCTCTAATTTGTACACTTAAGCGTCGAATACTATCTTTAACCATGAACGTTTTATCTTCTATTTCTTGTTTTTTATATCTATCATCCTCATTGAGGTAATTACTTATCAAACCTGTAACAAAACATAAACTATTAAGACTATTTTAAGGAATAAAAAAAAGGCTTATGAGATTTTATTCTTTAAGTTGAAGCTATAGCTAATTTCTAAAGGAGGATGCTCATACATGTAAAAAAGTGTATTATATAATTATGTTAACCTTTAGATATATCATCTAGAACATTGATATACCAACCTTTTTTTGGGAAATGCAAGAAAAAATAACAGTAAATTTCTAAAGTTAAGTAATTATTTTTGAAAATCTATATCGATAGAAAATCTATATAGATTTTATCCAATTTTTTCACTATAGATTCATCTTATATATAAAAAGAAAAAAAATTAACTTACTTAAATATATGTAATTAGAGATGAAGCTCTAATATGAAGTTATTCCTCGGAGTTTTTTTTTATTACTTAATTATTTTTTTATTACTTTATTACTTAAATAGAATTCCAATTTTCGTGGGTTGACCAGTTTTACTGGACTCCTGTTAGGTAAACTATTATTAACTTTTTTATAATCCAAACACATATTAGATACTTTATTTTTCCACAGTACGGTGGCCGTTTCCCTACTAAACTTTAGGATACCGTTTATTTTCATCAAATTATTATTTAGAAAACTACTTAGTACATAAGATATATTAAACAAACACAATATAAAAATATTTTACCACTCGAATTTCCAATTTCTTCAACAGGAGGATGTGGTCTAATGAGAGATGGAGAACGTGATCTACCGAGAGATCGAGAACGTGATCTACCGCGAGATCCAGAACGCGATCTACCGCGAGACCGGGAACGTGATCTACCGCGAGATCGAGAGCGTGATCTACCGTGAGATGGAGAACATGATCTACCGGGAGATGGAGAATGTGATCTACCGAGAAATGGAAAAGGTGATAATCTACCCGGAGATGGAAAATGTGATCTACCTCGAGATCGAGAACGTGATCGACTGCGACTTTGACCTAGACTTCGACCGTGACTTTGACCTACACCGTGACTTTGACCTACACCGTGACTTTGACCTACACCGTGACTTTGACCTACACCGAGACCTAGACTTCGACCGTGACTTTGACCTACACCGTGACTTTGACCTACACCGTGACTTTGGCCTACACCGTGACTTTGACCTACACCGTGACTTTGACCTACACCGTGACTTTGACCTACACCGTGACTTTGACCTACACCGTGACTTTGACCTACACCGTGACTTTGACCTACACCGTGACTTTGACCTACACCGTGACTTTGACCTACACCGTGACTTTGACCTACACCGTGACTTTGACCTACACCGTGACTTTGACCTACACCGTGACTTTGACCTACACCGTGACTTTGACCTACACCGTGACTTTGACCTACACCGTGACTTTGACCTACACCGTGACTTTGACCTACACCGTGACTTTGACCTACACCGTGACTTTGACCTACACCGTGACTTTGACCTACACCGTGACTTTGACCTACACCGTGACTTTGACCTACACCGTGACTTTGACCTACACCGTGACTTTGACCTACACCGTGACTTTGACCTACACCGTGACTTTGACCTACACCGTGACTTTGACCTACACCGTGACTTTGACCTACACCGTGACTTTGACCTACACCGTGACTTTGACCTACACCGTGACTTTGACCTACACCGTGACTTTGACCTACACCGTGACTTTGACCTACACCGTGACTTTGACCTACACCGTGACTTTGACCGCGACATTGACCGTGACTTTGACTTTGACCACGACTTTGACCGTGACTTTGACATATAACTAGACTTCGAACCTGACTTTGACCTAGACTGTGAATCGAACCGTAAATTTAACCTACACTTTCATAACTTAACGTTAGACTGCGGCTGTGACTGAATGACATATATACATACATATATATATATATATATATATATATATATATATATATATATATATATATATATATATATATAAGTATATATATATGGGTCAATCCATGCCAAAACGCACACGGCTCTGCCCAAAAATGGTAAAGACTTAGAAAAACTTGTAGAGGGTAAAAATTTAGGGTTTTTTATGTAGAATCAATAGCTATGTGGCGCATTTCAAAATTTTCAAAATGGCGGTCCCAAAAACCCGATTTTCTGACCAGTTTTCCAAAAATTTTCCGATTAATCGTTCATAAAAATATAGATAAAAGAGGTAAATTATGCGTAAAGGTCATTTTATATGTTTTCGGGTACGCTGAATCCGAATCCGCTGACCGTTTAACCTTATCACTCCAGGATTTGCTCTAACCTAAAAAAATACCTCAAAAACGCTCAAACAGGCATGATTATGGCTAGATAAAGGTTCGTGACGATGCATTTGTTCGTTTCAAGGGTCGCGTATTTCAAATCCAAGGTCCGTTCAGCTCGTTCAGTCCAAAATTTGCCACTAGCCTCAAAATATTTTTAAGGATTAAGGATCGTGACCATAAATTTATACGTTTTCGAGATCGCTGATTTTAAGTCTAAGGTCCGTTTAGCCCGACAAGCCCAAAATTTGTCGCTAACCTCAAAAAGTACTTCAAAAAGTACTTTTTAACGTTAAATAATTACGTAATTATTCCCGTAATTAGTGACTTTACGTATCATTGAAAATGCTGCGTTTTACGCACTCGTTTTGCACTTTACGAACAGCGTGCGTAAAGTACCTCTTTACACACTGATTTCGATGCGTGAATTTGCTTCTTTACACACACAATGGCATAATTCCCACAATTACGGCAAAAAAATATGTTCGTCGTACGTGCATAAAGTTCAACTTTACGCACTTGTTACGATATTTCCTCACACATGCACGGAAAGTACAACTTTCCTCCTCGGTGCCTGGAGAGAAACGTGTATTTTCCATGCTGGTGTGAAGATAAATAGTAAACGCACCAGGAGAAGAAAATTAGACAGCCCATATCGCAAATAAAAAAAATTAAAAATTTTAATTTTTTTAGATATTTGTCCTTAATTTCCCATTTGGATTCGTGAACAACAAATGACCTATATTTATCCCTTGTTAGCAAAAGTACGGTACGTGACGAGGGATGAGGTGGCTTTTTTAAACTCAGATGATATTTGAGCTCTCTGATTCCACCCTCTCCCCCCCCCCCCTAGATGCACAATATACTATTTTATACTATTCTGTACAAAATCAAATTGCCAAAATATTTCAGATCCAAGTCCTAATCCTACGGTGAAAGACTATTAATTTACATAAAGATAAACACATACACACTTAGTCACTCATTCACTCACTGCTCAGGGAGCAACCATATAATACGCGCGCCGTGTCTGTCCTGCGTTTGTGTTGTACGGTTTAGTCGTTCCATACAATACAGACGCAGCACAGACGTGGTACGCGAATTATATGGTCGGTCATTCATAGTCGCTAACAAATACACTAAAGTACGAAGAATTGCAGTAATATATAGTTATTAATTTTTGCTAATAATGCAAATATTTTATAAGGTATTAAAATTAGCAGATACAGACTGGAGAAAATGATTTTGTGGATGTGGAGCAGGATACTTTAATCGGAACTGATGCACAACCAACAGTTGTAGAGGTTAGTGCTTGCTTATATGAACCAGTCCAAACGTTTTTTAAAAACCTTCATCTGTAAAATTATTTCAAATTATAAAAATTGTCACAAATTTTACTTTTAGTCTTCGAACTTTGCCATATTATAGTCTTTAGTTCAAAACTAAAAATATATAGTTGATTTAAAATTTGTCAGTATATATTTTGATTTTTATTTTATCTGAGAAAACATCTACAACATAGAACTTTGGTTAAAATCAATGCGATTTATAAAACATTGAAGCAGCTTAAAGTTTTAAAATTCAGTTTGCTATATGCTTACTTTAACAGCAAAATATTAATAAATAATATTCTTTAGGATGTTAATTGTAATGTAGAAGATGATACGTACAGCCCAAGTGAATGGAATTGGATAAGTGAAATGTCTAAATTGATGCTGAACAATGACCTAAATAACCAATACAGCAAGAGCAAAAATTTAAAGGAAATTATTGAAAATAAAGATTTTTTAGAGAAAATTACAGTACCAGTAGACAAAAATAGCAAGTCGGTGTATCGTGCGTATCGCGAGGTAGGGAGCTGCAGATATACCAAACGTAACGGTGTTTAATTCGAAAACCTGCACTTGTCCGTCGCGATACCAGAAAATACGTTGGTATCGTCGATCATCGGGATGGATTAGAATCTGTCGATACATTTTCTCTATATCGGTTGTCAGTACGTATCGATGTAAACGGAATCTAATTAAGTGTGTATAGAGTTTATTCTGAATTGTCGGTCCTACGTACAAAAGGTCGTTAAGGGAAATGCCTTTTATCGTCTTAGCGGATGCGTCGAAAACGATTCGGAATTTGGTCGTGAGGCTGAGGGCCTTCAAGATTATGAGGTAAGGAAGGTAATATTCCGAATCGCTCTCGTCGAGCACCGCCGACATGTGTCCTAAATCGAGCTATTTCTGAAAAACACAACTGAATTCGTCCATCATGTCGGGCGAACGGCTGCATCGCCGCTCCATCCCACGGAACCGCTTGAGAGCTTGCGCCCTCGAGTCCCCTAGTTCCGGGTCCTTCTTCCGCTTGAGAGCTTGCGCCCTCGAGTCCCCTAGTTCCGGGTCCTTCTTTCGAAAAGGTAATCTCACCATATAACGCCCGTCAGACAGCCGAACAGTGGTGTCGTCATACCACCTCTCGCAATCTGAGCTATCGCTAGCCTACTCCTCTGGACTTGAGCACTCCTCAAGAGTCCAAAATCGAACAAGCTGCTTTTCTAGTTGGGATAGGTGGCATGACACCGATGGAATCTTATCAGTGTCCATGCCACCAACGATCACCCAGCCAAGCTGAGTCTTTTGAAGATACAGTTCACTTCCCTCCCTAGACAAGTTAACCTGACCGATAGAGAGCATGGACAACGTTGCTCCAGAACTAATTAAAATGTCAACTGGTCTAGGGAGATGGAACTGAGGGTCTGCTAACCTAATATTCTTGGGTAACTTGATCGCTTCGCGAGGAAATGGTTCTTCAGGGGTAACGCTAGTTATCTTTGGAACGGTGAGGAACGTTAGACGTTTGCTAAAATCCGAGTTCAACGCTTTGAACGGGACATTGACGCAATGTTTAGTTGTGGTTCGCAGGTCGTTAATTGCTCCGATTGGAATCGAGCAATGTCGAGTAGGGAGCCGCAATCGGTCCGCGAGATCAACAGTCATGAAGTTCGCGTTTGCACACGTGTCCAGGAGCGCGCGAGCCTCGATGAATGCCCCGTTGGCATCTCTAACTAAAGCGATAGCACTCATCATGAGCTGAGACTGGAGAGCCCTGGACACGGTGCTGAGGACTCCTACGCCTAGTCATGGCATCTTGGCCGAGGACTCCGCCTTTGGATCCCCGTGCAAGAGCGTATTGTGTTCCTTATCGCATTTCTTGCAATTGCGAGCTTCGCACTTGCCTTAGTGTGATCGCAAACACTCCCGACACAGCTTCTTCGTCCTTACAGCGTCCCAACGCTGCTGAACGGTCAGCTTAGTAAATGCTGAACACCGATAAATCGTATGTTCACCGCTGCAATAATAACAAGAAAGAGTGAAACTCGTGACAAGCGCTCGAGCTTGCCCATTAACCCGCCGATACTTGGTCCCCTTCTCGTTCTGTTGTCCTGTTCGCTTCGCTGGCGCCTCGTTGCCCTTGGCCTCTCCTTCCTGAGCGTACAGGTAGTTACTAGTTTCCTGCAGAAACGCGAAAAAAGAATCGAGATCGGGAATCTTATCGATGGACGTCTTCTTGATCCACCGGTCCTTGATTTTAGTTGGCAACGTTCGTTCGAGTGCACGAATCACAAAATAATCAGGAGGAGCAACATTGAGGGTTTTCAAATCCGCCAAATGCTGCCGAACCGAATGCTCCAGGTCCTTCAGCGCCCGGTGTGAAACCTCAGTCAGAACGGGATAAGCGAGAATTGCATCGATGTGAGCAGTAGCAAAAGCCGCCATGCTTCCTCGTAGCTATTCTCGCCTGGAGCCAGGATCTGCAACGAATTCGCCGCCGCCCCAACTAACGCCTTCTTCAAGTAGTGGAAAGCGGTGATGTTGTCGATGTCCAATCGTATCATCTCGTCCCTGAAAGTCGTCTTGAAGACGGTCCACTCATCCAGACGACCGCCGAACTTCGGCAAATCAATGGGGGGCAACCCCTTGTAACGAGTTATATCGAGAAGAGTCGAATGCCCCAATGGAACGGTAGTCTCACCACCGGAAGATCTGCTCTGCTTCTCTGTCGCCTGCTCTGCTTCTTTGGTCCGGACAAACGTAGCAATTTTGAAGTAGGAATCCTTCAGCCCCTGGAAGACTTCCCTTTTAGCTGTCTTGTTACCAGCATCGAGTCTATAAAATAACTCGCACAAAACGTCATAACGCGTTGCAATTTTCTCCAGGCGTAATTGACACTCAGGAAGATTCGCTGCTCCCGATTTAATCCGCACCGCCAGGTCGGTCAGCAAGTCCTTGATGTGTTCGGCCTGCATGTCCCACTGTTCCACTACAGCGTCCATGTCGCCTAATGGTCAGTGAATGCGCACGCTAAAAAAATCGATTTAATCCTATACGCGGACTAAAGCGTGAGCACGTGTCTCGACGCGCTCGGATTCTTAGAATCCGCTCTACGGTGTGTTACGTTTCTCGCAGCTCAGTCCCGCAAAGTAAACAAGATGCCACTCGCCGCAACGCGCTGCCTCGTGGGTTTATTCGCGGGGTCAAACAAACGCCGCGCTGTGTTCGAGATTCACACGCGTAAATCGATTCGAAAAAAAATCAATGCTACTTATCTTTCTGGTATGCGATGACCTTGAAGCGGCAGCTGGAGAGGTAACCCCGGGGACGATGTCTATGCGATGACCTGGGGAGCCTTGATGCACCCGTTGTCCTTGGCTGGCTGGCCGAAAAGTCTTCGTTTCCACACCTCACAGGAGGCACCATGAAATGTCGCGCAAGAAGCCCCTCAGGCGTGGATTCTCGCTTTCTTATTTTCGTGTTTTCGTATAGGAGATGTGGTTGGAAGGGTTATAATAAAAGAAATTGATTGAGCGAGAAAAAGACGAGTTTAATCGCTCAAACCGAGAGGGGAAAGCCGTGCGGCATAAAACCCCTCTCGTCGTATATACAAGCTGCGGGATTGAACGATAAACTGTGAGTCGTTTGCGTGTGTACGTGTGCGGTGTATTCGAGAGATCCTTCCGAATCTCTCGTCTCGTGTTCGTGAGTGATAGCGATGACTTATCGAATGGGCTATACTGTGGCCTTAGCTCCACAGAATAGTCCCTCGTTCGATTCGCGCGCGGATGAGATTGTAAACCGGTCGCGACCCGTACCCGAATTCCCGTCACCAAGCGTAGAGAAAGAGAGAGATATGCACACAAAGAGAGAGAGAGGGATAGAGCACTACACCCACTAGTTTAACAACGATGATATCTGCGGATTATCGGACGAACGTTCGGCTTTCGTGATAATGATCTGATGTCAGCGTATTCACTCAAGAGCGGGCGTGGCGATGTCGTTCGCTTGGCTTATCAAAAGCGACTGCCCGCGTGGTCGACCAGCGGCGCGCGACACGAGGCCAGCGGCGCCGCCAGCGCCAACAGCGAGTCCCGACGTTCGATTGCTCTCCATCGCGCGCCAGGAGAAGGCGCCACGTGCTCAACGTCGATTCTCACGAGCCCACTCGACACCGTCGCCCTTCGGTGAAGCTAGGCCCGGAGTATCGACGGAACACTTTCTTAAATGTTTGGTCCTGTAATAGGATTTTGAAACTGCCATTATTTAAAAAGTTACAGATGCGACACAAATTTATTTATTTTTTACAAGTTTCTGAGAAATTGTGTACTGCTATTTTTGTTTATAGATTAATTATTATGTTACTTATTATTACAAGATACATGTATACAAAACATATATTAGAACACCGTTTATTGTTTACAAACACAAGTCCAAGTTTCAATTAATATTTTTTAACTATCACTGTTGTAACGTAATAATACGTCACGTGTTATTCGTCATTATTATACGCGCAACTATACAAATAAAAACACAATAATTTAAACACAAAATACAAGAAAATATATAATCACTCGATTATCGAACAGACTCAGACACACAATATTCAATTTTACAAACTGTGTCTGAAAGGCAAAGAAAACACGCTCACTAAAAAACAAAGAACCTCTGTTCTACACGGAGAGAAAAACTCCGCCGTATTAGCGTTGTTGTGGTAAGTCAAATCAGCGGTAGAATCATACCGCCAGCGCTGCTGTAGAACAAAGCAGTTTTAGTTTGACTCGCTCCCCAAACACAATTAGCGAAAATGACAGATATTTTAGGTTAGCTTTTCGAATATTCGGATTCCGTACCTATTAACTTATATTTTGCAAAGATTAATGGCTAATATGTCTGTAAAATGTATTTCCAACGTAAATTATTGATTTTCATCATTAGAGTCTATGAGAAATTTGCAAAACTTAGTATATTAACAGTAACTCGTTTTTGAATCGCAAAGCTATAACTGCTTTGTTCCACAGCCGACACTGCTTGGTGATCATGTCATTCTACTGCTTCAGCAGATGTAGCCAAGTTTTTCTCTCCGTGTACGCCATATTGGGGAGTCCGAGTTCAAGTGCTTTTCCAGGAAGAAAAGTGTGTCGCTCGCACGACAACAACATGTGGCTGTTTCCAGCCTCTAGACTGCATATGGGTAAATCTCCCAAACCTTTAACCTATATGACTGAGAGGATTCAATCAGTTTTTTCTTATATTTTAACTGTATTAAACAGTTTCACATTGGACTGTGTTATTGTTTAAAGCTTAAGCTTATTGTTTATTACATTTTTATGTTTACTTTCTATCATAAATTAATTCAATTTATCAATCAAATGTCTAAACTGTCACATTTCTCATATGTCGTATTCCCGATTTCAATTATAGTTTCTCTAATAGTGTTTAAAATTGACCTGATAAAAATATAACAAAAATTATTTCTCACTAAGAAATAATCAAAGAATAAGATAATATTGATATTTTCATTTTATTCATAAAATCGGAGTTAAATACATTTGAAAATTGTCGTAGGTTTTTAGTGCCGCATCCACAACACGAAGAATAACTCAATAAATAGTAATTTAATTACCTTACAAAGTATTTAATATGGGTGAAATACATCAACAGTATTAAGTTGTATTATAATCCCTTTTTGATATTTTAATAAATATAATGCCCAAAATTTAAATAACAGCTGAGTGAGCCGATTAAAAAACGAACAAAAAAAATGTCGCATCCACAACGCACGTTTGTGCTATAAATATTAATTAAAATCTGTGAAATAAATTACCAAAATATAGTATTTGATAAACAATTGAGAAATAGATTTGCATTATACCTAAAAACAAATATGTATTTATAAAATAGCAAATTTACATCGATTTGTCGCATCCGCAACGCGCCGTCCGCAACGCGTGTTTGTTTAAACGTCATAACCTCTTATTGCAACTAGCAAAACTGAATAATACTAATACGAGAAGAAGTTTCTTTGCATTTTACAATACTGAGACCTGTTTTGAGTGAAGTAAAAGTGAGAAAGAAGAAAGAGTAATTAAGATGAGTCCGTATCTACTGTCCTTGTCTAATCACGTTTTGCTATTTATTCAAATTGTAGTTTGTTAATTGAAAAACTAAAAGTTGGCTCCAATTGGTATTAGAATAAGGAATATTTTGAGACCTTAAAAAGTATATAACATAATTCCCTTTTCGAGAGAACTTCGGAACGCGAAAATTGACGTTAGCCTATCCGTTCCGAAGTTTTCTCGAAAAGGAAATAATCGTAGATACTTTTTAAGGTCTCAAAATATTCATTACTTTAATACCAATTGGGGACAACTTTTAGTTTTTCAATTAACAAACTACAATTTGAATAAATAGCAAAAATGTGATTAGACAAGGACAGAAGATACGGACTCCTCCTAAAGCACAAACGAATTGAAGAGTTAAAAGAACGGAAAAATAGGAGTGAACAGAGAAAGAAATATAATGAAAAAAAGTGTTTTCGTCGTCTAAGAGGTAAAATTAGTCAATTTAAACGTTTAAATTGTTAATTTCAATAAGCCACATTTATAGTTTAAATTTAAGCAATGCATAACAAGTTAAATTTGTATTAAAATAATATTGCATTTCCGGTCTTTTTATTCTATAAACGAACTATACTAAAATCCTTCAATTAATGCATACAATTTTTGTTGTGCTTTAAGGGAATGTAATTCTTTGACCTCATTTGAATCCTCATCCTTCTCAAAGGATCTCTCGGAATCAGAAGTGAGTAGTCACGCATCCTTATTTTTCGTTGTACCTTCTACCGAACCATTACTAATCACTTTAAGTGAATCATTAAGATCAACGTAATTTGTAAAATAACATTAATGCAATATTAATGTTTGATTTAAGTATTGTTCGGGCCGTTTGCACTTGCAGCGGCCCTATTATATTTCATATTTTCGCGCGCACTGTGTTTCCCTCTCGCGCGAGAACTGAAGCGCTCGCTCGCACGATTTCTTGCGAGAGAGGACACAGGTGCGCGCTTTCTCCCACTTTCTTCCTTCCTAATTTCCGCGAAGCGAGATCAAAAACCAATTGTTCTCGCTGAGCTCTCTCTCTTCCGGCTTGACCGCGACTATGGCAAGTTCGGAGCCTTTACGCGCATCGCGGCGCCTGTTTTCGCGACCGCGTGTAAAGTCTACTTTTCTTTTATACACTAACAAGTACATATTAAGGCAACATGTAAATAAGTGATTTTAAGAGCAACAATAAATGCTCACTTACTTTGTGATATTAATAATAATCTCAGTGTAACCCTAGTTAATTTCCTAAAGACTCCGCATCCCTTCACCCGCTACACGTGTTCCGGGCTATCTAACTTAAGTGTCCCAGAGCTGCACTTTCGCACGACGCTAGTACCGCGCTTCTAAGCAATATTAATTTTTTATTTAAATTCTTGCGATTTGCCGGCTAGCGCGCGAATATTTGGTCCTTCTGAGCCGGTTATGCACGTGTCGGTGTGCTGTGAGTACAGCGGAAAGGAGTCTCGCGTGAACTTTAACTTTAAGCACAGTGCAGTGACTCTTAAAGTGATTTTAAGTGTAAAAAAAAACCCGAATACGGACTCGTATTCCGCGCCGAAAGACAGTCGGTACTTCGCGGAGAAAAGTTACTATTTCTCGGGTTATACAGTGCCTGTGCGTGAGTGCATTAAATAAAGTGCACGAACACTGCAGCATTACGCAAGCATGTGGAGGCCGAAATTCGTTCGAAATTTCAAAATTTGAATTTCGATTCGACCTTGACCTTGTGACGTAACGATCACGCTATCGCGATGCACGTTCGAGCATGAGCCTTTGGTGCTGGAGAAGGAGAGAAAGCCTTCTCTCTCTCCCACTCTCTCGAGCGACATGCTGCGCTACACTCTGCAGTTACCGACCGAGCGCTGCGCGTATCTACGGAGTGAGCATATGGCCTATGCTTCGCTCACCGCCGCTCAACGCTGCTCGCGGCGTGCTGCCCTCAGCTGCAGTCACGCTGTTTGCCGCACGGCCGGTGGGGCGACATAACCTCGCCGTCAAAACACAGCGAGGTGCTTCCGAAGCTGCTGCCTCCCAGTGCTGTCGACCTGGACGGACAAAGAAACGAGCAATATTCGAGCAACTGCACTCAGAGACTAAGTAGCATCTAATCTCTTTAATTATGTACATATATCGCAATGACACAGTGTACTACCACTGCTTCTGCCAGAGATATCACTTGCTTAATGCCTCTCAGACAGTGATTTTGGTCAGCAAGCTCATCAAGATTATGTAGCTTAAGCAACACATAGCCATCGCTGCAAATGTCTTGCTTCGCTCATCTAAGGGCCATTTACTTAGCTTTTATTTTAACCTTAAGTTTATCTATTATCAAATTTAAATTTAAGGGCATACTGTATGCAAGCAGTCACTTCTTGGAAGTACTAGAGCCTCAGCAGTAGAAGAAGCAGCAATCTTTAGCCGCAGTATCTACATTGCTGCTCTCACCCCTCGAGGTCAACATGGAGCTTCAAAGTTTTGCACTCTCAGGACACTGCACAGAGCTTGCTGTGTTGGGGTACTGCAACTACTGCCAACGAGCTGTCCGGACTGTTCGATCACTCGATACGCTTTTAAGACAGTCTACTTCGACCACTTAAACCTGTCGAGCCCCAGACTAGCTAGTCTGAGCGGCTTTTCATGCACCTTTGACCATAGAGGCTACTCGGGTCGTAGTACTGACGCTGCTGCACTCCAACTTTAATGTTAGCTTGGAGCATCGCAGCTTGATAATCCAAGGACATTGGCCAGAGCTTCCTACGTGCAGAGATCCTACAACCTCTGTCAACGAGTTGACCATACACGTCTAGCCTTCCGACAGTTGTGTGTCAGTGCTGTGCGGCAACAAGACTGAATAGTCGAGGCCCAGATAAACTAATCTGGGGGCTCCTGACCTGCAAATTGGTTCATCTACGATTAAGGGCTACTATGCGGCACTATGCTACTGCAGTAGTATGCTGCAGCTGTTTGAGTGTCATACCCAGGCAGTATGTACGCTCTTGTACCTCAGGCGCATTCGCACATGGTGAACGCTTGCCCTTTGCCAAGCATAGCCACACGACAGCTTCCACAGCAGACGAGCAACGCATAGCAGTTTCAATTTAGACTGCCTTATAACAGTGTCTTTAGTGTTGCACTGCATAATTATAAATTGTGTTTCTTGTTTACTTTTAGTTATTAAATGGTGCTATTGAAGTACAACCTTTTTTCTGCAACTAAGAACATTAAGGTTATGTGTGTTGGTCCCAGTATGGTCCAATATCAATAGCAGTGACTCAGCTACCTGTCTGTGAGTCACCTTACATAGAAGAGTCTGTCATCGCAGGTTCCTTGAGGCAGAGTGGCTTTGGCTCTTCGAGTCCAGCCTCGCTACAGCCACCACCTATCATCGAGCCTCCAAGAACTTCTGGGGTACTCTACACTTAGCTGCAGGGCTTCGCCACCTATCTGAGAGCCACCTTTCACAGAAGAGCCTGTGAAAGATGAAAGGCAGTCATTACAAGCTCGTTAGCGCAGACTGGCTTTGGCTCTATGAATCCAGCCTCGCTACAAACCACACTTGTCATCGAGCATCTACCTTGAAAAGGCAGTCTATGCTCAGCAGTAGGGCTTCGACATCAAGCTGTAAAGGGAACATTGGAGCTCGCTTTTCTCCAATATATGGGCAATATCCAAGCTGCTCGATTCAGGGCATGAGTCTAACCTCAAAAAGGCTGCACCCTTAAGAGGTTCTCGCTGAGGACCAGGCTGTCTAGTCGAACGTCGGGAAGCTAACCCGAGCAGCTACTAGCTCTGCTCCTCCACCGATCAGCTTATTAAGTGTAGCAAGTAGCTTCCGCTACTCACTTATTATTTTTATTTTTTTTTGTTTTTAAACTTTATGCTGCAATCCATGCAACTGTGCGATGTTACATAGCATTTCCATAGAATGCTAATGCATTTTGCTCCTTTCAGCAAACCTCTTCCTCGAGTGCTCTCCACAGGACTCGAGCTGAAATGCAGCCAGCAGGGACACTCATCGTCTGGTTATGAGGCCCACCACACCACGACTACCGCCTAGCTGCGAGGTCCTACGACATGGCACCTGCCATGCACCCTGGTCCAGCTACCAGCCAACACTCTCGTCGCTTGTTTACGAGGGGACCAGCGAGACCAACGCCACGCTGCGGATCTGCTCCTTGGAAATCTTGCTAAACTCTAGCTTCAAGGACACAGGAGGCTACGCCGGCGAACTGTGCACCCTGCGCTGTCGCTGGCGTCCCTTCACCCACCAGAGGACTTCAACTGCTCTTGAGAGCGGCACTCTCTGCACGTGGGGCGGTACTACACAGCTCAGCCGTCAGCACCATGTCCAGCGAACTGTGCGCATAAGCGCTGTCGCTAGACTCTACTGCAACGGGCTCGAGTCGCTTTCTACAGCGACACTCGCTGCATGGAGGGCGGCAACGTTCCTCTCAGCTGCCATCATCACCAGCAGGTTTTAGCTGCCTAATCTGCGAGGCCGCATTCGTCACGGCGGGCGGCACCGCTCCGCTTAGCCGCTCGATTTACGCTCGAGGGGTCGAGCACCACCATCTTCGTCGCCAGTCTGTGGGACAGGCTACAACGTCGCCTGCCAAGCTGCACCTTCTACAGGTCCTCGGCCGGCAACGTACTTGCCCGCCTAGACTAGGCGGCCACCATCGACCTGGCTGTGGTCCAGTCAGCAGCTGCTACCAAGCAGCTCCCGCGTTCGTCCTCGGCGGGCGGACCATCAGCTGACCGCAGCTACGCTGTACAATCTACGCGTCTATAGAGGGACAGCGCTCTATCGTTCTTCATAAAGGCTCCAGCTACTACATGAAGAGCTCATGAAGACCTCACGAAGATCGTACACTTGACTCTTACATACACATCGAGCCACTTTACTCCTCTGCTTTCTCTATTCACTCTGCTACCTACAATCTTTTTAAAAGTAAAATCATTCTGTTCTTCTTTACTTTTTTCTCTTCTACACATTTTAGCCGCTTAAGTCGCCTGCTGTATCTGTCCCTTCCTTAGGGGACTGCCCTTCAGTTGTATTGCCTTACGGCGAAGGGCTCAGAGCAGCCAGCTGGTTGCCTGCCACCCTGATCTCCAAGCTGCTCTAGCTAGCAACAGTCAGGACTCCACGGTGTACAGCCAACCTTGGCATACAGCGACGTGACTTCAGCGGCAGAAGACAAACACCGTCTTCACACCTACTACCTACACGCTATCTCCTTCCTTCTCTAACTTCCTTCTTCCTGTTTTGAACTACTGTGCCGTCGTTGTTCTACTCACAACGAGGCGGGCGGTATGTTCGGGCCGTTTGCACTTGCAGCGGCCCTATTATATTTCATATTTTCGCGCGCACTGTGTTTCCCTCTCGCGCGAGAACTGAAGCGCTCGCTCGCACGATTTCTTGCGAGAGAGGACACAGGTGCGCGCTTTCTCCCACTTTCTTCCTTCCTAATTTCCGCGAAGCGAGATCAAAAACCAATTGTTCTCGCTGAGCTCTCTCTCTTCCGGCTTGACCGCGACTATGGCAAGTTCGGAGCCTTTACGCGCATCGCGGCGCCTGTTTTCGCGACCGCGTGTAAAGTCTACTTTTCTTTTATACACTAACAAGTACATATTAAGGCAACATGTAAATAAGTGATTTTAAGAGCAACAATAAATGCTCACTTACTTTGTGATATTAATAATAATCTCAGTGTAACCCTAGTTAATTTCCTAAAGACTCCGCATCCCTTCACCCGCTACACGTGTTCCGGGCTATCTAACTTAAGTGTCCCAGAGCTGCACTTTCGCACGACGCTAGTACCGCGCTTCTAAGCAATATTAATTTTTTATTTAAATTCTTGCGATTTGCCGGCTAGCGCGCGAATAAGTATCAAAAATAAAAATTAAAATAGCTGCCCCGTTAGCCAGATGTATTGCAAATTGTTAGCAATTTGACATACACGTTTTGCTATCGATTTCCATAAGTTTGACGTAAAACTGCGTCCGTATATGCTGGAAATTTTGTATCAAGCATTAAAGTAAATTATAAGGGCAAATTGAAGGCAAAATTACAGCAACTATTGCTCATGATGTGCAGGCGTATCATAGGAATACATTGACATCATATTGTCGTCACATTTCTCGATTTTTGTGTTACACAAATTTCCATCAATATGCTGTTATTAATTTCTTCCCTTTCTCTCTTGCACTGTCGCATATATGAGTAATTTTATTGAATATTACGTGAATAATATTGAAAATAAAATAATATAATATATTAATAATATTGAAAACAAGTTGAAAGCAAATTGATGTACAAAACTTGCAGCAACAGTTACACATCAAATGTAAGTAAATCTGCGTCCGTATATGGCATCAATTTGGTGGCTAGCATGTGCACTCAATTTTACGGCACATTGACATCAATCCTTGATATTCGTCATTTCTTGAGCGTAAGTTGGAAGCAAATTGCTAACAAACATTGCACAGCAACTATTGCCGCGATTTTGCCGCGGCAAGCCTGGTTAATGGGGTGCGCAAATATTTTAAAACTGTTTTCAAGAAAAAATATATACATGGAAATTCTAACTTGCCGTATTTGATAAATCATTTTAGATTCGGTAGGCATTTGTTTCGGGCTTGTTCATGGGCAAATATTAATTGTTTATAGTCTCGAGAAGCTTCTAAGTTAAGTTGACCTCATTTTCAACATTTGAAAGTTAAAAGTTCTGGAGATTCCCCATATACAAAAAAGAGACCGGAGGAGGAGAGGAGCTCAACAGGGCTACAACGAATTTGTAGACCACGAGTAAAGTCAGTCAGAGTCTAGGCGTGCTAAAGAACACACAGGTTTTCTCGCGATATTCATCTATTTCATTCTCCTAGTTATTTCTCGTTTCAAACACTTTGAATGCGGCTGTAGCCGGTCTCAAACCCGGATTAGATGCAGAGAGAAAGTGCCTTTCTTAATTAAAACATTCCTTTTTGAATCTGCGTTTATTAAAATTTATTCATTTATTTATATTTTATTTATTTAAATAAACCGCTCTCGGTTCACGCGCTACCTAACCTAACCCCAGTCAAGATCGTCACACTGTCAACCAATGATAAATTATGCGGTAAATGACTTTAAAAAAAGTACACATCATCATATTGAATAATTATAAATTTATGAATAAAAGTAAGAATATATGAATATAAACAATAGAGAGTAGGAGATTTAATGATAATCTATTGTAAAAAAATGATAACTGTTTATAACAAAATGATTGTATTCAAAGTACAGTACTTAAAACCTTCCAGCACTGTGATTCACACTACTGTGTTACGTCCAGCATATCGACTCACGCTCACCGTCTCGTTGTCAAGCTATACGTATCTTACCATACTGTATCCTACTTATCGACGTACACTATACAACTAGTATCCTACCTTACCAACCTCGTACCCCAGAATATCACACTCATTTACCCCAATTTTACCTAGCTCCCCTCCGCGACCACTCACCTCAGTCGCTCCACTTCTATGACGCATAATTAATTCCTAATTTAGGCTAAGCATGTGACCCCCGCGTGGGTATATAAGACACGGGCCCTCCAGGACGCGTAAGCCTTCTGCATTCGAACTTTGAGCCGTAAGCACGTACGCACCAGTTTGTTATTTGACTTCTCACTTGTAAAAGGGACACGCCCTTATATTTAACTTTGTACTTCTAATATAATAAATCTACTCTTAAACTTATATGCTCGCGCTTATTTATTCGCTGGACCTGCGCTCCTACTCATATCTCCCGCCACCATCTCGAGTACGACACCGCCCGCAGCGCAGCGCAGCTTAACCGGCCCGACTACGAGGAACCAAGGCCTACACACGCACACAACGTAAGCCCCAAAATACCTTGCTAAGCCTTTGTAATCCTATCGTAAACTCGCACTTCCTGTTTTAACTACTATCATATTGAATATCATCTTCGCTATCCTCCTTTTGCTAAAGCCTCGACTCCCAGGTAAATTACGAAAGTATTGACTTATTGTTTACGCACGGCGTAACAATTGCGGGCCCACTCTCCGGGATATTCTAATAGCAACAAGCGCGGATAGCAAACGTTTTTCGAAACTCAAACATGGCCAACGTAGAATCGGAAAAGAAATTAAGAAACGAAGAGGCCACCGACATTATAAAAAAATATGTAATGGCAACTGACACAAATTTTGCAGCGGGCAATCGCGAAACAAATTTAGGAGAATTATTAGCATTTTTACAACAACGATATCAAATCGCGAGCGAACAGATTCCGGAACGCGCGGACGATGTAAGTAAAATTTGCGAATTTTTACAAGATAGCGTTGACATATCAAAAGTACACGACGCGTGTCAGGATGAATTAATGATAGACATACTTCTAGACTTAATTCACAACAATATTAGTTGCAAAAAAATTATAGAAACTTTTAGAGATAGTAAGTCAATTAAGATTATAATGAATTTTGATCGCACATACGGGTCCACAAAACGTTTTCACGAATTACTGGGCGAATTAGCAGTAATGAAACAAAAATACGACAAAAACGTCATTTCGTTTTCGAATAGATTAAAATCTGCCGCACAAGAAGCATACGAGGCCGCGTTGCGTGAAAAGAGGCACAGACCAGATCTTAAATCCGAATTAGAAAATTATATTGTAGCATATTTAATTCGCGGTTTGCTATGGGTCATAAAAGGGCGAATGAGCAAACACGAATCTCTAGACGCCGCGATCGACCAAGCAATCGACATAGAGCGCGATTATGCATGCCAAAACACGGATGAACAAAGGAAAATACCACAGTCTCCTACACAACCAAAAATTAACGAAAAAGAATCGGCACATAGTTATTTAGTCGATAGCAAATGGGTAGAAGCGTGTCACAAATCGGGCCACACAGCGCCTAATTGCCGGTACCGTACCAATGGCGCCGACGCTCCGAAGACGCCGGCCACTCCCCAAAAAAGCACCTCGGCCACGACCGATCGTGAAAAATCAGAAAGCTTAATGCAATTATACCTGATTACAATCATCCGGTACCCAATATAACTGATATTTTAGACAAATTGGGGCGCGCAAAATATTTTTCGGTATTCGATTTAGCTCCCGGTTACCATAAAATTTTTATAAAAAAAGAAGATAGACACAAAACAGCCTTCCATTGTAATGTAGGCGCTTTTCATTTCCGCAGGAGCCCGTTTGAGCAAAGACAAGTGCATCAGTTTTTCTCGCTCTTATCACGGCGCTAATTGCAGGTATGAAAGGTGTAGTAGCAGTTTTTGATGATATTTGTATTTTTTCTGAAACCATCGAAGAACATTGGGAAATAGTAGCTGAGCTATTAAAAAGATTAATAAAAGCTAACCTGACATTGCAACCTGACAAATGCGAATTTTTAAAGGAAGAAATTAATTGCCTTGGGCACATTATAAGCAGTAATGGCTTAAAGCCCGATCCAAAAAAAAATAGAAGCAGTAAAAAAATTCCCAGTGCCCAAAACAGCAAAAAATATTAAACAATTCCTGGGACTCGCCAATTACTATAGACGTTTTATACCTGGTTTTGAAAAAATAGCCAGACCCTTGAACCTTCTACTAAAGAAAAATCAACCATTTATCTGGGAGAAAAATTCTCAAGAAGCTTTCGAAAATTTGAGAGATCGACAAAGAAGGATAATCCGAATCATTTGTAACTGCTCATTTCACTTATGGATATTCGAGCTCGATTCTGTCTATCAACATTATTAATAGCAAGTAAATAAATAAACAATAATTCGAATCATTTCTAATCTCTTTCTTTGTCTATGGATGTACAAGTCGATGTTATTTGAAATAATAATTATGCTTCCTCAATGTCAGCTTTTGTTATAAATTCCAAGCTTTGTTGTGTAAATGTTGTGCAAAATAATATAACCTTACTGATTCCAGATGAAGCTCATGCTACCACTCTTATTGTCAGCAATCGATTTCGCGTTCGTCGGGGCTCTGATTGGATACGATTGCGCGCAAAAATTCACTAATTTTACTACCTTCTCGCTTGTAGACATCGGGGAATGTGACATCCCTGATCCTATAATTAATAACACTCGAGCTCATGTGTTTCTGTTACAAATTCACGAGTTCGCGAGTACTCAAGTTCGATACTGTAAAATCGAGATTAAAAGAACCGTGCAATATTGCGGGATGTGGTCCCACACGGCTGCCGTAAGAAACGGCGAAGTCCGTTACTTAAGAGAAATTTCACGAGAGGAATGCTATAAAATGCATTTGCATCGTTCAATATCAATTTCATCTGATATCATTCAAAATTTGAGAATCAATGGTACCACAACGCACCCTATGACCTTCGCGGGTACGCTCAAAAGTGACGGGACTTGCCAAAACGCCGGTTATTACGCGGACCCTTACGGTGAATTCTATGACGTAATAGTATCCGGATACATAACAATACATTTAGAAGAAAGGTATAATTCAATAAATTTGAATAATAATAAAATCATATTGTAGAGTGGCACCACGTGCACTTTCTCGGAAAATAACTGCATTGACACAGATTTCCGATATGCGTTTTGGGACGTAATGCCTTTGCACGCGTGTCAATCCAACATTTATACGAACCTAAATACCGGGCCGGTGGCTAAGATCACAGAGACAGATAGCGAGTGGCGGCCGCTTTACGTGTTAGAAGCTGAGGGACTCTCATTCGCTTTTAAAGACATGGGAAGCGTGTCTGTGTGTTCTTTTCAATTAATTAGGACCGAGCATCTGAAATTATTCATATTAGAAAATCCTGATCAAGAAAGATTCGAAGTCTCTTAAAGTAAAGATGTAAACAACATTGACATTTTTGCGTATGTGAATTCTAAATTCGTTTATACCGAAAAACACATAAAAGGCCAAATGACTAAACTTTACCAAGATGTGCTTATACAACAATGTCAATTGGAGCGAAAAATTATTGCTAATGCGTTAAGTGTAGCAACTATAGCTCCCGATTTACTCGCGTATAAGTTAATGTTCGGACCGGGTTATATTAGCTTGTTAGCCGGGGAGGTCGTGCATATATTTAAATGCGTACAAGTCGAGGTGCGGACGCGCGAAACCAAAGAATGCTTCCAAGAATTACCCGTTTTTCGAGATAGTCAAGCTCTATTTCTATCCCCTCGCACGCATATTTTGCGCGAGTACGGAACGCGTACGATCTGCGATACAGTTATTCCGGTTATGTATGTTTTTGGAAGTCAATGGTACAAAGCTCTGCCCAAAATCACGACTCAAGACGCGCCGCAAATATTGAGGCCACAAACAAAACAATCTTGGAAATATAAAAGCCCTTTAGATTTAGCTAATAGTGGCATTTACACGTACGGAGACATGGAAAAATTAAAAACGTTCATAACATTTCCTAACGAACGAACTGCAGTTTTGAATCAATTAGCACTAGGTTTCGCCGGAAAGGGGAAAACCTCGGGGGACGTATCGATTGCGCGTTTACTCGACGAGAACGCATTATCGCAAATCGCCGATTCAGCTTGGAATAAAAGTTGGGGGAAGTTCATAACCTTCGGGTCAGCAAGCGCAGCTCTTATTACGATATTAATGATTTTTAGATTAATTAAATTCGTTCTTGATACCATTATACACGGGTATGCATTACATTCGCTGTATGGGTTTTCTATTATGCTGTTTGAAGCGTTATGGAGTTCACTTACACATTTACTTTTACTTTTAGCTAGATCGCCAAAATGCGAAAACAATAAGGACGTCGAGCGGAACCAAATGCGACGTACTTCGCCCGCCCCCCCCCCCCCCCCCATGCCGCCGTCACCGCCGCAACCACCTGCGCAACAGGTACCGACAGCGCTGAGCTCGGACAGCCCCAACAAGAGCCAAAGTCGAAAGACGTTCGACGTCGAATGTCACTACGTAAACGAAGGAAACGGGGCGGTAAATTTACAGCTAGTCGAGAACCGCCTTTATCCTGTTTTTAGAGGAACCCCGCATACCGTCGCTTCCGCCTAGAAATAAGAGATTTAGGGACGATAATTAGATTGAGATTAGCACGCTCCACCCTTTGCAGAAACCCGCTTACCTTGGGCGCCGGCCAGAAATATGAATAATCAACAAAAACGCATTTTACTAAATGATTTGCTAAATGTCAGACAGAGATTATCGTGGGTTGCTCAGAAAAGGGAGGAAAAGGTGTACGAATATAGTGATAGAGTAACTAGATTGTTACACGAATTTAACAAAATCGGGAAATTAGCTCAAATAGAAATCACTGAAATAAATATGGATGCCGGTCAAAGAGAAAAACTCGCAATTTACACCTATTTACGCGGATTGCACCCCGAAATTAAGAGATACATTTGCAAATCTGAAGTTTATCACGACCTACATCACGCGCGTACTCATGCCGAGCAAATTCATGTTCATCTATTGGACTTACAGAATCTTACACACCGCTCCGTAATTCAAGACATCACACGCGTCCATAAAAATCACTTCCCGTAGAATAAATCCCACTGCGCAACGAAAATCCTCCAATAAAAAAAAAAAAATTGAAAATTCCGTTATATTTTAATGTAATTTTTTTTAACACGCATTAAATCATTTTTTTTAGCGTCCATGGCAGTCGCTGACGGGCTAAGGGAGCTTGCTATATTGCAGCTAGGCGACCGTTTATGTTATACCCGCTTTCTAAAAAAATATAGTCTCGTTTACGTCGACGAAAAGAACACTTCAATATTTTGCAAAAAATGCTTCGACACTTATGTTCACGATCCATTTAGTTTATTAGAATTTTATTACAACTTTCACATACTTATCCAGCCTCAATACGTATTTCCGACTAATTGTAAAACCTGTTAAAAATGACTTCTATTCACAGCGGCGAGTAAAAATTGTGAAATCTGCATAAAAGCCTATGCTGAATTTGGCCCGGCCATTTTAAAGGCACCCTTAGCACACATCGACTATATTTAACTTATTGTCACTCGGAAATAATTAACTTAATGCGCTCTATACGACATTTGCGAAGTATGTTACCGCCAAAATCTTAGTCCATGTATGCGCAATTTTTATTCGGTAGTAATAACCAGAACTAGTAATCCCATAGTAGGAATCGCTTCAAAATTGTGTTGTAGCATGTGCAAAAACGAAATTGTTTACAAAGTTAGAAATATTACGCAAATTGGGACTAGCACCGGTGGCACTAAAATAATGTTGGAAAACTCAGCAATGATGACCCGCGTAGCACTACCCACTTTTATTAACTTAGCAGAAAGTTCAATTGTAGAAAGAATAAATAAATAACTTTTTGCGGCGAGCCGAAATTCACTATTAAAAAACTTAAGTAACCAAACAGCCCCGAAAAAGAATACGGGCGATTCGGAAAATAATTCTGAAAATAGCGTGGACTTTTCTCTTAGCTCGTCACAAGAAGTTAATGAATTAATACAGACCATCACAAAAGAAATGCACTATGAACAACTGAATTCTATGGACGAAGTAATCCATAATTATTTGAAAACATTAGAAAAAGGAGAGGAATAATTACAAAAAATGCTACTACAATTAACATATAATAACAGCACGTAGTTTAGTTATAACCAATTCCGTATATACCAAATTTTGTCAAAACGTAGTAACAGCACTTCTAGTGCAACTAAATAATATAACTTAACATAATATCTCATTGTATCGTTTAATTTTAAGGTATCATGGGCGCGCTACTTATGTCAGTAATACTTATGCATTGCTGCAATTAGCGTCTACAACAGGCAAAGAAGCAAAATTTCGAAGCATCCGCGGAAATCCAGGAATTGCATACGCCACAGTCAAAGACATTAGTATAACAAGAGAAAATTGGCATATCATAACTTCCATCGAGTGGAAGAAATCCACCGAAAAAGATAAATGGTATATGAAGCATCGGGCAACGTCACGTCCGCTATGTACGATATGAGGAACTTCGATATACACGCAGTGAGCACATCTTACCTCATCATCGAAAACATGCAGAAAGCTGGTATTTTAGCAGAACTGACAGATTCTCTCTCTGCCACATACGAATGGCATAACTCTCAAAATTCGCAATACGAATTTAACGGCAAACAAAGCCTCATACACGCAGATTATAGAAAAGTTTTTCAAGCCTTGGACAGTTTACGGCAACAAAACTTTGACGAAACTAAATGCCAAGAATCAAACGCTTGTTTTATTCGTAACGATATTTCCACATCTCTTACACAATTATCCGTAGAACAATTTAATTTAGAGAAGACTTTATTATCAATTTCAAATAAAGATCATTCTTAAAGAGAAGATAAAATCTCAGCTACAAAAATAGCCTTAAGCCTTATTAAGAGAATTTCCATGCAATTAACCTATATTTACAAACAAATAAATGAAATCTTGAATCACAAGAAATACATATTGCGAACCAGTGTGATAAAGCGGGTGCTTAACGATATCGTCGAAAAATCTGGTTTGAGATTACCTTTAGATATACAAAAATTAAATTCAGCTACTTTAGCCGAAGTATCCGACTTTTACATTGTATCAATGAACGGCGTAATTGTAATCGAAATTATTCCCCCGCTAATCGACTCCGAAACTTACACCGCATACAAGCTTATACGTTTTTCAGCATTTCAGAAGTCAGCTATACACCCACACGTAGCTGCATATATTAATACGCGAAGCGATTATATTGCGACATCCGATAACAATAACACGCATTTTTATATGTGCGAATCGAAACTTCAAAATTGCAAAGAATTAAATGATAAATATTTATGCACAAATGATATAGAGTTCATCACACAAGCGACGTGCGAATACACTTTATTGAAAACATCTACATACAAAGCGTTGCAAGGCTGCGATATCGGGTTAACACTAGAAAAACAAAGTTATATCATAAAAACAAATAACCCATCCACTTGGCTTTTCTCAACAAACAACAATAACACGATTTTCGGCAAATGTGAAAACTCAATTGTTTATGCACCGTTTAATGGATCAGGAATAATTGAGTTACCACCCACATGTACAATTAACGTTCAAAATGAATATTATCTAGGAGCCAAGGGGTTCGTAAAGAAACTCACACCAATAATCCCACAATTACAATTATCTATACACAAAATTGATACGATATTGCAAGCCGAGAAAAACCATCAGAATAACGGCTCTAGTCAAACACATATGTGACGTGTATTTCGCGTCCCAATGTTATTAAAACACGGGCAGTCAATCGCGACCAAGTCACCCGTCACCAGAGCCGAGCATTTTTGATTAAATGGTTATTGTTATTAATGGGAGGAATTATTAATTTATTTGTCGAGGGAATGAAGATAAGGAGAGTCGCGACCTAGGAAAGCCCCAGACCGGCACACACCCATACCAGCGGCACCAGCTGATCGCCGCAGCGACGACCGATCGGAGCGAGCAACGACGTCGAGCCTGATACACACACACCCCTGGCACCAACACCATCACACTGTAAGCGCGACCCTCTCTCTCTCGCTTGCTCTTTCTTCCTCGCCTCTCGAGGATGATGAGCCACCGCCCGCGCACACACACACACACGCGCGCGCGACCGCCCTCTCTCCCGATGCACGCAGACGCAGGACGAGAAAGGATTCACAGCAGCAGCGGCGGCTTCCTCGAGGCACACCATCTCGGCTGTAGCCACGAGAGAGAGAGAGAGAGAGAGAGAGAGAGAGAGAGAGAGAGAGAGATACTGACATGGCTGTCGACAGCATGGGGAGAGCTAGCAGCCGCCGCGCCGCGAGCCGCATGAAGCTGCTGGCCTATCGTAGCGTAGGCCGACGCGCGCACGTCGCCGCTGCCAACTGTGATGGTCCGGCGGTGACAAAACCGAAAGCGCCCGATATAGATATACACGACGGGTTGCCCGCGCATGTATATCTAGCAATTCATATTGCCCGCGCTTCGTGGGCAGGGCGGCATTCGCGGAGCGGACCAATGGTAATTAGCGACTCAAATTACTGCAGACTTAGCCTTGATTTTCGCATTTAGCGAAAATCAAGGCCAATCACCGTGAAGAAAGGGGCGGAAGCAACAAGTGTTTGGGCTGAAGGTGGTCGAGAAGAAGAGCTAAAATTTTGGAAGAGATTTCCGCCCTCTCCGATTTTGAGCATTGCCTGCCCGCTCGTTAGAGAATACGGACGTACGTTACGATTTGCCTGCCCGTCCGTTAGAGAGCATAGACGCACGTCGAGAATACCTTTGATTATTGAAAATCGGCAGACATTGTCAGCGGGAGTATTATCCTAGGGACTCATAGCGACCAGAGTGTAAGGAGCACCGTTAGGCGTCCAGGATTAGCGACGGTGCGTGGACTACAATTGTCGAGCTTCCCTCGGCATTTGTAGGTAAAATTAATTGAACAAATATCGTACATTGCCGTCATGTGCTCGGGGTTAGTGAAATAAACTCGTGGTGGTGTGACACCGTTGTCTAGGATCAGTGCGCGTCGGGCTAGCTGTAAAATTACGAATATTAGTGTGGGGGAAATTACGCGATTCAGGAAAACTCGGGAAACGTGGTCATTTGGTCGTCGCGGGAGACGCGTGCGAGGGCTAGCGTAGTCATATTTGTATAGCGACCGGTTCATTGCGTGAAAATTGTAAATTTGGCGACCGTGCGTATTGTAACTTGTAATAAAGCCTAGGTACTTAAAGAGTGAGATTTTTGTGTATTTATTATTTTGTGTATTTACCTGGCGCCCATTAATATAGAGAAATTCGGTAAAGTGTCGAGCAAAAGTTTAATAAATAAGCAGAGTAACGAAACCCCACGTTACACATATAACACATAATGTACCACATAATCCGATTTACTTCCGCGAGCATTTAGAAAACTATGTGCAAATCACATTATACGTAGGTTTCATGATTACAATAATAATCATAATATTAATACTTTCCACTACAACATTACTGTACTGTACCAAGCGACAGGTACAAACAGTTGATACTAACAATACGTACATACCAATGACGCCTTTAGATAAAAATATAAGATTAAGCTTCACCGGTTTTCCTTTATACGCGTCTCCGAAGCACTTCCCGCCGAAAAGAGTACACGATTATGTAGATATACCGGAAAATAATACACAAACCTTGTGAAACAAATATGCAATGCGAACGAGTAATTGTTATAAATAAACTTTCTACCTCACTAATAGTATGTACTATTAGCAATTGTTATAAATTACCTTAATCATATAATCGTTATTACTCTTTCGACTTTTAATAAATATTGTTCCAAGGTAAAATAAAAGACCAAACATTGTTATAATCGATAAACATTTATTCACATATGAAACAAGAATGCTAAAATAATAACGAATTTTGACCAGCGGAACCACCAGGGCGCCACGAGAGGGGCGGAGAGAAAACAAAAAAAAACACTTAAACTACTACCTTTCCTTATCTTCCACTTCCCCTTACCTCAAAGAAAACCAAAAAATTTTCCAGCAACGCAGCAGAGGCACACGGCAGAGCATTCGACCGCAGATCCTCACAGCCTCAACATCGGCAGCAACCACTCCTCGACGACATACTATTGGAAGTTAAGCTACAATGCCGCTTAATAAGTTTGTCAGGGAAGCGATGGCCATACTTGCCGCACAACGGGAAGGCCGGGAATTGTCCCGGCGAGGATAAATCAGTTTCGTAGCGTATATATCTTATTACTGCAGCGTTTTTATCAGGGAGACAGCGTCATCGGCGCTCGAAGCAATCCAACTTAGCCGCAGGATACTTAGAAGCGCAAATGACCTTAACCAGCATCCAGACTTCAGCGAGACGACCTACGACTCAGACGAAGAAGACGACCACATCTACGAGGAACCTTTTGAAGACGACATTCCGGAAATCTTGCGCCAGTACCGCCTGGCTCAACTACGAGAGCAAGGTAGAAGAGTACGCAATACCATATATGCAGCAGAACTCAGAGAAGCCGAGAACGAGAGCAGGGGAGTCACCTACGGTCACCTCTTGGAATCACAGCAATTCGGGGGCGAGGGCTTCGCCAACAAAGCCACATACGGCATATACGAAATATGTAGAGATGAACTTCCTATCTGGAGAGGATGTTCAGAGTGCGCGATGAAATTTTTTAGGCACAGGGGTCATGACATCTTCACTACAGCTATGGAATGCACCAATGCTTAACATCAACAAGAATTACAAATAAATTTATGTTCATTATGCGATGGCCCAGCGGAAGCTGGGGTGATGTTTCTTTGAATTCTAGCACACAATGCCACTATGCAGCATTGCACTATATTTTTTATCAAATATTTAGCGACGCACTACATGTATCTATGAATAAATAATAAATAAATAAATATCCTCACACCACACGAACACTTAATCTCGAAACAAAAAGAGTCACACACTAATAAAGTAACACCAAAACATAAAAAAAAACAACAAACAAAAAAAAAACAAACAAAAAAAACAACAAACAAAAAAACAAACAAAAAAAAGCAAAACAATCAAATTTCATTTTTTAGCATCACGTATGCAAAAAGGAGGGAGGCTCTTGTCAGCTGCTGATCGGTAGTAAAAGTATCAGGAGAACATCAGAAGCAAAGAGCATATCTACCCTTCTGATCTCTCACGGGGCCATCTCACCCACGTTCATGCGGCCCAAAATAGTAGCAGGGGCACAGGAAGACGAAGGAAGCCATTAAACCACGAGCACTACGAATGCTTTCCCTAACCGAAGAAAGAGGAGGAGCACAAGTCACTCAAGAAATACCCCCAAAGTTTTTCACCCTAAGCAGATTCAAGGACGAAGAAAACAGACAGAACTACGACCAAGAAACTAGCCCTAATGAAGAGGTGACACCAAGTTTCTTAAAATATATATATATTAAGACCTGTCTAAAACATCGGAAAATTGGAAATTACTTGTAACTTAGCTAACACCTTTTACACACATTCCAACAACGATCTCTAAGCACTTATGTCCTCAAAAATTACGCACTAAATAATTACACATAACGGCACATAAGGTACACATATAAAAACAAGGGGGATTATCCTAACTTCACAAGCAACATTTCGAGTAACCTAGTAAATAAAAATTATAAAAACACACTAACATAGGGTAAAGCCAAGATTATTAAAATTGTCATCCAACCTCGAGTATTCTTTATTAACAAACATATTTAAGCTTATAAAAATTTACTTACACTCATCTCTACTTCTACTTCACAGGCATCACATTTCAAAATAATTTTTTCTTTCTCTCTCTGTCTGACGTACCCAATTAGACTACAATTTCGAACTTATAGCGAATCTATGTGTAATGTACTAACGGAGTTGAATCAAACATAAAAGAATGGTTATATCAAGTTAAATAATCACTCCCTTAGTGCAAATAAGGCTATCAATGTACCAACAGCTACAAACCCGTCGTGTGAATTAACAAACTGGGTTTACACGCATTACACGCGTTACAACAGTTGTAACTACTATGACCCTGAATTTAACAAGAGCATGTTTAACCTATAACTCCACATGTCCTTCCCACCACTCCTTAATCTTCCTCGAAAAAAAAAAAGAAAAAAAAAATCCCATCAAAGCAACGATTACATGTCCACTACATACGAACTGTGTTGCATCTTATACACGTCCATAAGAAAATGTATAAGAATCTGCATAAAAGCAACTCACTTGTAATGGCAAATAAACATAGAAGGCCATATTACCTCATATATGTAACAATTACAAACTATATTTTCGACCAAATGTTATGAAACCTTGCCCTACACCAGGAAAACGGGTTTCTCAACAGACATTTGCAGCGCAGAAAATAAACACGCCAACCAATCATCAGCAAGACGATCCTAGTAAAAAGCAGAAATTCGAACTCAGGACCACTTGCAGGGGCAAGCAAACTATACCTCAAATTGCATCGCACCGGCGACGCGAGTCTGCAGGGGCGGGCCTGTTACGTCCAGTATATCGACTCACGCTCACCGTCTCGTCGTCAAGCTATACGTATCTTACCATACTGTATCCTACTTATCGACGTACGCTATACAACTAGTATCCTACCTTACCAACCTCGTACCCCAGAATATCACACTCATCCACCCCAATTTTACCTAACTCCCCTCCGCGACCACTCACCTCAGTCGCTCCCCTTCTATGACGTATAATTAATTCCTAATTTAGGCTAAGCATGCGACCCCCGCGTGGGTATATAAGACACGGGCCCTCCAGGGCGCGTAAGCCTTCTGTATTCGAACTTTGAGCCGTAAGCACGTACGCACCAGTTTGTTATTTGACTTCTCACTTGCAAAAGGGACACGCTCTTATATTTAACTTTGTACTTCTAATATAATAAATCTGCTCTTAAACTTATTTGCTCGCGCTTATTTATTCGTTGAACCTGCGCTCCTACTCATATCTCCCGCCACCATCTCGAGTACGACACCGCCCGTAGCGCAGCGCAGCTCAACCGGCCCGACTACGAGGAACCAAGGCCTACACACGCACACAACGTAAGCCCCAAAATACCTTGCTAAGCCTTTGTAATCCTATCGTAAACTCGCACTTCCTATTTTCACTACTATCATATTGAATATCATCTTCGCTATCCTGCTTTTGCTAAAGCCTCGACTCCCAGGTAAATTACGAAAGTATTGACCAAAACCAGAGGCGAACGCGATTTAATTTCATATTAATTTCGCGCCATTTATTGCTTACGCACGACGTAACAACTGTGAATCTCCCAGCACTGTGACTCTGGAGCATCTCGGTGTAATTTTTCTAGGGTCAGCTATATGTATGTGCGGGGTCCTGTACCTAAACTTTGCGAAACAGTTTTATGAAAAGGTTTAAATCGAAAAAAATGTGATAGAAAAAGTTTCTTACAGAAGTTTAAGCCAACTAATTCTAATATAAAAGCTTTAAAAAATGTACAAACTGAAAAAATGTAATAGAAATGTTTATAAAAAAAATAATATAATTTATGTAGATTTTTCTAAAATAAATTTTAAATAAAAGTGTATGAAAGGCAATTGTACTGGGAATATTTGATTATGGGAAAGGTACAGGAAAAGTTAATAGTATGAACTAGATACGGCACTGGTGCTCGACGCTGATTGACTGGCGTCAATTTACAGTTTCAGGGGATAACAATAGTCCCGAGTTTCACAATGCCGGGAGGTCCTATATATTGTATATAATAAGTTTTCAAGGCCATTTTCACAGACTAGTTTAGCTCATACTGGCCAGGAGTGCCAAGAATAAAGTATACATATTACGAGGGTAGTTCAATAAGTCTTTAGAATGACCAACAGATGGCGCGCGAATCGCTCCAAATCATCTGTTTTCAGTCAGCACCACTCCCGACTAGATATATGGTGCAGTCACAGTCCACATCTTCTGAGTTTACGTGTTTTTATAACCAATTGAAAAAAAAAAAAATTGCTTGTTAATAAAAATGGAAAAAAAAGAGTTCAGAGCGGTAATTAAACATTTTCATTTAAAGGGTTTAACTCCATATGAGATAAAAAATGAATTGGACTCAGTTCATGGCACATCTGCCCCTGCCTTAGCAACGGTTTATAACTGGGTAAATGAATTTAAGCGTGGTCGTACATCAATAAGTGACGAACCACGTTCAGGAAGGCCCGTAGAAGCAACTACTCCCGAAATCATCAATAAAATCCACGATATGGTGTTGAAGGATAGAAGATTAAAAGTGCGTGAGTTAGCTGAGGCCACAAGGATATCTATAGGTGCAGTTGTTTCAATTCTACATGAAAAATTAGGCATGAAAAAGCTATCGGCAAGATGGGTGCCGCGTTTGCTCTCAGCTGAGAATAAACGCAATAGAGTGGTCGCCTCTGAGGCTCTTTTGGCGCGCATAAGTCGGAATCCTGAGGAATTTTTTCGTCGATTTGTGACTGTGGATGAAACATGGATACACCACTACACTCCTGAGACAAAGGAACAATCCAAACAGTGGATTTCCACTGGCGAACCAGCTCCAAAGAAGGCAAAGACCGTAAAGTCAGCTGGTAAGGTTATGGCTACAGTTTTTTGGGATGCACGTGGAATTATACTTATTGACTACTTGGAAAAGGGTAAAACAATTACTGGTGAGTATTATGCATCATTATTAGAGCAGCTGAAAGAAGAAATTAAAAAAAAACGACCACATTTGGCGAGAAAAAAAATTCTCTTTCATCACGACAACGCCCGAGTTCACACATGCTTCGTTTCAATGGCTAAAGTTGAAGAACTAAAATTCGAATTGGTCGAACACCCACCGTATTCACCAGATTTAGCCCCCAGTGACTTTTTCTTATTTCCAAACTTGAAAAAATGGCTCGGTGGACAGAGATTTACGGACAACGAAGACGTCATTGCCTCTGTAAGTGCTTATTTTGAGGAACTTCCGAAAACGCACTTTTCTGAAGGATTAAAAAAACTTAAAAAGCGATTGACCAAGTGTATAGAGCTCCAAGGAGATTATGTTAAAAAATAAAAAAAAATTTACCCAAAAAAAATTGTTTTTATACTTTATTCTAAAGACTTATTGAACTACCCTCGTACCATAGTAAATGGAAAATGAATGACTATAAAATAATGGAACAAAACATATTTTTCTTAATAATTTGGCATACTTAAGGGGGCAGGCCTTGGTTAAACAAAAAAAAAAGACTTTTTTTTACGAGTCCAGAAAACTTTTTATGTTTAAAAGCAATCATTCTGAAAAATTTTATATTATCAAAGCACAATATTGTCTTAAATTTTACCGTTGTAAACCCTCAGAATCTTCACCCAACACGTCACAATAAATCACTGTTTTCAATAGAGGATATCGGAGCTAAAATCGTGTTTTTTCTTTTAGTGATTACTTTTGAAGAATAGAATACATGGGAAAATCAAAAGGAGAGCCGCGTAGTGCTTTGTATAATATAGCTTTTGCATGCAAGATAAAGTTGATCTGTTAAGTTATTTTTCTAATTAATTTGAAATACGATAGGTTGTTTACGCATGGAAACCTAACCTCAAAATTTTAATCCTACCAAACTTTTGCAAATAACTTTTTATAACGTTATTTTACAGTAAAATTCGGAGCAGACCCGTGTAGTGCTTACTATAATTAACCGACCTGTACAAGATAAAGTTAATCGGACTTGTAGTTTTTACATATGATTAGAAATACAAAATAGGTCGGACAGCAAAAAAAGGGACGAGTTCGGGGTGACACGATGAACAAAAAATTTTGTTTTGACGGTTATTCGACTCCATTTAACAGGTATTAGAAAAAGAGCAAAGCACTTTTTCGTTAAATTTTTTTTTATTATTTTTTTTCGGAGATCTAATCAATTTGTTTGAAAAAAATTTTTAATATTTTTTAAAAAATTGGTTGGATTACCGAAAAAAAGTAATAAAAAAATTTTAGCGAAAAAGTGCTCCGCTCTTTTTGTAATACATATCAAAAGGAATCGAATAACCTTCAAAACAAAATTTTTTGTCCATCGCGTCACCTCGAATCGTGTGAGGATCAAAGTTCCTTTGATAAATATGGTATTGAAAACAGTGATTTATTGTGACATTTTGGGTGAAGATTCTGAGGGTTTACAAGGGTAAAATTTAAGACAATATTGTGCGTTAGTAACATACAAATTTTTAGAATGATTGCTTTTAAACATAAAAATTTTTCTGGACTTGTAGAAAAAGTCTTTTTTTGGGTTTAACCCAGGTTGCCCCCTTAACCCCTTGCGAGGCGGGTGCCACTACAGTGGCACCCTATTTTTGTTCAGTTTTATGTGCATAACTTAGACAGTTTGAGCTCAATGTCGCTCATATTTTTCGATATAATCCTAGATACCCAAGGAATAAAATCCTTAGCTTAAATTTACAAATGTTTGTTTATATAATTAGTTATAAACAATTTAAGATGAAAAAACTTTGATTCTTTAGATTAAATTCGCCCCGCAAAGGGTTAAAGGACAAAAATTTTAGATTGTCTACTTTAATAAAAAAAGTATAGCTAATAAAAATGTTGTTCTTTTTCTTCTATTTTAAATAACTGTTTTACAATCATAAATAATTGTAATACCTACATTAGTCTTATTTTCCTGTAATTGCTGCTTTGCATCATGGTATGTCATTTGCAAAATAGTTGCTGTGCAATGTTTGTTAGCAATTTGCTTTTAACTTACGCTCAAGAAATGACGAATATCAAGGATTGATGTCAATGTGCCGTAAAATTGACTGCACATGCTAGCCATCAAATTGCTGCCATATACGGACGCATATTTACTTACATTTGATGTGTAACTGTTGCTGCAAGTTTTGTACATCAATTTGCTTTCAACTTGTTTTCAATATTATTAATATATTATATTATTTTATTTTCAATATTATTCACGTAATATTCAATAAAATTACTCATATATGCGACAGTGCAAGAGAGAAAGGGAAGAAATTAATAACAGCATATTGATGGAAATTTGTGTAACACAAAAATCGAGAAATGTGACGACAATATGATGTCAATGTATTCCTATGATACGCCTGCACATCATGAGCAATAGTTGCTGTAATTTTGCCTTCACTTTGCCCTCAAAATTTACTTCAATACTTAACAAAACTGAATTTTTCATTTTAAAATTATTATAAAAATTTAAATACAAATATTTACCATTTCTTCAATAGTAAGATCATTATATTCAGCTGTTTGAATCTTTGTGTTGGTATCAGAATACGACTTAACCTTATTGACTCAGACCTCTTTGTTTTGTTCCTCTTCATGTCGATCCTCTTCGTGTCAGTCATTTTTGTCTTGGTCCTCTTCGTTTTGGACCATCTGATTCTTTCTCAACGTCTTGCTACCAACACATATGTACATAATATACCTACATTTATAATTATGAAATTAAATAAATAATTATTTCTATATTTATACCTGTTTATTACGTGAAGTGCTACACCGAGAAGCAAGATAAAGATAAGCATTGATGATTTTATCGCTTGTGATGACAGCATTTTGGGCTTTTTTCTTTACTAGCTCCTACATAAACATAATTTTATATTATAAGCATATTTGGTAGAAATACGTATAACGTTTACCTTTCTCATCTGTCCAGTGGCCTTTTTGTCAGCTATTGATACTTGAGAATGAGAAATATGTAAATCAGAGTTATTCAGTTTTGGCGCACCTGGCTGTTGCTTCAAGTCTAATTCATCAACTTCATTTTCAGATTCTGAAATTTTAATCTAATTAAATTTGTATCTAGTACATTAATTCTCTTTGATTTATTAAAGTGGCTCCTACATGAACAGATAATACATAATGTGAGCGTCTAACAGAACTTTAAAAAATTTTCGTTATACTAATAATGTAATAATGTGAAACTGTGAAATTTTGCAATAAACTTTGTTAGTGTTAAAATTTTTAAATTTCTTAAAAATGATACAATTTTGTGCGGAGGTGATCAAATTTGTACTTTGATTGGTCTGAAATTGGGGATATTAAGAACAAATGTAACCGATTGAAGGACTAATACAATAATGGGATTAGCATTTTTTTGGTGATTTTTTTCTGAAAAAATAATGCTCAATTAAAGAAACAAGAAATATTATGTTGACTAAATACTCACGTTTAACAAAATTTTTTTTTTTCATCCGAGTTTATGTTATGTGAGATAAGAATCATTGAAAAAAGTGGTAGTTCCATTATTGCATCTAGCCCTTCAATTTTTAATAGATTTTGATTATTTTTCTCAAATATATACAAATTCTCACACTTTCCGACAATAATTAATTGTTTTTGATAAATTTATTTCTACCAGGAATATATAATTTTTTTTTGTATATACAAAAATATTAAGATATATATGTTTTTAATAGATGGGTGACATATTTAAAAGTGTTGTGCCCTAATAGTTAATTAAAATAATTAAAATACCTACGATTTGAAAATATTTAAATCAATTGCATTTTTTTCGTATAGTTACCTTCTAGTATATTTATCTTACTAGGTTTTTCTCATTTGTTAGTCTATATAGGTACAGAATTCATGTTTGAATTAATAGAAATCTTATAACTATATGGGAAGAACTTTTTTAACGTGTACGGTTAATAAACTAAAATTATACATGTGAGCTAAATCAAGGTAGATAAAATTCTATGTTAAGGGGAGGTCGTAGTCAACGCTGATTGGTAGAGAGTCAACCTAACCTCCAAAATTTATACCATAAAAATAAAAATTTGTGGGAATTTATAGTGCAAATACGCGGTTATCCCCTCTTCTTGCTATAATAATAAATGTTGATAAAAATTAAAATGTATGTATATATTAGGCAAAATTTCATAGAGTAACGAAAATTACGACACGAGGTGAGGGCTAGAAAACGGTAAGATGCCCGTCATTTTTACCGTTTTTCATTGGACAATTATAATAATATTTCATGATAAAAAACTTTTTAAGCTATTTATAACCAAAAAAGCTGTCGTCCGTAATTATTTACATGATAATAAATCATTATCATCTTCGACTTTAGTGTTAACACGTAAATTTTAATCGTAAAACGAAAATTACAACGCGAGGTGAAGGTCACAATGGTAAAGTTCGCTCCGGCCTCCCCTTAAGGAATAAGTTAATCAATTTAAACAATAAACAATAATTCTGTAGGTCGACTTATAAACTATAAAAATACTTAATTAATGTCATACCTCCAATGACCAAAATTTGACATGTTTCCTGCTTCTGGTTTGTCCCAATCAAACACTTGAATGGCTTTGAAGCAAATCCCTTACTTTAATGGCCAATTTCATCATATTGAAAATCTTCAATGTCAGACTCATGCACCGTGGCATATTTCTTTGATGCTCTAAGGGAAGGTCGGAGCTTATAGCAGTTACGTACCCTATTGCAAAATCTCACGTGAGATCCAGGTGAGATCTCACCTGCGATCTCATACCAAAATCTCATGTAACTAATTTTTTGTTTTTTATGAATTTTAAGCCATTCTTAGTCGATTGGTGAATAATTTTGAATAATTTGAACTTAGAAAATTTTTGAAAAACCGGACTATTTTTTTAAGTCAAAATTTTTGATAAATTTTCTAAGTTTTAATTTTTTAAAAATATTCACCAATCAACTAAGAATGATTGAAAACACATAAAAAAAAACAAAAAATTAGTTACATGAGATTTTGGCATGAGATCTCAGGTGAGATTTTGCAATAGGGTTACCGACATTTCGTATTTTTCAGTATTCTCATTCAATTTTTAATTTTTTTCAATTATCTCAGTTATCCGGTGTTCCTTAGTAGATTGAGAACACCGGACAACATAATTTTTTAACTTTTATGAACAATTAAATTAGAATAATGTAAAATTCAATGCAGAAATCTATAATCGGCTCCGACCTCCCTTAACGTAAATGTATGCGTATATTTTTCTCGAATCAGTCTTCTTAGATTCTTGCACTTTCTTTTCTACTTCCTTCAAGATTATAAGCAAACTATATGTCGACTAACTTTGATCTAGAAGCATAATGAATAAATCTTATTATCCTGTGTATGGAATCAAAGTAGTATATACACACTCGACAGTAAAATATTACAATCAATAGTACTATCAGCGTAATAAGATAAAAGCGAGCATCGCCGAAAAAATAGGCTGTTTCCAAACACCATTTACTGCGCCCATCCCACAATGTCCTGCAGTGCCGGCTTTTATATTATGTATACGTTGAATGTACACACATTTTGATAATTTCGTACATGAATTTGCTTCTAAATATTTGTCAGTAATTACCTTTTCTTTCAATATCCACGTGTTTTGCAGTTTGCAGTCACAATAAAGAATGGTGGAAAAAATAACGTCACTCATCAACCGTTATCGAGAGAAGCTCGCTGCCTATTGGCCTTTTGTATAACTTCCAATTGCTTTGTACCGCTACCACATGAACGCGGAAAGCGAAGGCGAAATTCCATTTGTGTGGTGTGCTGCGTTGCAGCTTGCCGATGGGCATGTGGCAAGATGGAACAATTTCCCCCCTCGGAAGCTCGGAGCTCCTTGATGAGAGTGTCGGGGCGTTGTGCATTGCCTCTGATTTTTATTGTTGTTTTCTTGTTTTTATTAATCGTTACTACAGCTAATGACTTATAAAAAAAGGAGGACAGTAGAAATTACAATTTTCTACTTGGTTCGCGATGCCTCTGTTGGATGTATATATATGTTTGTTGGTTTTGTTGTTTGGTTTTTTGTTTGTTTTTTTTTGTGGTTTTGGTGTACGCATTATTTCCAGTGTATGCGTACACCCCATCTTTTGAATTAGTATTATTATTATATTATTGTTATATATATATATATATATATATATATATATATATATATATATATATATATTTTGGAAAGGATGTAGGTGTTTTTTTGGGTTCCTGAAAAAAGGAGAAAGGAAAAAAAAGAAATCATTGTTCATTGTTCATTGTTCATTGCCACTCCATTCCTCGTTCTACTTGGAGGTTCCAGGGTTCGTCTTTGAGGTTGTAATCCTCGGTGTAGACGGAGGCGTCGTCGTCCTCCTACATACCGATGCCATCGTCAAGATGCTTGTTCCTGTCGAGCCCTTCTTCTCGGTCCAGGAAGACCGGCCCAATGAAACCTTCTGTCTCACAGATGTGACAGCAGAACTCGTGGTCCTCATCGCGGTTCCACTCGCAGGTGCAGTGGAGTCCCTGGACCTGCCCTGTAGTAGGGCTGCATGGGCACGGGAGTGTCTGCCTCACTAATTCGTCCCTGCAGTGGTAGCACCTGCCTTGGCGTGCGTTTCCTAATCCTTCCCCTCCGTAGGTTCGAGTGAATAGCGCTGGTAGGTGGGTGGACTGGAAATGGTCCCCCAAGTTGCTCGTCATCTCCATCATGGTGTTGCTGTTGTACATCCTGGACCAGCGCGTATTCTTACTCTGCTCCGCAAATCTTTGTAAATAATGCCGGAGCATCCCGTTGTGCAGGAAGCTGCCCACTCGCTCCTCCATTTTTGATCGGTAGGACCGGTCCACTCAGGCCCGTATGCAGCAGCGTGGGTCTTCTGACACTACGAAGGTAAATGGCTCGTGTGCCGCATAATGCATCACCATTCACGTGAGGATTTTGAAAAACTTCTCTTGATTGCACATTTTTGTTATGGTGCGTTGCTCTGTCGGTGATGCTTGTCTGGTTTATAGTTGTTGGTCGGCTGGACTTAGAAGGGTGCAGCAGCGAGTGGTGGCGTGATTACTGGTAGGTACCGGTTGAGTGGAGAGCAGAAGCTGTCGTCAGTGGCTCGAGGTAGAATGATTCTTCCGCTGCCCGATTTTCGTCCTTGCTGCTTGGGTTTTGTGACCCCGTCCCTTGACTTGCGGAGACCTCTGCGTGGAGGTGAAATGGGGGTAATGGAGGGGGAAGGAAGGGAGGGTGCCTTACATTGGTGAGGGAAAGAGGAAAATTGTTTGTGAATGTGTGTGTAAGTGGTGAGAATCGTTGTGTGGGTTTGGTTGTGTTTGATGTTTTTATGATGTACAGGTAATGGCATAATCCCCTTTTGTTGTTTTCTTTTTATTTTTGGGGGCTGTACGCTGTTATGTGCGCTGATCCTCATCTATTTTTCTGGCGTTTACAAGTATAATCGCTAATATAGTAGATTTATTTCTTGCTTAATTATATCTCGCTGTACATTTCTATACTCTGTACTTGGTGTTTGCAATTATGTCACAAGGTTACCGGGACTCAGTGTTCTTCACCTCGTTTTAATATATATATTTTTTTATTGTTAATGGACTAATCATCCCTTAATTAATGTCGGTTCATGGTGGCACATTTGCATACATATTGGAATAGCATCGTATTTTATCGCTACATAATTATTATATATATATACATATATATATATATATATATATATATATATATATATATATATATATATATATATATATATATATATATTTTTTTGTTGCTTATGGTTCCTTTGGCACACCTCTTATATTAATACATAGTACCTACTTATAGTTATTGGCACACTTTTATAAAAATATTTGTCCTGACATGCATCTAAGGTTATTTTTCTGATTTTGCTTAATAATTTTGACATACCTCTTATAGCCATTTTGCTGCACACATTTTACTTTGTTTTATAATTTGCTACACACATCTCATAATAAGTTTGTTTAAAAATGTTGACACGCATCTTATACTAAATTTCGTTGCATACCTTTTATATTTATCGCTGTATAATTGGTTACACGCATCTTATAATGAATTTTGTTTTAATTTCGACACACTTCTTATAATAAATTTTGTTACATACATCTTATATTTTTTGCTGTATAATTGATTACGCACATCTTATAATGGATTTTGCCGTAATTTCAACACACATCTTATAATAAATTTTGTTACATACATCTTATATTTTTCGCTGTATAATTGATTACATACATCTTATATTGAATTTTGCTTCTAATTTCGACACACATCTTATAATAAATTTAAAATTCGAAATACATGTTAGGGTTGTTACATTACGTTACATTGGGAATTACTTAATCTAGTATTACATTAAAGGTGACGTATTTTCCGCTTGGTTTGAACGGGAACAAGGAATTGCTAATATGATATTTGCTTTATAACTCTATTCTTAATTTATTTGTTTGTTTTTTTTTTGTTTACTAATGGTCTCGCCTACTTTATTAATTGTAGAACAGTGTTTTCATCCGTAGACCGGCGACGGGGGTGGTGGTGGTGGTGGTAGGTCGTCGAGTGTTGGGTGCTCGCGTGTGTCGGGGAGATTCGCACTCGCTGCGGCGGCTCGCGCAGATTTGTGTATATGCGCTCTAAAGTTCCACATGATGCGTGGGTCCAATGGCCGCATTGGTACAAAGGTTGGCTCTGGAGTACGTGTCGGCGCGGTGCTTCGTACGCGATTTATTACCCAATACATAAGTGCACATGTTATGCAAATTAGCATTCCTGCAAGTAACCCGTACCAATACGCCGGGGTGCTGTTCTCGATTTTTACAATGCTCGTCGTCCCGTTCGCGTGGAGACCGTACTAATCATGCTAAGGTGAACTTTTGGTAAGAAATAGTTAGTTATTTCGCCAGGTGACGCTGTCGCTCCATAACAGATCTTATTATTAATTATTATGTGGCAGTTCGCGGGTAATTTCAGTTCACCAATACCTTCGAAAGTGGTTCGTACCTTTTCGCCGTTGCAGTACGCGGTCGCGTTAACAGTATCGTATCTTGTATAAATCCAGCGCGATGGATCCGAAGTCTTTACCATATAGAAATGAGCTCTAGTAATTATTTCTATTTTACACGAATAGAGCGCGCGATAGGCAGGTTTTCTGAATAGCGTGTTTTCGCACTCGCTGGATGTGATAAGGGCAACTTGTGCTTTACATAGCCTCACGTTGCGAAGTTTTGTGCACTCGTTTCTTTCGTTGGCGCTTAAAAAAAATGTGAATTCCAACCCGGTTGGATGGCTATAAATTCGCCTGAAGGGCATATCAGTAATGCTTTATTGCTTGGTAATTCTAAAGGATCGAAAACCGGTACAGGCGTTAATCTGTATGCAGTGAAATTAGTTTGATCAAGTAACGGCATTTGGACTTGTATTATTAAATGTTCCTGAACTAACAAAAGTTGTACTGTACCAAACTCCATTAAAACGGCCGCGTTGATATACTCGGTGCGTATTGGTGCTTGCTTTCCCGTGTGTTTTTCTGTACTGGCTAGTGCATTGTAAGGAGTTCGAGTTGGGAGCATGTATCGTTTGGTTTGCATTAACTTAATGAGTTTATTGATAATTGCGATACTATCGTTAATTAAAAATAGTGCCATGTTCATGGTAGGGTCCATTTTGGGCTCGGCTGCGTCTAATACCTGCTCTTCTAGAGTAAAATTTTTTAAATTTGCTAAGAACATTTGTTTACCGTGCTCGAACTCTTGTATGCTTAGATTGATATCGTTGTCGATAATCGCGTCGGTCGTCGGGTAATAATTTATTTTCGGTTTTTTCCTTGCTAATTTTCATTAAATAAATTAATATATCAAAGGCTTCCGAGCGCGTCAGTGGGCTTTTCGCCCCCCCTCCCCCCTCTGTTTTCGTATCATCTCCCGATGTATACTTTGATGCTAGGATGTCGAAGTCTAGTTTAAGGGGGGGGGGGGGGTACACCCTGGAAGCGTCAAAATCATGCCTATTTTTACAATTTTTTTTTTGAGAAAATGAATAAAGATAGAGCAATTTTGTTTTCAGATATTTATTATACAAGCTTTGAAGAAGATTGATCATTTTTTGATGACATTTTAATACAAAATGGCGGCGTGGCGGCTTATCTCCCGAAGCGCCTTAAAAAAAAGATGAAATCGGGTGGAAAATGTGCAAGTGATGCCGGATGACCTAGAACAAAAACTTTTATGAAATTGTGCTTATAATTGGTTTATCTCGTAGCTGTCATAGGGGTTTTGCGATTAAATTTTTTTTTTTTAATTATGAGACTTCAAAGTAAAAATTTTTTTTTCGCAAAAAAAATCGCTTTCAAACAAGCATAAAAATTTTTTTGAGCAAGATATCAAAAAACCCCCATGACAACTACGAGATAATTATTTTACAAATCAAATGAACTTGAGTTTAGGCAAATCGGTCAAAAATTGTAGCAGTAGGGCTTTCCACCGTTTTCAAAACGTGGTTTGAGAAAAACGCGTTTGAAGTTTTTTTTTTACTTTTTGTTAAATTCTAGTAGGAATAAAATATTTTACCTCTAATCATGTATTCTAGCTCCATACTGTACGCCTTCCTCTTCAACAAATGATGCTTCAGACTTTTTTTGTTCATTCTTTGATCTTCTGCGAGCATCTTTGGCTTCATCGCTTATACTCTTTTCGGCGTGCTCGATTCTCTCGCTGTCAATCTCGAAGCAGTAATTGTAACAATTTTCACCAATTTCAAGTCCCAATGCCTCCATTATGTACATGATACTTTTGAAACAATCATTAAAGGTGCAAACTGCAATACTAGTTGCAATATCAATAACAGTTTTGCCGTTGGAGTGATGCTTCGGCGCAAAGTTCCAAACTACGCTGTTGAACGACTCGTTACTGTTCTGCGTGTAGCCGCCCAAGCAGCGCTCGAGTAAATCTCCTTTCAAAAGATCTTCATAAACTTCTTTGACTGCTTGAAAAACTTCATCTTTCATCGGTGGTTTATGAGTAAGATCTTTTAGTTCTCCAGCTGCTTTAGCCTTTTGCCACTTGCACCACGAATCAGGACCAGGCGGGCAATCTTCGTGCTGTAGTTTATTGTCGGTCGACATTTTATGCTTTAGACCAGCCCAAATCTCTTTTTTCATGGCTTTATCTGAGTCGCAATTTCTTCTTATTGCTAAACCAAAAATTATAGCCAGTTCATCAATCAGTTTTTTCGTCAGCTTACCTCGTCCTCCAAGTCCTTTCATTTTTTTTTCCTGTCGCGTAGTCGTGTACCTACACGTTTTTGCACATGATCGACGCAGTCCTTTTTTTTCACTTCGAGATCTGGGTAAGGATTACTGTCAGCAATATCTTTTTTTGTTTTTGTGTCACCATCCCCGATGTAAAATACGTACTTGACTCCATGCAGTTCTTCAGAACGCTCGAACATTTCGACCACAGAATCAACTTCCATTTTGCCGGACGATCCTTCGTGATTTTTCATGCATTCATCTTCGTGCTCTTCAAGCCAATTGTCATACTCTTCAGTGCCTTTTTTCTTCTCCCAAAGTGAGCATGATAAACAAAATTTTGATTTCACTAAAATATCGATTACTTAACCAGTATACCATCCAATCAAAGAAACGAAACCAAACAAAGATGTAAAGCCTTTTTTCTGCCAACTACCGTCGCCCGATACTGTTAAATCTTTTTCTTTTCTTTCTTTCATTTCTTCGATCTCTTGTTTTGCTGCTCGACTCATCGATTTATCTGATACCATGTTACATGCACCTGCTATGCCAGTCTGGATTTTTGAATAAAAAGATTGAAACACTGGCCGTGGTAATTCCATTGTAGCGCAAAACTTTTTCAGACTGTACATGCCGAGCCCCATCAGTCTAGAGGCAAATATAATTCTTCTATTTATATCATAAGCTATACTGTCAATCAAAGGACATGAATTTACTTCTTCTTTTTTACAATAATTTGAGCATTTCATTTGTATTTTGAAACCGAGTCCACGACACGAAATATCAGTAAACGAAACGTCGCCGTGACGCTTTTTGCAACATAAATTTTTCTATAGAAAAGCAAAAATGCCACAAATTTCAATGATGCGATAAGCAAATCCTCCGTTGAAAGAGAAATCGGAATCATTCTTGGCTAGTTTTAATTTTTTTGCTGATGCACTTACATTAGACATATCACATTCACGAGTATCATCGTAGCGATTTTTCGGAGGCTGTTTTCGTTTCTTATGACTACTCCGATCGTTGATTTCTCGACTGCCTTTATGACGTTCTTTTAATTTCGGCACTTCTTCCACGTTTTCACTACTAAATTAATACAAACAAAACAGAATTTAAGTATAAAAACACCAAAACTATTTCTCCGATGGGAGAGTAACTGTGCTCGAGCATGTGCAGGTGTTTACTGAAGTCTAACGGTTTTCTAAATAGCTTGGCGTCCTTAGAACGCCCTCTATAGGTAATAGAGTACGAAAAATACTACTTACCATTAGCCAAATATACCTGGCATTATTATATGATGGTTAAAGCATATTTATACCTGATGCGCTAGCGCGCCCGCAGCGGGTCGACATAGACAGTTGACGCGCTCTGAGGTACTTTTGGAAAATCGCTCATAACTCACAAAAAAATATTTCTTTGCTATAAAACCAATTGGACATCATTCTTACGATAATAATAGATCATTTTATGCAAAAAAAATAGATTTTTTAAAAATCTCAGGGTGTACACCTCGGAGAAGGTCACGTTGTTTAAGGCATCGTTAAGAAAGGCCTGTGTCTCGAGTATACGGCTGGTGTCAATTGCAGTAGCGATGCGCCAGGTCTCCGAAGTGAGTCGAATGTCCTCGACTTTATTGTAGATAATCCCAGGGTTCTCCATCAAGGGGGTTTTTATGATCTCAGCTGAGGAGCAGCGCTACCGTCAGAATGAAGCGCATTTTCTACAAAAATGAAAGATTTTTACAATATTGCAAATATCTTGTTTACATCATCGTCGATCTCTGCTCCCCCGTCATGCTCTACTTTTGACAATCGGTCGTAAAAATCCGGCGGCAGTTGTTGTAACATATTCTCTACAATTCCCGTGGATATTCCTGGTTGACTTAAATAGTCCGGCTGTACGGGAGTAGATCTCGCGTGGTCCTCATCACTGTTAACGATACATAATTTTGCGTTCGTAATTTCTAACTACTTTCCTCCCTTACTGAGCCCGTTCGTAATTTCTAACTACTTTCCTCCTCGTTGGTCGATTCCCCGAGGTCTGCCCCGACTTCGAGGTGTGAGATGTTGTTGCCGAAGCCATGTTTATATGCGCGGTATAGACAGTGACAAAGGATACACTCGGCCGCGGGCTCTTCTAGTAAGAAGTAAGGTTTCGAAAATTTTACAGTTTGAAGGTAGTTTGATTTTTGATAGGAGATGAATGTAATCCTTTTTTAAATATAATTGCGCTGGATCTACCACGAATTCGTGATAACACCCTTCGCAAAAAATATCCGCAAAGTTTCTCGTGTAAAGTTTGAGAAATGCACCACTTCGCGCGTACGAAAGCTTCCTGGCTAATTCGACTGTCACTTGGTTAGTGCCCATGGGCTCTATATATATATATATATATATATATATATATATATATATATATAAGGGTACGCAGAGTAGCTAATTGTTTTCGATTTTTTTGTTCTATTCTCGTATTACATTATTTTCATCATACTCGGTTGTATGTTTTTAATGTCATCCAAACGCGCTTGGATTTGCTTAGCGTGATTTTTAGCGTGTTCTTTACCCGAGTAAATTTCTGCCTTGCACATGTATCTTTTCACGTCAGGTCGTATGGAAATATGTCTACTTAAAAGATAGATTATTTAGTTCGTAATTCACCCTTAAAGATTTAATAATTTTGACAATAAATTTTACTACTTTATTACAAAGGTTACTCATTATGTTTATTGCTCACTATTCGACTCTGTAATCTTGACTACTAATTGGATTATTATTCCGTTACATTAATGTGTGCTAATTAGACTTTTGAATCAACCCTTTGCGTTTTTTTCTGGGTGGAAGAGAAGGGATGTTTGGTTCTTCTTCCTGGAGCGTGGCATATAGTTGATTGGAGAGTACGGTGCAGTGTATCCGGCCCTCCCCCTTCTCGTGCTGGGAGTCCACCTGGACTTCCCGATGTATTTGGCTCGGAGGCGGAGGTGGAGTCGGAGGTGGCTCGTTTGCTGGTGGTGCGGTCGGCGTTTCTCCGTTTGGTTTCCCGTTGCCTCCTTTTCTCCTTGGATTGTTGTCGGCCGGGCTTCGCGCGAGGTGTAGAAGTAATTGGATCACACTGGCCCACAATGCGCCAACGATTACCCTTGACCACCCATAAATGATATGTAAAGCGTATCCATGCAAGACAGTATCTACGACAAATTTTATTAATCTTGCGATCATAAACATTCCAATTATCCCCGCGGATGCTGAGCCGAAAGTCAGAAAATGCGTCCATATTTTGTTCCAAGTGCTGTCTGCTAGTCTAGTTAACGCGTCCTCGTCAAACAGTCGCACTGCCGATAGGCCGTTCATTCTAGTGCTATGCCCTGACATGCTTAAAGCTATTGAGTTTAACATAGCTGGTCTTTCGACTGGAAACATTAAGCGTTGGCGTAATGTCTGAATTTGTTCGGGCGTATATATTCCGCTCCTAGCTAACTCTACCGGGTCTGTATAATTCCAACTATGTTGTGTGTTGGGTTTTAAAATCATAGGTGGTTGCCCTATTGTTGTCCCTCGCGGTAATACGGAAAACCAGTCTGTCCCCAAGAGAAACATTGGAGGTATTAATTGATTACACGGAATCTCGGTCCCGTAGCGTTTCAATATGTGCGTACGCGGAGATAAGAAAAGTTTTTTACCGTCTTTTGTTACCGGTAATTCCTGATAACAAGTGCTGTCCTCTCTTCTCTGTACATCTATTTGGATGCATTTCATTAGATGTATTACTTCCCCCGCTACTACCTCCATATATACAGCTCCTTTCGTAATTTGATATGCAAAATTGTCGGGTGCTGTAGAGGCTATGCTTAGCGCGTTCGCTATTACCCTTTTTTCTAGCTCGCATTTTTGTAAAATTAAGTACTGATATAAAGCCTTTATTTGTCTCTTAATATGTTTCTCGACATACACGAATTTAGAATTTACATATGCAAAAATATCCAGATTGTTTATTGAGGGTACGTTTATAGTTTTAAAATTTTCAGTTGATGGTCCCTCAAGAAAAAATAATTTTGGATGTTCAGTGCGTATTAATTCATAAGAACAGACCGGAACTGTTCCTATTGATGTAAAAGCAAACGTGATTTTGCTAGATTCCATCATATTGATCGATTTTCTCCACAAAAGTCATTGGGTGTACAGTGGTTGAGTTTATTTTTAAATTGCTTATTAATTCATCACGGATTTTGTGTGCTCGATATATGTGCCTTCTCTTACATTCTTCCATTCTTAACATTTCTTTTAATTTCTGTTTTACAAAGTCTCACGTGCGCGTTCGAAAATTCGTTTAACTGTAGTAACCGCACGTATACTTTAGATGTATTCACTTCGGGAACTTGTATGTCACATTCGCCGATATTTATTAATGAAAAGGTGGTTAAGCTCGAGACTTGTTGAGAACAGTCATGTGCGATAATCGCGTAGCTAACTCTTGCATAAAGTAGAATGTATGCTGAGATTAGAACCAGTTGAAAGTTATGTTCCATCTGTGAATATTAATATTTGGTATTATTTTAATAATAAAATAAAATGTTTGTCCATGTAATTGTACGACAAAAATTAATAGCAAGAGTGTAAAATAAAAAAAAATAAGTAGTTTGTAGAATTATGCTATATACATACATACATACATACACATATATATATATATATATATATATATATATATATATATATATATATATATATATATATATATATATATATATATATATATATATATATATATATATATATATTTCTATATAATTCGTGCTGTGAATGCATATGCATAACAGAAATGGAAATTTTTATATGTCTTGCATTTTTGCCGCTGTTAAAAGAAAGGTTCGAGCATTATGTTTAATTGATTAAACACTGCTGCGTGCGTCATTTAATCAATCGGGTTTTCATCGGGGTCGATATAAGACATGCGTAAGCGATTAGCGTGCACTACTTTGGATTTGTTTTTGCTAAGCTGAATTTTTACGTTCCCATTTTTCTCGATCTCGAGCACCGTGTGTGGTCCCCTATAGTCGTCACCGAATTTATGGGGTTTTGACCCCTTTTCTAACCATGCTGAGTCTCTTATTTTTAATGTTTTTCATTTACTTTGTAATCGTAATATTGTTTTGAACGCTCCTTTGCCCTAATCATGTTTTCTCGTGCGGCCATTTCAATGCTATTTAAACGCGTTACTAGCTCCGTCATATAACCCTCGAAGGTCGGCAATAAATCGTCCGCTTCCAAGTCCCCGCTCATCGGCGTGCATGCTATTCTTCCAAACACTATCTCGTACGGAGTGTGGAGCGTAGCTTCGGATACGGAGGTGTTAAAGTTAAAGGTTGATAGATCAATATAATCGTCCCAATCCGTCTTATTACTTTGTACAAAGAACTTTATATACCGCATAAGGCTTGCATGCGATTGCTCAAGAGAGCCGTTCGATTGTGGGTGAAAGACTGTTATTCTTAACTGTTTAATGCGAAATCGCCTGGCTACCCTTTTCATTAGTTTACTAAGAAAATGTGTGCCTTGGTCTGTCAGTATGACTCGCGGCGCACCAAATACGCAGATTACCTTCTTAATTAATACATTTGCTACTGATATTGCGGATGTAGTTACTAGCGGTTCGGCAATCGCGAGTTTTGATAGTAAGCCTTGAAAAGTTAATACATACTCATTTCCGCGTGATGTTGCTGGTAATGGCTCAATGATATCCCTTGCTAATTTGTCCATGCAGGTTACCGGCGAATCGGTAATTATCATCGGCAGTCGCGTTCTTACTCTAACTATTTTTTTTACTTGTATAATCTTATTATTTTCATATAACCTTATTATTGCGCATGATTATAAATTATTCAATTTTGCTTACTAAATTTTTTACTTAATTCCAAGTCATACTATATTACTAAAAAGTTGTATTTAAAAAATAATTAAATTTGATGCTTTTCGCATTAAAATTAAGTAAACGAAATTGAATAATTTCTAATCATGCGCAATAATAAGGTTATATGAAATAATATATATAGGTTCATTTTAATTATTTTCTTATTCCCATCTGTTTACGTTGAAAACTTAAGTGTTCTGCACGCATACGTGTCTTTCAGTCTTATTTAACCCATTTCTTCCCAAGCGGCCATTTTATAGTTGATTGGTTTCTTGCCTAAAAAATTGTCGAAAAAAACTAATAATAACCAATAGCACTTTTCTGAAGTACAATTGTCCGCTCTTTTCGATTCTGAAGTCCGAATTTTGAAATTTCCGTTGGAAAATTTCAAAATGGCGGTTTGAATTTGATGAAAAATCAGAAATACGTTGTTTAACATTTTGACATGCTTGTTTAGAATAAAACGGGTTCAACGAAGATCTTGATATGGATTCATGTTGCAAATGATATTATTGTTCAAACATTTGATGTTTCCAAATTTTCCCGAAAAATTTTCCAAGATGGCGCCTGTGACATCATGAAATAATCGGAAACTTGATATTTTTTTCAAAAATTTTCTAATTTAAACCATATTTTGAATACTGAGGTTCTCGAGGTCGCTGATGATGAATCTGACATCGGATTTGAAAAATTCAAGATGGCGGATCCAATCTGGCGGAAATTTTTTTCAAAAGTCAACCGATTTGGGCTAAATTTGATATACGGATGTTTTCAGGGTCGCTGATAACGAATCTGAAATCAGATTTGAAAAATTCAACATGGCGAATCCAAAATGGCCGATATTTTTTCCAAACGTCAACCGAATTGGATTCAATTTTGTATATTTACTTTTGAAATAATAGTTGAAGAAATTATTGATTTTTTCCAATGTGGTAAGGGTCGAAACAACTTGAACATATATACTCCTCACATTCATTACAAAATATTTGTATGTTTTTTGCAATGATTGTAAACTTTACAAATTATTTGTGATGATTTTGTGGATTTCTCGTGGATATGATGGATTTGTCTAAAACGAGTATCGCAAAAATGTTTTTTCACTCAAAGCAATAAAATACCGTTCTTAGGCTACACTTTATACAAATTTTTCTACGATCAGGTATTGCAAGTTTCAAATGCTTTGATAACTTCTTTGTAGATGGCTCTACAATACTAAAATACCTAGCGACTCTGATTCAAGTCTTGACTCATTACAAGAAAATAAATACACAAAAATGGTAAGAAAAACTCGATAAAAAAAGTATTAAATCCAACTAAAAAAGAAAAAATCGATAACTCACAGGACGCAAACCCGACTCAAAATCTAGAAGCAACACTCGAGTCAATAAAAAAAGAATTACACGAAAATCCTAGTAATTACCCATTAAAATACGTACAGTTTAAAAGCTATATCGACAAAGCTATATCAAGCAAAATAGCAGGCGAAATAGCTGAAGAATATACACCAAACATTGATGAGATCGCAAAGATGATGAGAAACCTATATCCTCACCTAACAGAGAGAGGTATGAAATCCAAATTTACGAGAATCATAAAAAAAATTGAAATTAAAGTTGATCAATCAAATATGGAAATTCCCAAACAAAGCTAGACAAGTCAGTTGATCTCTCCACATACACAAAAACAATAATAATTTAAAAAAATGTCAAACAACATTATTATTCAATGGAATCTTAATGACTACTTTAAACGTATAACTCATTTACAAAAATTAATACACGACACTCTTCCCAAAATAATTTGCCTACAAGAGACACATTTTAAAAACGATTTTTGTGCAGAAATCAAGGGTTATACTCATTACTTCAAAAATAGACAATGTACACAAGCAAGTGGAGGAGTAGCTACTTACATAAAAAATAATATAACTACAAAAAAAATTGATTTACAAATACAATTAGAAGCAATAGCAGTCAAATGCTTGTCACCAAATAACTTAACAGTATGCAACGTTTATCTTCCTAATAGCCAAACACTTACACAGCAAGATCTTGAAGATTTAAAAATTCAATTCCCAAAACCGTATATAATAGTTGGAGATTTCAACGCCCACAACTTACTATGGGGCTCCGACACAACTGATGCCAGAGGTAAAATAGTCGAAAAATTTCTTAAAGATTCCGAACTAATAATTCTAAATACAGGCATTCCTACGCACCATAACGCCTCAAACGGCACAGAAAGCTCTTTAGATCTAACTATAGCCTCAGCCTTAATAGCAGAAGACTTTGAATGGGAAGTCTCAGACTACCTCTATGACAGTGATCACTACCCCATTAAAATAAATGACATCAAGGCTGACATTCAAATCCATAATATCATACAACCCCCCATAATAAGAAATTATAAAAAAGCAAACTGGTCTAAGTTTCATGAAGAAATGGTACGGGCGTCCTGGAATTTACCTATTCCCGAAACGCAAGACACATCCGACATCGACGAACTTATTGACAAGTTTAATGACTCAATCCTATCTGCAGCCGACATCGCCATTCCTTTAGTTAAAACTAGAAAACACAAAGCTCAATTACCTTGGTGGAGCCCAGAGTGTGAAGAGGCACTTAGGAATTCAAAGCATGCATTTAATAGGAAAAAAAAACATAAAACTGACGAAAACAAAATTGAACATAATAAAATGAAGGCCATTTGCAAAAGAGTTTTCAAAGAAGCAAAGACCAAATACTGTCTAAATTTTGTGAGTTCTTTAAATGCGAATACACCATCATCAATTATTTGGAAGAAAATTCAAAAAGTTCAAGGAAAATCCAAATCAAATTTTATAACATCTATTTATAATAAAGACCAAAAAATTATACACGATCCTTTCGAAATAGCTAATGAGTTAGCTGCAACCTTTGCAGATAACTCAAGTGATTCAAATTTTGACGATGACTTTCTTAATATCAAAAATAACTTTAATGAAAACCTAGATGTTTTTGACATAGATATCAGCAATGAATCCCTAAATGCACCTATATCGCTAGAAGAAATTACTAGTATAATAAAACTATGTAAAAAGTCAGCGCCAGGCCCTGACCAAATACCGAATATCTTAATAAAAAATCTACCTACCGAAGCAATAGAATACATTGAAAAATTATTTAATAACATTTGGTTCAGAGGAATTTTTCCTAATCAATGGAATTTAGCTATAGTAGTACCTATCGCCAAACCGGGTAAAGACAAATCGTCAAGCAAAAGCTATCGGCCGATCTCTCTCACAAACAATCTGTGTAAAATCATGGAAAAAGTTCTCAACAAGAGACTTAAATCATTTTTAGAAACAAATCAAGTGTTTGCACCTCAACAAAGTGGTTTCAGAGAGAATAGATCGACCTACGATCACTTAATCAACATTGAGGCTGCAATTTGTGATGCTTTTCGTAAAAAACATCATTTAATTACTGTTAGTCTCGACATAGAAAAGGCTTTTGAGACGATATAGCGTAATCGAGTTTTATCGGTATTACTACAATTAGAGGTTAAGGGCTGAATGCTAGTTTTCATAAAAAACTTTTTGAAGAAGAGGCTAATAAAAGTCAAAGTCAACGGAGTACTATCTGACCCAATACTTCAACAAAATGGAGTCCCCCAAGGATCAGTTTTCAGTGTTACGCTTTTTCTGTTAATAATCAATGAAATTGCAAAATTAATTGACCTACCTATTCAATTCTGTCTTTTCGCCGATGATTTAACCATTTTATGTAGTGGTCTAAATTTAGAAATCACCCTTGAATTACTCCAACAAGTCTTAAACAAAATAGCAGAATGGTCAGTATCTACGGGATTTAAATTCTCGCATACCAAAAGCCAAATGATTATTTTCTCAAGAAAATTAAACCTGCACTCGAAAACAGCATTAAAAATAAAAAATAAAGTTATTCAAGAAGTCGACCATTTAAAAATACTCGGACTGACATTTGACAAGAAATTAAACTGGAATCGCCATCTCAAAGAATTAAAAGCAACTGTTCTCCAAAAAACTAGACTGATTAAAGCTTTGGCAGCTAAATCTTGGGGAGCTGAAAAAAGTGTTCTCCTTACAACTTATAAAGCCACTGTACTGTCAAAAATAGACTATGGCAGCATTATTTATGTCTCGTCGAAAATGGCCAATATATTGAATCCTGTACATAACATGGGAATTAAAACAGCGATGGGTGTTTTTCACACATGCCCAACTAATAGTACATTAGCCGAAGCCAATATGATGCCCCTGCAGTATAGAAGGAAAATACTTATATGTAAACACGCTTGCAAACTCTCATCTTGTCCTGATAATCCTATTACAAAAAAACTCTTCACCGATCTACATTTCATATCTGATGACAAAACTAATATCCCAAGAACATTTGCACAAAGACTTCAAATTATACTAGACGAAATTGATGATCAAATACCAAACATCATACAAAAAAGTCCCCCTGTTCAACCTGTAAGCGTACTCAAATTAAAAGATTCTCTAGAAACCAAAAATATCATCGAAGAACAGTACATTAAAATATATACGCGAGGACAAACGAGCGACACAAACGCTGGCATCTCCCTACTATTTCCAGATAAAACTTTAAGTATCCCGTTGCACAAATCACACTCAACTCACTCAGCCCAGTGTTACGCTATTCTTAAAGCATTAGAAGAAATCGAAAGCTCTAATTTCAACAAAACGATAATATACTCTTCATCGCCATATATTTCCAAGCTATAAATGAAATATACTCCAGAGACACATTAATTCAAAATATTCAGTATAAAATATTAGCATTAAAGATAAAATAATCAAACTTGACTACATCGACGAGAATGATGATAGAAACAATCTACTCAACACACAAGTAACAACAGCAATCGAATCAGAATACATAGATAACGAACATCCAATCCCTCTGAAAAAGGCGCAACTAAGTTTAGAAAAATCAATAAAAAACCTATCGAATAAATCATGGATAGACAGTAATGCAACTTTTTTGAAATCAGTAAGAAATAATACATTTGAGATTTTACACACTGAAACCTTCACTCGAAGAGAACAAGTAGTCATCTCAAGATTTAGAACAGGACACACAAAACTCACACATGCTCACATTCTGGAAAAACTGCCGAAACCTCTATGTAGTAATTGTAACAACCCTTCGACAGTGATGCACTTACTCAGTGAATGTGTAGCATACTCAGATCTCAGAAGGAAATTCAACATCAACAAAGACATCAAGACGCTTTTAAACAATTACTTCGACATAAAAAACGTATTGAATTTCATATACGAAATAGGCCTTACAGACTCAATATAAAAACAAATTGTAATTATTTGATACTGTTATTATTAAAAGTTATATAATTATATTGTATAAAATTATGTAAAATATGTAACTGTCTTATATTAACATGCAAGTCGCTAAGGGCCTCGTTGTCGATGCGACTATAAATAAATAAATGAAAAAAAAAAAAACTATAATTAAAAAGCTTATTGGGATTAACGCGTGTGATATGTATTATTATAACTCTCAGTATGTCAGTACCGTATATTTTTTATATTTACAAAATGTGTTAACTCCATATATAAACTGTCAATATGGGGCGTTTTGCACGGATCCTCCCAGCCGCACGCACTAAAACACTGACTTTTCTACTTGCGGTAAAGGCACTAAAAATTATTTTAAAAAATAGCACAATATACGTTTTCAATGAATTTTTCCCTCAGCTCAAAATTTTTCCTGCATCACCTTAAAAAAACATCGGTGTAACTTTGTCGATTAAATGCTCGAAAATATCAAAAAAGTTCTATACAGAAAATACCTATATCGATGAAAAAAAAACCTCAGCTTTTTATGTAGAGTGTCAAAGAAAAGATTAAACGTGCAACTCAGAAGATCCAGCTCGTTTTATGTTTCTCTAGGTGATATAGGCAAAATTTTGAAAAACTAATATATCCATCAGAAAATTAAAGAAAACATACGTCAAAAATGTATATTACACAATTTTTAAATAATTTTTAGTGCCGTTACCAAGAGTTGAAAAGTCAGTGTTTTAACGTTTGTGAGCGCGCGTGGCTGGAAGGATCCAAGCTAATCGCCACATATAGGAATCATGAATTATCTTAACATATTAATATAATACATTTGTCATGCATTTATCTAGCTGGGTTATTATCTATTTCACGTTTAACGTTTATTTTAAACATATTATTATAATTTTAGCAACAATAAATTTAAAAGAAGGAATCACAAAATTAGGAAATAGTATACATAGTTTGGAAAATAGAGGTAGAACAATAGAAAACGTGTTCATCGGAATCGAAAACAAGAATTTTGACCAGAGAATTTCTAAGGTAAAAATTATTTTCTATAAATGTAATAAATAGGAAGAAACTATATCACTTTTTCACCCTTGATTTGAGAAAACATTATAAATGACTTATTTGTCAATAGTTATTGCAAAATAGTATATTATGTACCAAGGTCGAGAAATAGGCTTTTACCGCCCGCGTGAGTTTGCTGTACGAGTCGGAGGCAAGCAAGCACTAGCCGAAGGCGAGTACTGCAAACAAACAAGGGCGGTAAAAGCCTCTCGCGCATGGTGCATACCGTATTTTTTGTGACACATGTATTGATTTTTGTGGTTTTACGTGTCTGTCAAGCGGAACTAGATGTGGCCGTTTTTCGACACTGTGCAACTGTCGTTCTGTTCTGTTAAGAAATGAAATATGTATACCTACACATTCATTGATTTATATATACACGCATCCATACATACACATATATATACATAGAGATATACATACATATATTAAATAAGTATTATCGCATATGAAAGTTTTTCAGGTAAATGAATGATAAGATAATTTAATTAATTTTATTTATTTTTTATTTAAAATAGAAGAATTTTGAATTTTACATTTAATTAATAGATTATATTTTTTACCGTTCGTTGAACACATGCATGCACACACACACGCACGCACGCACTCACACACACGAACGCACGCACGCACGCACGTACGCACACACGCACGCACGCATGCACGCATGCACGCACGCACGCACGCACACACGCACAGACGCACGCACGCATGCACGCATGCACGCAGGCACACACGCTATAGTGAGCTCAAAAGTCTTTACTGCCCGCTCGAATGCTTTTTGGCTGTAAAATGCTTCACCGATCGGTAAACGGCCACTTCTTGTGCGCTTGAAATGCACCGACAACTCCGACTTGAGCTACAATTATCACCCGAGCTCAAAATTACCCTCCCTCTTGTTACACACCGTACTTCTTTTGACAAGGGTATGTAAAGCTCTTTTTTATGCATATAGGGTGAATGGGGACTTGCATATTTTGATTCGTGCGCCATTCACTTATTGAATTTAGTTACAATTACATCGTAAAAATAAATGACCTAATAAAAGTAGAAAAAAAATATGTATATATATATTAGAATTTCTGAAACTTTCAAAAATGTCAAACATTTAAGAATGTCTCAAAAAATGTTAAAATTTTTGAAAATTTCCAAAGTGTTGACAATTATAATAACTTTGAAAATTTTCTGAAAAATTTTGACGAACCTGTGGAGTAATGAATCCATCCTCTCCTTCGGCTCGGGTGGCATTTACCCGCGCTATGAACTGGCCTTCTCTTGTACTCCCAAGGTGCATAATGTACTATATATGAGAAAAAATACCTCGTTTTCCGTATACCAAAACTTTCTTTCTAACCGTTTTTTTTTCCTAAACTCGACGCTAAATAGTATACGAAAATAATGTTACCGAAGGTTTCTCAACAATTTTAATCAACAGATGAAGACTTTCTCATTAAATTACTTTTTTTAAATTTTATAATTAACTAGATTAAGCCGGAGTTTCGCTCCTGCAATCATTTACACAAATAACAAAAACGAAACACTTCTCCATGTACTCAACCAATTAGAATGTGTCTTTATCGTCAACAATACCAAATACCATGGATTTTTTATTAACTTTTTATTTTTTACTAAATTGAATTAATTTTATTTTATTAATTTTGCTAACTACTTTTGAAGACCATCCATTGACTATAGGATAGGATGAGGTATTGCCGGTCACCTGAGCAAGAATTCATATTATTCACGTTCTAATATAGTTTTTCATAAAGTGTAAGTGATTGGGATAAAGTTAAAGTTATTTACTTTAAATATTTCTAATCAGATAAAGATATAAAACCAAATAAAAACAATAGATTTGGCTGGAATTGCCCTGAAGCATGGCATAGTGCGTTTCTTACACATAAGAATTATACACGTAATTATTGTGCACAATATAGCATTGGTCAAGTATATCTGTATATAATTTGACCAATGCTAAATTGTGTAGAATAATTAAGTGTATAATTCTTATGTGTAAGAAACGCGCTGTACCTGAAGCATGAGGTAATACCGGTCAGCCTTCGTGCAATCGCAGTCACTATTAAAATATTACTTATATAGGTAAAACGTTTCTTTTAATTAATTATGTGAGCTTCAATATGACCAATCACACTATTAGTTGTAGTTTAACAATGAAATATGTAGTCTAAAAGACACTGTTAAACAAGAAACACTTAAGCAAAGATGAACTATCAAAAAGCCCAAAACAAAGCTTTACTAACCTTATGTTTGGGAGCGTCCATATGAATAACATGGTGACCGGGATTACCTCAATTCTGCTTAATGATTTAAATTGAAATTATAAGAAAATCAAAGAATTTATTTGATTTCTTCTTTACTAATTCATATTGTTGGAGTATTCAATTTTCCCGTTCTCCCCTATACTGTAAGTTTTTAGTGCAAAATATTCATTCGATTCTTGAATCCAAGGGCGGAAAGGTGCTATAATCTAACCTAACAACTATACTACATTAATAAATGTAATTAGTTTACCCATAAATATATATGTTATCGTGGCACTCCATCAACACGAGAAACATCAATGAATTTAATTTTTTAATCAGCAAAGTACATCACGAGAAATCCAGGAAGATGAACAAGCATCTTGCAGTGAAATGAATAGCTCAATGTCCAGTTCATTATCTGAAATTAAGGTAACTACGCAGGTATTTTGTATTTATTTGACATATTAAATTGACTATAAAATAAAGAAATGATTACCTGATTCTAAAGCCCAATAAAACAACAGTGGTTTACATTTATAAAATATAAACACTATTTTATTTAAAGGAAATCACAATAAATTATTGTCTATTTTAAGTATAAAATACTACATTTCAATTTTTAACCTCAAAATTAAATTATTTCAAACATGACTTTACTACCATATATAAGACCAAAACTATATGGATGCTAGAGGAGAAACAGATATTGTGTCGCACTATTTAAGTATTATAAAATTGAAAAACTAATTTTATTTCTCAAAAATACTATAAATTATTTATTTTAATAAAACTAGAGAAAATGCTTACGATATAATTTTGTTATATATTTAAATAAAAATATCTGAACTGATTTTGGTATATTTAGGTAAAAATTAAAAATATTAAGGTGTATGTGTATCTGTGTATTTAAGGGGACAGGCCGGGTTAAACCCAAAAAAAGACTTTTCTTTCACAAGTCCACAAAAATTTTTATGTTTAAAAGCAATCATTCTGAAAATTTTTGTGCTATCAAAACACAATAATATCTTAAATTTTACCGTTATAAAACGTCAAAATCTTGATTCTACATGACAGAATAAATCATTATTTTCAATACTTAATTTATTAAAGTAACTTTGACCCTCACACGATTCAAGGTGACATGATGAACGAAAATTTTTCTTTCGACGGTTATTCGACTCCTTTTGACATATATTACAAAAAGAGCGGAGCACTTCTTCCTTAAATTTATTTTTATTTTTTTTTTCGGAAATCCTATTGTTTTTTTGAAAACAAAATTTTAATATTTCTTAAAAAATTGATTCTTAAAAAAAATCGAGTGAGGATCAAAGTTACTTAATACATTAGGTATTGAAAATAATGATTTATTCTGGCGTGTAGAATTAAGATTTTTAGGTTTACTAACGGTAAAATTTAAAACACTATTGTGTTTTGATAGCACAAATAATTTCAGAAAGATTGCTTTTAAACATAAAAAGTTTTCCGGACCTGTAAAAAGGTCTTTTGTTTGGGTGTAATCCAGGCCTACCCCCTTAATTGTAAGTGAAACTGAAGATGCCCCGCTTTAAATGTCTTGCTTCTCTTTTACTATCCTAATTGTTAGCTCGAAGGTCTAAGAGGTAAATATATAAATATTGTTACTATATTAAAATATATCATATTTAAAATAAATTGTAATTTTTAGCCTTCCAACCCTTATGAAAGTAAGCTTAAAGTATGCATCCTACCTGATACAAGAGCGTTATTTAACGAGGCATTGGGAAAATTGTTTACAAAAGACATTTTCAAAGTTTCGAGTGTCTCTGGAAATGTTTCTGGAGCATTTAAAAGTAGGGATGCAAAACCACCACTTGATAAGGAAAAAATGGATTTTATTTTAGGTATTATAATTGCATATTAAAATGTTTTAGAAACATAGAATTTAAAAATTAATGATCCTTATCCATAACAAATTGTGAAATTTTATTAAAAATTTGAAAATATATTTTGGAAAAAAGTCGGTTAAATTTTAGCGTAGTGAAAAGAAGAACATATGACTAAATTTTTAAGAAAACTAGACGCAACTATCGTGCTTCGCGTGGTATTTTTCTTTCTTTCTTTGGTATTATTCAGTTTTATAAAATTAAATACACATTCAGTAGAAGTCCCTAACCCTTTGAAAATATACCTAGCTTTTATATTAATCAAACTGAAAAAATAAAAAGTGAGTGTATAATACCTAGACTTCCTTACTAAAAAAACAGGTGGTAAATCAAGTGATTTTTCACCTGATAAATTGACATGATATGTCATCTGAAACCTCCACCTGATATATCACCTTGTTTATAATTTAAAAGTTTCTTTTACAAAATATATTAAACAAATGTTAAAAACCGAAAGTGACATAAATTGTGAATAATCACCTGATTTTTCACCTGGTTTATCATCTGATTTTTTTCCAATAGGGTTTATTTTCCCTTACGCCGAACACCTGGACCGCGCCTTCAAGAGTACCCGGGTGATCTGCTTATCGCCACAAGCATCAGACTTACATAAACACGTCAAAAGCTACGGAACGAAATACCTAGACTTGTTTGTTCTCGGCGCCGACCACCTAGACCTCGTTCCCGAGAATCCCGGGTAATCAGCTTCTTATCGCCCTGAATAGACCTACTCTTACCTACACTTTTTTCAATTTATATTAACTTGAAAAAATAAATTATTAGGAAAATTTTACGTTATCAATATCGTAATATTCTCGATATGGTTTTCTCAGTGTATATATAGGTATAGCACACATGTTAAAGAAATAAATATTTCGGATGTAACGATATATTTTCACTAGCGCCACCACCACGGTGTTGGTAGTTTTCATTCTCAATTAGTATAATTTTTTAGTTTAGAAATTTAACCTCAAAATCCGCTCTAAGTCCTACAGTAATAAGGTTGCAGTAATCGACACAAAGTTCGATGTTTTATTTCGAACAATAATAGTATAAAATCGGCCGATATACTTATTATAAGCTTATTATGAATAGTTTAAATAAATCGATCGTTTTATGAAACCTGATACGTATAGAATATTTGGTAGCTAAAGGTTTTGGGTTCAAATCCAATTTAGGGCAAATTTTTTCCTAATTGTTTTGTATTGTTGCAATGTATAAAACATCTATAATTTTTAATAATAAAACAATTATTTATTAGTATAATTTTTCATTAATTTATTATTCAAGTAAAAATCAGATATTTATAAAAACGTCCTATTAGCACACAAACTAGAATATTTTCATTTATTTTAACTTTTTTCAGATTACAGCGTTAAAATATTTAAAGGGGCGGATAAAAAGAAGTTGGAGTCGGATTTACGTGCAGTTGCACGCATAAAGTGCAATAATGCAAGTCGCCTGTCTGCAAGCAAAATCGTAACCAACAAAAATTAAATAATTTTATATGTAAAACTCTTAGTTTATATACCCTTTTATTAGCGAAAAATTTATTTCGATTGAGTATTAATGGATTTATTTATAATCGTTTTCGTTAATTTGTCGTTCTTCCTAATTTTTTGCTTTCCTTAATCGATGTTCTTTACTATAATAGGTAACAAATATACGTCACTTGTTTTTACTGCCTTTCTGACTGCCTAATTATTTATAAAAATATTTCTTTATCATCATAAGCTTTGAGCTTTTCAAGGGAGACGCTTCATTACTTATACTGATAATTAATAATGATACCTACCTTTATAGCGGATATATTTTTATATAAGGTGGGTATAGATAATGTGGCCATGCAGGTAATGTGGCCACCTACATGGGATCTCGCTGTATACGTTATTCTGGGGCGCCGTAACTCCTACAGTATATGTATTGTGACATCAGATGTTGAGAGGCTCGGTGACCCTAATGCTGCTGGCGCCCTATAATTATAAGATAGGGTTACGTTTGCGAGCGAAAGCATCGAAACTAGGATTTCTTAGCAGGGCATGCATGTAAAGAAACCACTTTTGTCAGCGTGATATCAGCGAAAAAAAATCATACGGTACATGAAATTGTAGCTTTTTTACGTGCTGTAAGATGCATGTGCCAATTTTTACTGTAGAGTTTATTTTCGATGCGAAAATTGCAATTTTCGTTGACGTTTATCGGTTCGTAAAGTGGACATTCGAATGCATTGCAAGGAAAGAGGCAATGGACGCCGGTAAAAACGGCGATTGCTTCTTCAAAATTCCTAGGTCTACTAATCACAAAATATCGGCACCAAGGCGTACGCTACTGCACTATGTAGTTAAATAACACATAAAGGAAGTCTGCTAGGCTCGCCTTGACTTTCTGAAGCGCTATTACGACTTTACCATCAAACCTGATAGGTTGCTACTTTACCAACACTGTTGGCAAAGTGGCCAATTTTTAACTCCTTAGAACTTCCTTAATTAAAATTCAGAGAGTATATTTTTTTGCAAAAATACTCATCAGGTATTAAAGTTAAAGGTTCACACAACATGTTTAAATAGTTTCCGAAGTCCTAAAACTCGATATATACCTACTGAGAATAGAAAGTTCCTTAAGGTGTCCACATCACCTGCACCCCCTTGTAATACATAATACAATAATTTAGTTATATAATATTGATTACAATACCTATTTAGATGATATTGTGTTCTACGTAATACATACTTATAATATAATACTGATTACAGTACTTTTTTAGAGGATATAAAAGGGGAGATGGAAGCCAGTACAGATTCCTATATCCGCATTTTTTGTTATACTCATTCGATTTGTTTTCAAATATAATCTCAGTCATCAGTTGTTTGCAAGATCTTAAAGAACATCTGATAACTGAAATAATAAATCAACATTAAAAATTGAACACGAATAACGAAAAATATAAATATGTCGGTAAGTACGAAACTGGATACACTAGCATCAGCATCCTCTTAAGGTGACTCCAGCAAAAATCGATCATGTGTAGAATAAGCAACAATATTTCAGTTTAATATAGTTTAAACCCTCTCAAAATTTTAGACCCTCTTGTCGATGAAATAATCGCAAGAAAAAGGACTGAAATACTACTTTTCAACACAGTTTAAAATCACTCCTGAAAGACCTTTGACACGTAATTATTATTTATATAAAGTACATATATTATCAAAAGACTAGAAGAATATTAAACATTATATGAGGCGTTATGCGGGGATCCTTCCAGCCGTACGCGCGCGAGCGCTAAAACACTGACTTTTCAACTCATGGTAACAGCTCTAAAAATTATTTTAAAAAAACCGCAATACACGTTTTTGACGTATTTTTTCCTCATATTTCTGATGGTGCCATTCGCTTTTCAAAATTTTGCCTGCATCACCTTAAAAAACATCGGTGCGACTTTGTCGATTAAATACTCGAAAATATCAAAAAAGTCCTGTATATGAAAAATACCTATATCGATGTAAAAATAACCATTAGGTTTCGATGTAGTGTCAAAAAAAAGATTAAACGCGTAATACAGAAAATACAGCTCGTTTTATGTTTTTTTAAGGTGATACAAGCAAAATGTTGAAAAACTAATGTCATTATCAGAAAGCTGAGGAACTAATATGTCAAAAACGTATATTGCGCATTTTTTAAATAATTTTTTGCGCCGTTACCGTGAGTTAAAAAGTCAGTGTTTTAGTGTTTGCAGGCGCGTGGCTGGAGGGATCCATGCGAATCGCCCCATATAAGGGTTTGAATGTGCTATAAAAAATATTAGATCAATGATAGTTTAACAAAATTACCATGTAATAAATCGGAAATTTGATGTTAAAGTACATAAATTAAAGACTTTGATTGTATATAAAAGTACATAAAAAGTCTTAAATTTACATTTCAACTACAGCTTTTGCACAATTAAGTTAATAATTCCTTTCTTAACATTTTGTAAGCAGCATACATATTAAAAGTAAAAAACATTTCGAGGCCCTAGACGTGCCTACTTATTTCGGCCCTTCGTGCAGGAGCCACCTTTAAATTACATCATTCGAAGTTAATTTTATTTTACTATGATACTATTTGAAATAGAAATACAAAACAATTTTGTTTTTACAAAAAAACGTTTGAAAAAATAAACATACAATCGTTGAAATCCAATTCAAGAAAAACAATTAGATGTTTTATAATTAAGGGCCATCCGCATATTTTTAGAATAGTATAGTGCTAAATATAGTATATACTATAATCATATAATACTGATAATGGTATACCTTTTGACGAATGTAGTTTTTAATATAGTTAGGAATATAATCACATAGTATGCTATAATTATTTTTTAGAGTTATAGTTTTTATTATAATGAATATTATAATCGTGTAGTATTGACAATAGTAACCTTTCGGCGGATAAACTTATGAATATACTATATATGAGGAGGGGGCGAACGAAACCGGATAATTCCACTCTCCTTAATTGTGAGGAAATTATGAAAAACTGGATTCTTTTTCTATTAGTTTAAATGGAATAATGTATTTAAGGTACTATGTGAATGGCTGAATTTTAAGTTTAGATTAAAAGTAATACCATAAATATAAAGACAACAATGTGTTATGATGAAAAAATATATAAAATCAATTTTCACAAAAAGTGGAATTATCCGGTTTTGTTTGCCGAGTCCTCATATTATAATCATATAGTATTGATAATAGTATATTTTTGGTTGATATAGTTTTGATTATCTGTTGCAACGCCGTTACCCTAAGCGGGTCCTGGGCGTAGTCGTCCAGAGCGGACGGGTGGGTGCCTATCACCACTACACAGCGCGTCCTCAGGTTGCGGATAGAGGAACGACCCCTGAGAAAGAGGTTAGCTGCGAATAAAGCGAATAAGCAGTCGCGGACAGCCGATAGGCCCAGGCGTGGGTGTGATGAGCCCGCACTGGCGAACGCATTCATCTAGAAACACTATGCAAGCACCGCAACAACTACAAACACTATACAAAATCTCCTATCTTACTTTCTTCTTCTACCTTACTGTGTAATCTATCTCTTTTACCACACATTTCAAACAAAAAATGGGCCAAAAATCCTGCTGTCGTGGAGGATGCGGGAGCGATGACAACTGCCCTGAGAGGGGATGTGTAGAATGATTCGCCACCTGGTCTTACATGGCAACGAAGCCAGCGAAGGCGCGCTGCCTTGCAGGGGGGCGTTAGGATATGAGAATGAAACCGAGTGTGTCTGACGACGAGTTGACTATGTCCTCGCCAAAGTGAGAAAGCTCTCATATTTAGTTCTAGGGAGGTATGGGGGTTATCACCCCTAGACGGATGGACTCACCTGCGATCGGAACAGGATCCAAAACGCGCGGGTTTAACTTACTATCATGGCTCAAAGAAAACAAAACCAAACCAAAACGAAAAGAAACTTAAGGGTGGGAACCTGGAATGTACGCAGTCTACACAGAGCAGGCGCGTTCCGGGAAATCATAAATGAAACTGAGAGGTACAATTTAGATTTGGTAGCAATACAAGAAACCCGATGGAAAGGTAACGCGATGCTAGGATCCGGTAACTTCACCTTTTTATATGGGGGCGCGAGCGGGCATTCTCTAGGCACCGGATTTCTTGTTAACCAAAGCATCATACATTCCGTTAAAAGTTGCAATTTCGTGAATGACCGACTCTCGTATATCATCATCGAAGGAGCGTGGTATAATTACGTGGTTATTAACGTCCACTGTCCCACGGAGGACAAAGAGGAAGAAGTCAAAAATCTTTATTATGAAACTTTAGAGCAATTAATCGACCAATTCGCGTCTTACGACACCAAAATAGTAGTGGGGGATTTCAATGCTAAAATAGGGAGAGAGGAAATGCTTAGGCCCACCATAGGCAAAGAAAGTCTGCACGAAACCAGCAATGATAACGGTATTATGGTCATAAATTTCGCAGCCGCAAAAGATCTTATAGTCAAGACCACGTGTTTCAAGCACAAGGATATACACAAGGCAACGTGGACATTGCCGGATGGGGCCACGCACAATCAAATCGATTATTTTCTTATTGATAAGAGGCGCCACACGAATGTACTCGACGTAAGGACCTATAGGGGGGCGGATTGCGACTCAGATCATTATCTAGTAGTGGCCAAATTAAGAGCCAGATTAGTAGCCGGTCAAAATAGTAAGCGAGCGAACAAAGTAGAAACCTTTGATATTGGAAAACTACGAAGCGGGATAGAGCGAATCAAGTACCAAGTAGAAGTTAGCAACCGATTTCAGGCGCTCGAGGAAACGGATGAACAGACGGGAGTAGATGACGATCCGAACAGGTTGTGGGGGGCTATCGAAAAAACTATAAAAGGGGCCGCAAAAAATATAAAATCCTTATAAATGCGGCTAAAAACACGGGGTTAGAAGTGAGCGAATCGAAAACGAAATATATGATCATGGAGAAACTGGGCATTCGCGAAGCAGAGGGGGATCTCAGAGTCGGAAATTTCACTTTTGAAAAGGTTAGCGAATTCAGATATTTAGGTACAACTATAAATGATCGAAACGAAATTAAAGCCGAGATTAATAACAGACTTCATTCGGGTAATGCCTGCTTCTACGCTGTGAACAGATTACTTAAGTCAAAGCTACTGTCGAAAAATGTCAAAATAAGGATATATAGGACTATAATAATGCCGGTAATCTTGTATGGGTGCGAAACCTGGGCGCTCACTAAAGCGGAAGAAAATCGTTTTAGGGTATTTGAAAATAAGGTTCTGCGGAAAATATACGGGCCAAAGAAAGATGAGGAAACTGGGGAGTGGAGGAAACTGCACAATGACGAGCTACATAATTTGTACGCGTCACCAAATATTAACAGAATAATAAAATCACGGAGACTAAGATGGGCAGGGCACGTGGCAAGAATGGGCGATGATCGTACAGCAGCGCGCATAATGAAAGGAAAACCGAAAGCAACGCGACCTCTTGGTAGACCTAGACGCAGATGGGAGGATAACGTAAAATCAGACGTAACTGAAATTGGGCGGGAAGGCGCGAAATGGATGGGATTGGCACAAAATAGGGAAACGTGGAAGGCTTGCGTAGATGAGGCGATGAACTTTCGAGTTCGAAATGCCATTTAAAAAAAAAAATAGTTTTGATTATAATTAAGATATAATCATGTAGTATTTCTTATAGTTTGCCTTTTCTGAGATATAGTTATGAGTATAGTATATATTATAATCATATGTGTTGTGGACATAGTTTGGATTACAATTTAGATTGTAATCATGTAGTATTTATTATAATTCTTTTTTACTAACTTTTTGGCGGATATAGTTATAAATATAGTACGTATTATAATCGTATAGTATTGATAATAATACATTTTTGGTGCGTATAGTTTTGATTATAATTAAGATTATAATCATGCAGTATACATAATTCCATTTTGGAAGATATAGTTTTGAATATAGTAAATATTATAATCATGTAGTATTTACTATATATTTTTAATATTACAATTCTGAATATATTGTATACTACAATTATATAATACTTTTTGGCGGATATAATTATGAATATAGTATGTATTATAATCATATAGTATTGATAATAGTACATTTTTGGTTGATATAGTTTTGATTATAATTAAGATTATAATCGTGTAATATTTATTATATTTCTTTTTTGGAAGATATAGTTTTGAATATAGTTATGATTATATTCTGCTATAGTGGTTGCACATAGTAAGGTGCGAAAAAACTATAATAAAAATTAGTATTATGATTATAATAATACTATAAGAACTACTATATTCAAAATTATAGTTATGAATATAAGTTTTTTTCGGAAGGGGCAATTAGTATTTATTGAGAAAAAATACATAAAGATGCCTAAGCGTAAGAGTAAACCTTACAAAGGTTGGCTATATCCAGATTCAAGCACTCCACTTCCACATTCAACTGAAAATGTTAAAAAAAATTGGAAATATTAAGTATAAGTATATATTATTATGTTTACTTTTGAATGCAATGTTTACATATCATTATGAAAATCATAGTAGATTTCGTTTACAGAATACAGCTGATTTTACAGCAAGTAGTGAAGAAAGTGAATCTAACGTTGAAAATACATTAGAAAATATTCATCGCTCGCCTCCACAAACATAGGACAGCCTGATATCAAAAATGATAAAGACAAAATCAATGAAATTCAGGAATCATAGTACGAGTCTGTTGAAATAAACATGACAAATGAAACTCAAATTGGTCATGATCAAGATTGGATCAATGTAAGGAATTTGTGTTCATTATATACACATGACTAACAAAAAGTTGGCTCTTTATAAACTTTATTGAAATTACTTTAAATAACAAAGCCATGACTTATTTACACTGATCTTATACATCATTTTATACATCATTTTATTTTTATATACCTTCTAAATATTTATATTTATATTTAATATTACAATCAATATTAAATTTACTCAAAAGTCGGCATTATTTTAGTGGAAATTACCATTGAGAAATTGTGAGAAACTATAAAAAAACAATGTGAGAAAGCGTGAAAAAATTAATATACATTTGGAACATCAGCTGTTACAAAAAATATACTTTTTTGTAGTTTTTCACAGATTCTTGATTTAAAAGAAATCTATAATATAACACTGTTTTAAAAATAGTTTACGTAATTACTTGATTATAAAACATATTATGTTTATCATTAGGCTCTAATGAGAAGTGGAAGCATATTAATTGACCGACAAGAAGTAACAGGTAATGAAGACAAAAGTGTTGACGATGAAGAAAAAGAAGAAGATGATGAAGAATATAAAATAATGAAAGAGAATACGAAGGTTAGTTACTTTTTAAAAGGATGTAAATAAAAGTGTATGATGTGATAATCCTGGTAGAAATACATTTGTCACAAGTAACAAATTCTGCTCATGGCTAATATGAAAACATTATATATATTTGTAAAAAATTATATACATTCATGAAAAATTAAATACGTTCATGAGAAATTAAATACATTCATGAGAAATTTTATACATTCATGGAAAATTATTCAAATTGGTTAATAACTGTTTGAATGTATCGCAAATGCCCCCGCCCCTTTTTTCCGTTGTATTGATCAAATAAATTTATTCACCTCATGAAATTAAATAATTTGGAACAAATTTAAAAAAACATTAGTTTACGACTTTGAGTATGTAGTTTTAAATTATCATAAGAAATATTTTAAAAAGTTAAATCTATTGAAATTTATAATAATTTGTTTGTAGATTTTAAAAATTTTCAGCAATTTATATTACATTTGAGCAATGTTAGAAAAATGTTTTTACTATTTCATATTTATTAATAAATTAAAAAAAAGAATTTTATAATATATTGTTGTTATTTATACACTTTCAAATTTATTCTTATTATCTCCTAATTACTTGAGACATAATTCATATTTATTTGCTTTGGCTGTCATACTGTTGAACATATCTTCGTTCTTCTGAAGTGCAGTTGATACATGGTTAGGTAGAAACATCTGCATTTCAGAATCGAGAACTACAACGATTTGAAGTCCAAATCGTGTATTCACTTGTCTCATGGATGTCACCATGTACTGCTTGTCTTTCTTCAAATCGGACAATGATTTCTTGGGTAGAAAGACATTTCCGCGAACAATTCTGTTCAGTGAAGCAAAGTCCATTGTCTAAAGAATAAACAAGTTCACATCACAATCATTTTAAATAGTAAGAGATGAATTATTAATAATATTGTAATACGTACTCTGATTTTTTTTGTATATAATTGCTTGTTTCTCTATTGAATTCTTAGCCTCTTACTCTGGGGCTCTTCAATTGTACTGCTCTCTGACTGTACGTCTATTGGAATGACGTTAGCTGTCTGGAAAGCCTCGTTATGTAGCCAGATTACTTTAATTGGAACTACCCTCTCTACTGGAACTTCCCTCTCTACTGTAGTTTGAGTCTGCGCAGTAGCTTCTTTTTAGTTGAACTTCTCTCTGACTGTAAGTCTGTTGGAATGGCGTTAGCTAACTGGAACACCCCGTTATGTAGCCTGATTCTCTTCACTAGATCTTCCCTCTCCACTGCAGCTTCTTCTCCCACCATCATGTTTCTTGCTGCTTCCTCTTCAATAATGCTAAAGTATCCCCACGGTAAAGTATCCGTTTGCCCGGGAATTAAATATCGCTTATCGTCCTGAGGGTTTAGAGTCAATTTAATCTCTTTTTCAGTTAGAACAATATGAAGTCTTGCTCGGATGTTGTACTGCTCACGCGATACTGTGACATTCTCTCGAAGACATCGAATATAGTCATCAAAAGTAATTGTTGCTTTAACAACGGAGTTTTCACACTTTTTGCCTTTTTGATTGGTTTCTGACCAGGAATCTTGACGCTGTAAGCTTTACTACGGAGACCCACAAACTCCAGCATTATGTTACCATTGCATTCGTATTTCATCAGACCAACAATCTTCTTATTAGCTTGTGGAATGTTGAATTGGTTATTTTCTGGATACTTTGATGTATCAAACTCATGTATATCTCTCTCCATAATTTCATACATATTTACATCACGAATATCATAGATTGAACTGTCGGTATCTGTGTACAGAAGCTTAGAGTTCACTCCCATGCATTCTTTCATATACTCATAGTGAAAGCGATAAACATGCATCTTTGACAGATCCACAACCGAGTGCCCTACGTAAATGGGTTTCGTTATTTCAGAAAAAATAGCGCAGCTATGAAAGTTTGGTTTTGCTATGTAAGTCTTCACACCAAAACGTCCATTCCACTTACTTACAAGTTTAACATCCACTCGATTGCGTTCATTCTCCATTGTTTTGCCGTATACGGCATTGTTAAACAATTTAAAGAGAAGTTTTTCAAACTCATTCTTTGCGTTCTTTCTTTTCAAGCTGTTGAGATCAATATAATCCTTAAGCCATGGCTTTTGATCAAATCGCAACGCTCTGTGGATTTTCTTCAAGCGAAGACCATGTTTCAGAACCTGCTCAAGAGCACGATAATGTATGACGTATCGTGTCTTATCGTGAAGCGTTGTCATTAACTTTTGCTGCTTTGTTCCAGGAAGCGCCAGATGCTCAGGACACATCAGTAGATCTTTATGCTCATCATGAATTTCTTGAGGATATTCAAGGTCTACCTCAAGGATGTAACCTGTAGGACTGTCATCAGGTACGTTGAAAAAATCAACTCTCTCAACATTTTCGACCCACTTGAAGCCAGCTTATGGAAGATGCTGCGTCATCGGAAATCGGTACAAATTATTTACGTCGTAATACATGAGGTAAGACGTTTCTACTTACTCATTGAAGTCTTCTATATACTTGTTATTGGCCTTAGCATATCTATTGCAACATTGACTGATTCCATCTCTAATGCCGCGCTTGATGAAGAGCAACATATCTATATCAGTCAACTACTTTAGTTCGATCCTCGTATATTTGAGCATTGCATCCCAAGACAGACCTGGTGTTGTGATGTAATGCGCAGAATCCAACTCGTAGGCTTCTATGCAGTTATCGCGAAAGTTCTCAAAGACGTCAGCGAAAAGAAGTACATCTGTTTTTAGATACAAGTGGGAATATTCTCCAAGTGTCTGAATATTAAACATGCTTCATACGTTCTTGGCGTGTTGATAATCTTTATCGAAGATGTGACTCTTGTACAAGCTGCTATAGAACTGATCCTTGTCTGGTATCTCTTATACTTTTAATCGACCGAAGGAAGAAACGTAGTCATACGGGAATATCTCTTTCCTTTGTAACAGTTTTATTTGATTGATAGTATACCCATCCTCTGTAAATCCTTGATTTGCGATGTTTAACCTATCAAGATAAGACGATAGCTTGTCCAGAGAAGATGGCATAAAGCGAAGGGAGTCGATAAATCGAAAATGTATGTCACTATTGTCAATGTATTTTGTAAACAAGATATATCGCTCTTTTGTTTATGGAATAAACAACACTCGGCCAGCAAATATCGATGTTATCACTTTGACAAAGAGGTGAGAATCATAACCACTCAAGTTATGAAATATTACTGGAATCATTCTGGAATCGTTGAAATTAACACTCATTGTGTGCGGGACCTCCATATCTAAAGAAAAAAAAATAGTTTTAGGATATAAGAGTATTTTTTTATATGAACATTGTCAATATAACACTTATTTTTTAATAATTTTATCACTTTTATAGATGTAAAAAATTTTCTACTCGTTCAAATCAAAATTCGTACGTTCATACTAAAAGTACTACTATAATGAGTATCTCCATAAATTTTTAGCTCAATCCATCCATGCGTAGACTTGGAATCTTACGGACAGTGCTTAAAGTCTTCGAAAACAGTCTGGTTTGCCATGGAGGCATAGAAGGTCCAACGAAGGTAAAAAATATACAAATTGGTAGGTTTTTATGTATACTTTCAGGAAAAAAAACCCTTATTAAAATAAATATCAAAATAAAAATTCCTAATCAATTTTTTTGTTTCACATTTTAAAGGTGGTGTGCCCCCTTAACGGAATCATGACTTTTGGTTGTTTATAAATATTTTCTAATTCTTTGGCGAGATTTAAGAGACTCTCAGCAAACCATTCAGCAGGCCCTTGACACGTTTCATCTTCTTGTCTATAGCATTTCTACTCTGAACGATTCTCGTCATAACTGCACTTAATATAATTACCTACGCTGAATGCTTTATGCTGTTGATATGCACGTAGATCAACTTCAACGGGTTTCAAGAAGCATTCAAAGTCGGCGTACATAACAAACGGCACTAGTGCTTTATTTTAAAAATTTTTGACACACTTTACATTTATTCTGCTGCATACATCTATCTCATGATTATTTAATTGAACCTCAGTGTTAAAAAAGTGGAGACATCTATCACAAATGTATAATTTTATCTCGCCTTTTGATAAACTTGAACCTACTAGTCGAGACAGACTCTTAACCCATGCGTAGTGAAACTTAAATTCTATATTTTCAGCACCATCACCTGGACTTGCCGTTTCATCCTCATCTATATAAGGGTCTTCAACGAGGAGGAGTTTAACATGTCTATGTCTCTTTAACGCTGTGAGATGACTTGGTGATATACTGAAATTGATACCTTTCTTATTTAGAATATATAAATTGACGAGATTTTATTCTGAATCTCAAACTTAGCAATTTGCATTCTCAAATTGTTCATAACTTGAAATACGATATGCATGTTGTTGAACAGGATGTAATGCAGATAATACAGCCCACTTGAAACATTTGTTATCTTTATTTCACACGTTCATGCAGGCTTGTTTCTTTCTTATTGCGTCAGGGAAAGGAATGTATGAGCTTCCTGTCATTGGATTTAGCTTGTTGATTATTACAGTCAAACTAAAAATAGAGAGTAACGACCATCCAGAATCCCGTTCCGCAAATTCTTCCATGTCACGTTCAATAGGTTGCTGAACGTTGATTGTATACCAATCCTTTAAATTAGTCGTCTGGAAGATAGACTGCGCCTTCGTATTGAAATGCTTCGTTTCAATGATGGATTCCTTCTCTTTGTAAATCATATAATCTGCTGTAAGCAATGAGTAAGCCTTTACTGCATTGTAATCTTTGAGAGCAAGTTTAAAGTTTGATTCAAAAAGACATCTAGCATCTTCAAGAAAAGATGAAATATTTAAATGTTTAAGATTTGTAATCACGCATGATTTAATACGATTTTGGAAGGCAGACTGTACAATATTACAGCTTACTTATTCCTGAGGATGTTCCTGTTTATCTCCACCTCGTTTAAGATGATAATTTAATCTCTCTTTAACTGTCGTAAAGAGTATAGCAGCATTTTCATATTGACGTTTCTTCGACGCACTTACTGTTGAAGTACTTAGTATTCTATTTAACGCCTGTATACCCTCGGATACCAAATCCATCCACCGTGTTATATTGTCAGATTCAGCTCTCCCATTAACAGCATGATCAACAGCTTGTTGTAGCTTTCGAAAAGATTCAATGTAGTATTTTTGAGATTGAAAAGCATCTTGCTTGGAAACATCCATCTTTGAAACACTCTCGATGTTTTCTTCCTCAATGAATGTGAAAGAATGAGAAAATTTGTCTGGTGGACTTGTATAAGTATCAGAGACGGGAAGGGAGTTATTGTAAGTTAAAGGGAAGAGAGGGGGGAAGCAATCTTTTCACATATATTTAGGTATTAATATTTCGCAGACTCCTAGAGATTTGTAAACCATTTTTCTTTGATTTACTTTGATAGCTTCTTCTGGAGACCCTCTGAAGACCTTCCTCTGGAAAGCTTCTTCTTCTAGTAACCTTCCTCTGGAAAGCTTCTTCTTCTAGTAACCTTCCTCTGGACAGCTTTCTTTGAACAGCACGTTGTTGTAGTTCGAAGAATAACGTGAATATTGAGGAAATCGATCAGTCTATGGTTTATTTTATAACCTAGAGCTAACAGGTAGTGGGGGTGTTCAAGAGGTTGCGCAGTAGTTAGAGAATGGAGGGGGGAATTGGTAACAAAGTATATAAGTTGGTTGAATAACCAAAAGAAATCACTTTCATTCGAATCGACATACGAGTCGGATCAGTCCAGAGCTCCAGTGATCCTGCAGGACGCCGACTGTCAGCTTTATCATCGCACGTACCTGAATATAAGTCAAGTGATAGAGATTGATTTATGCAATGTAATAATTGAAAAACATTGATTGTTTTACATATTTATAACATTATATACCTTAATATACTTATTAGAACTTGGTGATATATTTTAACTGGAAAATTTCACTTTCCGTTGATTTGACCACTCGGTCTAAATGTACTAAAAACACAGATCTTTAAAACTAAAAGGGCTAGACATCTGTGATGACGTAATATTATCAGTGAGGAGATGATAAGGAGAGAGAGGATTATTACTCTACTATAAATAAATAGAGTCGTAACTATTACTGTGAAATTTATTTGTACTCTTATCCTAGCTTGGCAAATAGACAGTTACGCCGTGGCCGTTCGTGGCTAACTGGTGCCGAGAGCAAATCGACGACGCAACGAGTGAGCACACTTTGATCGATACATAATGCGCACGCGTGTAGCACACCGACAGAGCGCGGAGAAAAACAAATTGCTTTAACAATCCGAAATTTGGTGTATACGTCTAAAGTGTATAAAGAAGAAAGAAAAAAATAGTTTGAAGTATTTCATCAAAATTTTCTCCTATCGAGTCTAATTACTTTGAATATTCAATTCCCCATACGTATAATGCTTTAGATTGAAATAAATTGATTGTTATACTTAATTATACATTATATACCTGAAAACTCTTATTAAAACTGACAAAATTCATTAAACTTGGAATATTCATTTCAACTGAAAAACTCAGATCTCAAAAACAAAAACTTTATTTAAAAAATATTTTTTTACAATTTATACATGAATACTCTTACTTTCATTATTAATTACATAATACTTTGTTTTAAATTATTTTTACACATTCATACAGAAACATTAATCCACAATCTTGCTGCATTAATTTAATTTTATTTATACACACGACATTCTCTTTCATTTTCAATCACATACACTACTTTAATTTAAAATGTTTGTTTTTTTATCACATTCATACACATTCATTAACATTCATCTACAATCATTCGCTTTTAATTTAAATTTTATTTTTCTTATTCATACACTGACATTCACTTTTATTCTCAATTAAACTACTGTATTTTAAAATGTTTTTTTAACACATTCATACACATTCATTAACATTTATCTGCATTCATACTCGTTAATTTAAATTTTATACCTCGTGCAATGGGGTGCGCGAGACGAAGACTGCGCGCGCCTTCGCCTTCGCAGTCTTCACCGCCGCTACGTGCACCACTACCTCCACTGCACACTTCTCGCCGCCGTTGCTGCAATTATTTATTTGTATCCTAACCTACTTTCCTCGTACCCGCCTGTCCTCGTACCCGCCTGGCCTCGTACCCGCCTAGCATAGCTACTTTTGATAAAATAATTATGATGATTTTTTAAACAAGTGCATAAGTAAGTGTAGATATATGTGTGTGCATATTATAAATTTATACACGTCTTTAAATTTTCTGCCGATTATTTAATATGAAAATACATGCTGAAAAGACCCAATTATTCCATAGAGTCTTTACTTCTATGAACCACCTTCATTTGAATATATATATATATATATGTATATATATTATTATACGTTCATATACATTTATACGTTAATATATATATATGTATATATATTATTATACGTTCGTGAGGAAGTGCGTGTGGGTGTGTGTGAGTTGGCGTGTAAGTTGTATAATAATATTATACTATATAAATAACACTACACACACGTTTCAGCACACAGAAAAATATGCCGGCAACGTAGGTTTGTTTATTGGTATTATTTATTTATTTATTATTATTAAATAAATCTTAATAGAATAACATAGATCTGTAATTTTCTGTGATTTTTTGTGATTTTTTGTAATTTTTTGTAATTTTTTGTACTTTTCTGTTAATATTTGTAATTTTTCGTAAATTTCTGTTATTTTTTGTTAAATTGTTCAAACTCAGACAGAAAATTACAAAAAATTACAGAAAATTACAGAAAATTACAGAAAATTACAAAAAAAATACAGAGATTTCCTTAAAATTGCAGAAAATTTCAGAAATAATTTTCGCCAAGGTTGAATTGTGAAAAAACTGATATTACAAGCTAAAAGTGATTTCTAGAGTTTTAAATGAATACGCTTGAGTACAATATGACATATTGGAGTATTATAGATAATTTATAACAATTATTATAATGAATAACATAATCCGATATACTACAGCTATGGTAATATGTCATTGTAAACCTCTACACTGTAAATCAAAGAAAGAGCCTGTCGAAGGCTTAGAAACAAACTTTTCACAACAAATTTTAGAACTCTAGCTCGTTCATTTTCTGAGATGTGAGATTTGGGTAAGAATAGGCTAGTTATAAATGTAAATCTGGAAATAACTTAAATTAATTGTATTGTAATACTCAACTATAAAATTATATGTTTGAGTAAGTTATATTATTATCGCCCATATTTTCCTTTCTTGAAAGGAGATGCATCAGACCTACTTTACCTGTCGATAAAATACATTAAAAAATTTAGAAAAATGGTGGTCATTCCTTCAAGTTTACGAATATTGATATGTTTTTGTTTTTTTGTTTACAGGCTTTGGAGCGAATTAAATCATTCAAACTACTTGATTTCTATATATACATAGTAATCTTGCTATTGCCTGATACAGAAACTATGCACCCAGTATGGTTGTTAGTTGTGCAGTGTTCCTGTGTTGTTTTAAAATTTCTTAAATTGTTTACATTCTTTAGTATATTGTTTATTATATGTCTTTGTATTGCAGATAACTGGCGAGATGACTTATCGCTGTGAAGAATCTTTCAAATACTGGTTCTACTAGTACATGTTGAGTGATGTTTTCAACGTATGTTCGCCCAGCAACTCTTCAGTTTAGTGCAGTGGGATCGCGATATATTACCGCTCATGGGGCTGTAGGATCAGAAATTTCTCCGACAATGTAATATCCCGATCTCCATCCTTGCGGCAGCTGCTCACTAAAACTACACCTTCTATTGTTTCGCGCAGACGCGGAGACCGCGCGCCACCGCGGCGCGCTGACGTTACATTCCGTGGTGGAAGGAGCGAGTGTGTGTGAGTGAAAGTAAGTGGAGAGGGAAAGCGCTCTGTGGCGGAAATATATCGCGATCCCACTGTATGTAGAATAGGTGAGAATACCTCTGTGGGTTCTTGAAAAAACGACTCAATTCCGCTTTTTTGAAAATGGAGTATTGAGCGATTTAAGTATTCTTATATAATATGTTTTCAGATAAGAATGCAAAAAAATTTAAAAAATTTTACAATAAGTAACCATACTTACTATTTATGATTTCTTAACATTATTTTAAATAATGCAATGGCCGTCAGGCGACCAGACGCGTCTCCAGGTTGCGGATGGGGGAGTGTCCAACACCACACTTCACAAACATTTACTCTTACACTCATTACGCTGCACTTACCATACTCACTACACTGAGCAAAATACACAGATACCTCCTTTTGGGCGGTACGACTAGTCGTGAGGCAGCTACACATAAAACCGCCCGACCCGGTTGTTCTCGGGCAGGGACACGCTGTGAGTGCCCGTACCCCTGTTGGTTGTTCAAGCCCTGTTGCTCCAGTCGAGCCCTGGACCGTCCGTGTATTCAGGGACCGGGAAACGAAGGTTGGACCTCAGGGATCTAGGGTAGGATCAAAGTATTCAAAGGTGCACTCGTTTCTAGCTATTTCGGCCCGTCCCCATACGTACGATGCGCCGGTTCACAATCAGGAAATAAAACGTCCCAACAAAGCTATGATATGAACCAGGAGGCAGGTAAACTCCAAACCTAAGACGAAGCAATGGTAGTACTGGAGCAGCTCCCTTCACACACATTGCGGGTGGTTAACAACAGCTCAGCCGCCCTCAGATAAGAACAGTCGAGGAGTTCGTGAAGCAGGTGAACTAGCTCCTGAAATTAATTGCAGATGGGCTAATGAGGCCGCTTGGTGTCAATAGCGCCATCAACAGAAACATCCCGACACTCATCAACGTTTTCGACAAATGGAAAGACCGCCTACGCACCAACACAGCCAAGCTGGTGACGACCTGGTAGAGTTGGGCACAAAAAGCAGCGACCAGGAGCCTGGGACTAAAGGAGACTCCATCAGGAAGCGTCCTATGCACGGACCTGAAAGTAGACCAAGCACAGCTGGGTCACATGTCGGGCTCAGGGCATTGTAGAGCGTTTCGCGAAACGCATAGGCAGACCAATGCCAAGCGTTAATGATGGACCGTATAACGGTCCTACAAGCGAACCTCCTAGAGCCGAATTAGCCAACATCCTTCTGACTCATAGTATATCTGAGACGAAAGCTAATGTGCTTCTAATCAGCGAGTAGTACTGTGACTTGAAGGTACCTACGTGGTACAAAAACACACTTGGTACAGCAGCAATCTACGTGGACTCACGAACCATCAGAGCGGACGAACGCGGGGCCGAAAGCGACTTTGTGTGGGTGAGAAGCAGAGACGTAATTTATGTGAGCTGCTACTTTACCCCGAACGTCCGTATTGAGTAATTCAGGTGGAGTCTGGACGAGCTGGAAGATGCGATCCATGAGATAGAAGGCGAGATCGTAGTTACTGGCGACTGCAATGTGCGAGCATTGGAGTGGAGCATGCCAGTGCCGGACAGTAGAGGAAAGTCCATCATGGAGATGGTATTTAGACTTGGCCGGATAGTTCTCAACGTTGGGAAGACGCCGACATTCAGATGGCCAGGATTTATTGGGACGATTCTGGATGTGTCGTTCATATCTGAAAATCTAGCGCACAGAGCGTTGGATTGGAGTGTACTAGAGGACTACGACGGAAACGACCACCAATACATCACCATTAAGCTGCGCGATAAATCCCAATCGCAGAAAGGAGTCGCGCGAAAGCCACTCGATGAAATCTGGCCAAGCTGAACACCGAGAAACTAGTCGAGGTAATGCTGGAAGGACAGCGAAACTTTCTAGCGATGAATGCCCCTGAGAGCAGGGACGAAGCGGAGGCTCTCGTGAGTGAGACTATGGGTCTCATTCACCGAGCCTATGACACATCTCTGTCGCGCAAGGGATCGCGGTGGGGAAAATGCCCAGCTTATTGGTGGTCGGACGAGATGGCGAAACTACGAGCGAAAGCGAACAGCCTGAGAAGAAGAGCACAATGAACGAGAGACAGACAAGAAGCAGCACTGACGTTGGCGCAGAATAAAGCAGCGCACCAACGGCTCCGGCATGATCAATCGGAGCAAGGTGCAGTGCTGGAAAGACCTGACCGAGGAAGCGAATCGGGATGTATGGCGCTCGGGCTACATGATCGTGACCAAGAAACTCCGCGCTCTCCCAAATCACCCTTTCGAATAGTGCACCATGGCTCGAATCAACACTGTGTTCCCAACACATCCGCCAACGCACAACCAAGAGGAAGCCGCCGAAGTAGGTGAGATTCCCCTATTTTTCACCGAGGAGTTGTGGATCGCCGCCAAAATTATGCGGAGCGGAAAGGCACCTGGACCCGACGGGATACCAGCTGAGCTATTGAAGATCATCGCGGAGAGAGTACCGTCTCTTTTGCTGAAGATGTATAACGCGTGTCTGAAGGTAGGTGTCTTTGGCACTCCCTGGAAGGTTGCTCGTCTCGTGCTGATCAGCAAAGGAAAGGGAGGTGACCCCGTCTCTCGTCGTCTAATAGGCCGATGTGTATGTTAGACCACGCAGGGAAGCTTTACGAGAGGATATTAAATAAAATGATGAATTTATCGCTCGTATTAAGTATAGATTTCATTACAGTCTATCGGTCTCTACGAGCACATTTCTTTTATAATTTTGAACCTATCTGATTCTCTTTCCATCACCGAAATCTTTACGAGAGGATGTTCAATCCACGGTTACAGGGAGCTATGTAGGTTGCCAGCAAGTACAGGAGTCTCATCGCTATGCAACAGAAGAAGGCCAACGCAATAACTATCTCAGCGCCAGCGTAGCACAGGGGTCGATCTTTGGCCCTGATTTTTGGAACATCCTGTACGTTGCCCTGTTACGACTCGGGCTATCGGAAGAGGTATACATGATAGTCTTCGCAGATGATATCGCTTTAGTCATCATCGCGTGGAACTTTGAAGAATCACAATATCTGCTTAACCAGGCGATGCGCACGATCACGCGCTGGATGCGGGAACACGGTCCCGACTTGGTAGCCGCTAATACAGAGATCGTGTCCTTCACTGGCAAACGGATTAAGACCATCTCTTTCGACAAAGAGGGAGGCTATGTATCTAGGACTCAAACTAGACACTAAGCTTACTTTCCTTCGTTACCTAGCGTATGCAGCGGATAAAGCGGGGCAAAAGTCGGCACAGTTCAGCCGTCTCATGGCTAACACGACTGGACCGAAAGTGAACAAGCGTCGACTCCTCACTGGGCCGATGCAATGGAAAAGGACTCATACTGGATTCGAATCACTTCCGCTCAGCATAGAGGAGCTCTCAGAGTCACCAGCGCCTATCGCACGGTCTCGGGATCCGCAGTGCTCATTATTGCGGGAATCATCCCGATCGACCTACACGCGACGGAGCGCAAGCGTATCTATGAAAGGAAGAAAACAGGAGAAAACAGAACAACAATCTATAGAGAGGAACGAGAACGCATCATGGAAACGTGGCAACGATCCTGGAGAATCACAACCAAGGGTAAATGGATAACAATGCTGATAGACCAGCTGGCGACTTGGATTAACAGAGACGATGGGGAGGTAAATTACTACCTGACCCAATTCCTGAGTGACCATGGGTACTTCTGTTTCTACCTCAATCGTATGGGGAAGATTGGGAGCCCGAGTTGCATCTTCTGTTCCGCTGGCCGTGACGATGCGTTTCACACGTTTTTCATCTGCGAATAGTGGAACGAAGAAAAGATAGGTCTTCTCGGCTCGGTCGGACAATTCACGCCTGAGACCATCGTGGGCGAAATGATGACCGCCGAGAATAGGTGGTCCGTTACGTCAAAATTTGCCGAGACGGTCCTACAACAAAAGCAGCGGTATCTAGACAGGACAATCAATGAAGGGATGAATGTAGCGCTGGGAGACGTTCCAACACCCCCATATAAACCAGGGATGGCGGACCACCCCATAGAGATGGATGGGTTGGGAGATGATGAGACATTCCCTTAAGGGGTAACACCACTCTAGCCGCCCGAAAAAATGCCTAATTTGTACAATTTTTTACAAGAGTAGGAAAGATGGGATCAAATTTCTTTTTTCAGGGTTTACTATACATATATTGAGGTTTTATTTATTTATTTATTTATTTATTGAAAACCAGAAAGATATACAGTTTATATACAAACTGCAAAACCCTGCAGAGGTAAACTTAATTACCTATACGCAGGTCTGGTATTAAGACATAAAAAAAAAAAAAAAAAATTATACAAAATATTAAATAAAAAATATATATATATACTTAATACTAACTTAATACCAAAAGTGACTTAAAAACTAAGCATATAAAAGTTTCGTTTCTTAACAATTTTCGTATTTTTATATAAAGCGATAAATTATATACAAAACAGTAATTTTGTATCACAGTGCTTCTTAATTAGATCTTATCCAATCTTTTAGCAACTTTTTATGAGAATTTTTAGTTATATTTAAAGTTTTAAACTCATTTTGTAAATTGTTAAAAGTTGTAATTGCTTTTTTAAAACTATTTTTGTCGCTAACCGTTTTGCTATTTTTAGGTATAGTTAAGTTTTTTCTCCTAGTTATACTAGTTGATGCAAGATATTGGCCTTTTAGGTCTGTATAATGATATTTTAACGCCTCAAAAGTAAATAGTTGTTCCAAGTTCATAGGATTATCTTCAACAAAATTGTTCTTATTAATAACTTTCAAAATTTTATTCTGTAATTTTTGCAATAAATCTCTATTATTTCTATAAGCTCCACCCCAAGCTAATATTCCATAACTTATTATACTATGAAAAAATGCATAATATATCATTCATAATATTTCTGTTGGCATTGATTTGGCAATTTTATAGAAAATATAGACTAGATATTTCGTTTTTTGTATTATATATTGAACGTGTTTATCCCACTTCAGATTGTAGTCAAATACTATTCCCAAATATTTGCACTTTTCTACTCTAGTTATATTTCTATCCTGAATCTTAATATCTATTTGAGTTGGAACACTATCAATGTAGTTACCATAGGTCATAACAACAGTCTTCTCAACATTTAAAGATAATTTGTTTACTGCTAACCACTTATCAATTTTTATTAAATACTTATTCATAGTTGTTTGCGCTTCACTCCAAGTATTACCATTTGCTATTATTGCAGTGTCATCAGCATATGACAATATTGTCTCTAGCGGGATCACTTTCAGGATATCATTAACGTATAGTATAAAAAGTAGAGGTCCTAATATTGTGCCTTGTGGAACACCCGTATTTATTAACATGCTATCACTTTCATTAACATTTATTTTAACTACTTGATATCTATCATTAAGATAACTTGAAACTAGATCCAACGCCTTTCCTCTTATTCCTAAACAATTAAGTTTATCTAATAATATTTTATGATCTACAGTATCAAAAGCTTTTGCTAAGTCTAGAAATGTTATAAGTATCGGTTTACTTTGATCCAAGTTATTGTATAGTGTATTTGTTATGTAATTGAGAGCACTCTTTGTACCTATTTTTTTCATAAAACCAAATTGGTGTTCAGATATTAAATTACTTTTTTTAATAAAATCATAAATTCTGTTATATAAAATTCTTTCAAGAATTTTAGCTACATTTGATATTAATGAAATAGGTCTATAATTTGATATATTATGCTTCTCTCCAGACTTGTATATAGGAACAATTTCCGCTTTTTTTAGTGCATCAAGCCATACAGCGTTTTCAATACAAGAATTAATTAAATGCGCTAAAGTTTCAGCAATATTGTTGCAAAGTATTTTTAAAGTTTTGGCATTTATTTTGTCAACTCCTCCATTTTTTAATTTAAATTATTAATAATACTTGCAACCTCATGCGCACTAGTTGGTTTTAAGAAGATGGAGCTTGCATTCATATCTGGTAATTTTAAATCAGCATCCGAATATTTATCAATTTTCTCACTCAATTTTTTACCTATTTCACAAAAATACTTGTTCATATTATTAGCTATTAAACGTTTATCTGTTATTTTCTCACTATCAGCTTTAATATAATTAATAGTATCATTAGATTTAATTTTTTTCCCTATTTTTGTGTTTATAATTTCCCACAGTTTTTTGGGATTACTTGTATTATTTTGGATCAGACTTTTATCGTATTTGACTTTTGCATCTGTAATTACCTTATCTAATATTTTGGCATATCTTTTGTACTGTACTTTAAGTTGATCATTCTCACGATCCATCTGCCATAAATTATACAACAATTATTTAGTATCACACGATTTTATTATAGCATCTGTAATCCAGTTCTTCCTTTGTTTCTTATTATCTTTCCTCAATTTTATTTTTGCTAATTCAATGCATTTTTTTATTTCGCTTAACAGTGTATCAGTAGCAATATTAGGATCATGTATTGACATAGTTCCATTCCAATTTATTGTCTTGGCAACGTTTCTTAATTTTTTATAGTCTATTATTTTAGTGGGTGCTTTACTTTTAGTCTTCATCTTGTTTATAGCAATAAAAATAGGGTAATGGTCTGTTAAAGAATGTTTTAATTTATATGTAACTGTACTTAGGCTATTAGTTTTAATGAAGATATTATCAATACAAGATCCTTTACAGTTTCCTATAGGTGGCCTTGTAATTCCCACGAAGCCAGGAAAATATCCATTTTGTAAGAAGTTACAGAGGAATTCTTGACTAATATTATCAGATTCTAGTAAATCAATATTAAAATCACCTATAACTAAATGATTTTTAGTATTTCTCTTATTATTCAAGAACTTGTTTAAATCTAGAATGAATTCTGCCTTAGGTATGTGATGAGATCTGTATACAGCGGAAAATTCCATACTACTGTTATCATTTAATGTGATATGAGTATTTATTATTTTAATCTTTCCATACTTAATAATTTTAGTTTTGTGTACAATATTCTTATCAACAAAAACCATGACACCATCATTCTGATTTAAGTTACTTTCATTATAATAACTATTATATCCCTCTAAATCGTGTATTTTATAATTTACTTGTACAATAGTTTCAGCGCATATAACAATACATGGTCTACCAGTTAGACTTTGTAATAGAATTTTTAACTTATCAAAATTTGCAGACATACTTCTTATATTTACATGCATTATAATATCATTTTTATTGTTAATGATTTTATTTAGACAATTGATATTGTCACATATTTTTTCCTTTTGAATAGAGTCTTTTTGTATTTTATCAAGAAATTCAAAATCCATATTTAATTATTTAAAACTTAAGTCTTTGTATTTTTTCTTGTGCTATTTCTTTTTACTATTTGTTGTTTTTGCTGCTGTTGAACATTTTGTTGTTGTTCTTGTTGTTGTTCTTGCTGCTGTTGTTGCTGCCGTTGTTGGTTTTGTTGCTGTTCTTGCTGTTGTTCTTGTTGCTGTTGTTGCTGTTGTTGAGAAAATTTCTCACTTTGCATATTGTTTGCATTCTCTTTTTGTTGGTTAGTTATCTTCAGTTGATAATGCTTCGGTATTGTATACACTGTTGGTAATGTAGGTATCACAGGATAATCAGTGTTTTCAATTAATTTTTTAATCTTGTTTTTTATTATTTCGCATAAATTTATATCTGCTGCATTATGACACGTATTAAAAACTGTATTAAATTTATTATTGCTGTAACTGCAGTTTATACATACTAATACTTCATTATCACATTCAATAGTTTTGTGATTTTTTGTACACTTTAGGCATGTTATTTTATTATTGCACTTTGTACCATTGTGTCCCAACCTACCACAGTTGAAACATGGTTTTATATTTATCAGGTCAAAAACTCTACAGCTTTGACATTCAATAAAGATTCTGTTCTTGTTATCTCTGATGTTTTTATAAATTTCAGCTGTCACTTCCACTAAAACGCTACTGAGTTTTGTCGTCTTGTTTGTATACAAGTGTAACACCTGAGCTTTAGTATTAAAATTTGCGAAATTCCTTATGTTTATATCTTCTTCAATTTCATTCTCATCCATGTTCATATTGTTATCAATTCCAACTATTTTAATTTTTGGATTATTTAATTGTTCTATTTTCACTTCACAATCTCCATCTAGGCAGTTCTTTAATAAACTTTCAGCATTTTCAACACAGTCATTATTCATACATTTAATAACAATCTCATCTTTATTTTTGCTGTATATTTCTTTTGTTTATCTATCTATTAAACATTTTACTATACTTTTTTTGACATCTGTTTGTCTTGCATTATTTAAGGTTTTAACTATAAGTTTTGGAACTCGTTTTTGTAGAGGTTTCACAGCACTTGTTATTTCAGCAAAAGATTTATTGCTTCTTTGGTAACTTTTTTGTTTTCCTATAATTTCTTTCAGTAGATAATTTTTTTCAAAAAGTTCTCCGTTAAGTTGTTTTAATAGTTCATTTTCTTTTTGCATGATTTCAAGATCAGCTGCACTATCTCTCACTGTTGAGTTCAGTAGGTCTTGTGCTTTACACTCTAATTCCTTCAGTATTTCCTTCCGTATTTCTTCTGATTGCCTCGATTTTATTTGTGCAATCATTGCCTTTGTTATATTTTTTTTTACATTTAAATACAAAATGGTGGCTATACAGCGAATCTCGTGAGAAGCCCTTTTCAAACTGGGCGCACTCATAGCTCCAACACCATTGCATGTATCGACTTGCAATTTTTACAGTATGTTAGACCATGCAGCATGGTAAACAAATATATTCTCCATCGAAGTTCGTAGCCGTTTTTTGATATTTTGAAAATTACTTGTTTTATTAACAATTTACTGCTCTTTTTTTAGTCGAAAATTCATACGTTTTGTTCAGAAGTGCACAGTTTCTACAAAAATTGGAATAAAAAAAATCCTACGTACTTCGATAGCTATTAATATGTAGCTTCAGAAAATTTTTGGTTTTTTGTTCCAGCTCTCACGGTTTTCGAGGAATTGGTGCGCCCGCGGAGCACCTTCAAAAAAATCTTTTTCCGCAGATGTGCTGTAGCGCCGCCATTTTGTACAAAAATCATCATAAAAATTTTTTTTTTCATATATCAATATGTGTTAAATGAACCATCTAAATATGAATACTATTCCTTTTCCCATAATCCCAGAATAAATTGTCAAAATTAGGCCTTTTTTCGGCTTCTAGAGTGGTGTTATCCTTTAACCGTGATACCTACATTTTCTCTCATTTTATAAATATCGCGGCGAGGGTTAGGAAAACTTCTCCTTTCCGTACAGAAACGAAATGCGCCGGTTCGAATACTCGTATAAATGAAACGGGTTAAATCTGACGGCCCTTCAAGGGATTAAAAATTATAAATTGTTTAATTATTTTCAGGTCAAGGCAGCAGCGGTTGTCGATACGATACTAGAATGGCACCACCCTGAGGTAATGTAATAAACGGTGCCAGGATGGGTTCCGCCAGAAGGAGAAAGGGAGGTAGGTTTTAGTGGGTCGGTTTGCGATGCAACGACTGTGTAGTTTTTCCGCGCTTTTGTTTATTTTATTTTGCGTCCTATATTCTACACACAGCGGATGCATACCCAACCAGCCCCACACTATCTAATAGTGCGGCCCCAGACAGGTGTACCTTAAATGGCATTTCCTGCCCCCCTCGACAAAAAACAAAACAATTATTATTATTATTATTATTATTATAATTATTATTATGGGTTTTAAGTTAGATTAAATGATATTATTTATTGTTAAGGTATAGATATTTGAGAATGTAATAAAGAAATAATTGCAGAATTTAATTAAAGACGAAATGACAAAGAAAGAAGTAGTATAGGTCTTCTAAAAAGTCCTTAAGTTGACTTTCCGTTCTTCATTGGCATTTTAAGTGTATTCATCCAACGGAAAATTCTTTATTCAATAAATTACATATGCATGCAATATTATGTTTCAATAATCGTTTTTAATGGCAACTAAGACTTAGTTTGCATTACGCATAATTCGAGAAAAATGTACTATTTAATTTCTGTATCTTTCTTAACTAAAATATTTTTGTATATTCAAACGTATTTAAACTACGACATAAGCATTGCTTTTTTAAACTTTTTTTAAGACAAAAGTATCCTATTATCTTGAGAACTACAACTTGTGTGCGTATTAACTACTATATATTAACTATTGCCTAAAAATCGATTTTGTATGTGTTTATTGCGCTATATTTTTGGTTACTCTCAACTAGACTCGGAATAAATCACGTTTTCGTAAAGATCGTTAAATACAATATCGGTGTTCAAAACCTACTATTTCAGTCTGGAAATTTATGGAATGAAAACTGTATTTTTACGAGATTTGCAGCTTTACCAGAATTGTTTTTTGCGTATTATGTGTTAAAATTCAATTTTGGTGTGAAATCGATTGTTGATACCTTTTATTGAACTTCCTTTTTGCTTTTCTTGTCAAACTTTGGTTAAATGACGTTTTCATAAAAAATCTATTATACAAAATTTGTATTATTTTGATATCTATAACTTTACTGTGAAGAATTATCGCGTATGATGTGTTATATACTCCAGTTATGGCCTAAAAATAGATTTTTTAAGACATTCTTGTGCTTCATTTTTCGTTTTGCTTGTCAAACTTTGTCGAAATGACGTGTCAATAAAAATGTGGAATACAGAAAAGTTGTATTTTTCCAAGATCTACAACTTTACCATACAAATTTTATGCGTATTATGTGATGAAATTTAATTGTGGTCTAAAATCGTTATGCGATTCCTTTTTGCGCTTCATTTTTGCTTTTCTTGACAAACTATAATTAAATGACATTTTCAATAAAAATGTATTATAAAAAGAAGTTGTACCATTCTGAGATCTACAACTTAAAGTGACAAATTTTGGCGTATAGTCTGATGTATTCGGGTATGGCCAAAAATTGAATTTTATGTCATTTGTAGTCTTCATTTTTCGTTGTTCTTGACAAACTTTGTGGAAATGACATTTTCATACATTATCTGATATACAGAAAACTTGTATATAACAATTGTGGCCGGAAATCGATTTTGGTTACCTTTTTTGCACTTTATTTCTTGTTTCTTCCGACCAGCTTTGATTAAATAACGTTTTTCTGATAAATATGGAATACATCAAATTGTATTTTTTCAAGATCTACAACTTTACTGTACATTTTTGTGTGTGTTATGTATCAACATTTAATTGTTACTTAAAAATCAATTTTTTATGCCATTTTTGCGCTTCATTTTTCGTTATTCTTGATTAACTTTGTTGAAATGACGTTTTCATAAAAAATGTGGAATACAGAAACGTTGCATTTTTACAAGATCTACATCTTTACCGTAGAAATATTTTGCGTATTATGTGTTAAAATTCAATTATGCTTTTCTTGTCAAACTTTGGTTAAATGACGTTTTCATAAAAAATCTTTCATACAAAATTTGTATTATTTTGAGATCTATAACTTTACTGTGAAGAATTATCGCGTATGATGTGTTATATACTCCAGTTATGGCCTAAAAATAGATTTTTTAAGGCATTCTTGTGCTTCATTTTTCGTTTTGCTTGTCAAACTTTGTCGAAATGACGTGTCAATAAAAAATGTGGAATACAGAAACGTTGCATTTTTACAAGATCTACATCTTTACCGTAGAAATATTTTGCGTATTATGTGTTAAAATTCAGTTATGCTTTTCTTGTCAAACTTTGGTTAAATGACGTTTTCATAAAAAATCTGTCATACAAAATTTGTATTATTTTGAGATCTATAACTTTACTGTGAAGAATTATCGCGTATGATGTGTTATATACTCCAGTTATGGCCTGAAAATAGATTTTTTAAAGCATTCTTGTGCTTCATTTTTCGTTTTGCTTGTCAAACTTTGTCGAAATGACGTGTCAATAAAAAATGTGGAATACAGAAAAGTTGCATTTTTCCGAGATCTACAACTTTACCATACAAATTTTATGCGTATTATGTGATGAAATTTAATTGTGGTCTAAAATCGTTTTGCGATTCCTTTTTGCGCTTCATTTTTACTTTTCTTGACAAACTATAATTAAATGATATTTTCAATAAAAATGTATTATAAAAAGAAGTTGTACCATTCTGAGATCTACAACTTAAAGTGACAAATTTTTGCGTATAGTCTGATGTATTCGGGTATGGCCAAACATTGAATTTTATGTCATTTGTAGTCTTCATTTTTGTTGTTCTTGACAAACTTTGTGGAAATGACATTTTCATACAAAATCTGATATACAGAAAACTTGTATATAACAATTGTGGCCGGAAATCGATTTTTGTTACCTTTTTTGCACTTTATTTCTTGTTTTTCCCGACCAGCTTTGATTAAATAACGTTTTTCTGATAAATATGGAATACATCAAATTGTATTTTTTCGAGATCTACAACTTTACTGTATATTTTTGTGTGTGTTATGTATCAACATTTAATTGTTACTTAAAAATCAATTTTTTATGCCATTTTTGCACTACATTTTTCGTTATTCTTGATTAACTTTGTTGAAATGACGTTTTCATAAAAAATGTGGAGTACAGAAACGTTGCATTTTTACAAGATCTACATCTTTACCGTAGAAATATTTTGCGTATTATGTGTTAAAATTCAATTTTGGTATGAAATCGATTGTTGATACCTTTTATTGCGCTTCCTTTTTGCTTTTCTTGTCAAACTTTCATTAAATGACGTTTTCGTAAAAAATGTATCATATAAAAAGGTTGTATTATTTTGAGATCTCCAACATTACCGTGAAGAATCGTAGAATGTGTTATACTGCAGTTATGGCCTAAAAATAGATTTTTATGTCATTCTTGTGGTGCATTTTTCGTTTTTCTTGACAAACTTTTATTAAATGACGTTTTCATAAAAGATGTAAAATACAAAAAAGTTGTATTAAAATATGAGAAAACGTTTCAATAAATTATAATATAAAAAATACTTTTTTTATGTTGCATTGAAAGTTGGCTTCCCCATTAAGGGAATGTACCATAGAAAATTTATGTTTTAGCGATTTTTATTTTTTCTTTTTCGATCTGTAAAAAAATGACGAAACCATGAGAGAAGTTTTCTAAAATTGTCTAAGAAAGATGTAAACATTTATCTTCTTTTACAGCTTTACATATTTATTATTTAATTTTGTCTTTACATGTTTCGTAGATGATATAAAATAACTTCTCGCATCGTTTTGACATAATGTATCCCAGCAAATAAAATTACCTTTTTTTGTTTCATTGCAAAATTTTATTTCCTAAAATAAGCAACGAAAACACTAATCTTACGCGTTTTAATGACATGTTCTAAAAATAAGAAGTCGACTTCTAGAGGGTAGCCGTCTACTGGGGTCTTTACCCTTGAATAACGTTTAAAAAGTTATAATAATTTACTCAGGATGTTGTTATAGATTTTTGCGTTGAATTTTAAGATGAATTCGAAAAACCCCACTAAAATTTGATATTTAGAGTAAAATTTGTCATTTTAAAATAATAAGCATTTCTGAGAGATACCCTTAAACTGCGTATCGAAACGGAATAGCAAAAGAAATATGATGTATTTACCTCTAGTGACTCTCTCTCTCTCTCTCTCTCTCTCTCTCTTTCTCTCTCTCTGTCTCTCTCTCTCTCTGTCTCTCTCTCTCTCTCTCTCTCTCTCTCTTTCTCTCTCTCTCTTTCTCTCACTCTCTATACATACATATATATATATATATATATATATATATATATATATATATATATATATTATATACGAGAATTATATATATATATATATATATATATATATATATATATATATATATATATATATATATATATATATATATATATATATATATATATATATATATATATATATATCTGCGGGATTGTGTGTGCTTTCTATTCTTTGGCTTCTATCTTACATTCCTATTGTCTGATTCCTAATTTTCTCGTACACATTACATTACGTCGTATTCTCAGTAAATGTGCTGCAGCTGCCTGTGTTTTCACAACGGCCAACACAATTCCCTCGATTGATACATCTACCAAGCGATCGCTCTTCCGATCTCTATGAACTGAGTGTTCACGATAGCGTAACAGGCCCGCGAAAGCTCACATAAACACATTTACAAGAAAACTCAATCAGCAACACACACACACGTACTAGACCGCGCATTCTAAGCCACTTACCCGATTCTAGATTTCGTACAGCTAACGCCACCTTCTTCGGCCTTTATCTGCGGACCTGAAGATAGCGTTGTCACTTGTCGCGCACTCGCGAAATCACCTATTTTTGAGTCCCTTTGTATTGACCGTGATTCCTGCGTACTAGTACAGTTGGAAACGTTCGAGAGCTATAGAGACGCGGATCTATGCCGGGATAGTGTGCGAACGAAAGAGTGGCACGCATGCAGTGTGCACTTGCTGCACGATATAGAAGAGCCGCGCTGCTGGCTTCAGGTAGGAGAGTTCGCACTGTTAAAAGTGAGAGAGACGTACCGAGTTGAGAGTCCCTTCGTGTGGCCCGCGAGCGTTGGGCCCGGCCCCGTTGCGGTGGTAGGGAGGTAGGGCGAAAATTATATATATATAATATAACAGAGAGAGAGAGAGAGAGAGAGAGAGAGAGAGAGAGAGAGAGAGAGAGAGAGGGGGGAGAATGACAATGTATGTTGAAGGCTCTTACATGACATAGGTCGGAAAGAAATCCTGAAGAGAAAGACGTTCACGCGCACTTCCTTTGCTGGGTTTGTTATACATAGGTACTACCAACTTATAGTTCATGAGTATACTGAGTACGCAGAGCTCTGTCATATCGGCTATACGTTTACATAACGTGGGTGACATGTGAAGTAGGTAGATTTTATTCCATAGCTTTTGAATTTTATGTATTGATATTATGCTTTAAGTTTCCATTGAATCAACAAAATAAATAAAAGATTTTATAAAGTTTATATTTTTAACAATTTTCGTTTTTCTACGGTGTTAAATACCTAATATTTATGTGTCTATTATATTTTTAATTGAGGCGTTGTGGTGTAATACCTGCCAAGCAACAAAAAATTATTAATCGAGATCAGCTGAAAAATAAATAATATTGCAGCTAACTACTTTAGCAGAATGCTTTCTAAAAGGAAAGTTAATTCCGAAATTGTTTGTTGAAAAAAAGCACCAAAAAAATTGGTTCAAGCTTTATTAGTTTGGAATAAAGCAGCAGGCAAATATAATTTTAAAAAATTTCTAATTTTGCTCGAATTGCTTCTTAGCCACTTTGTGAAATATTTATAAAAACCGCTGCTAACTGCTTTAGCAGAATTTTTTCTGATAGAGAGGTTCTTAAAAGTCGAGTTTGAGAATTTTATAATTGAAATAAAGCAATGCTAAAATTAACTCAATAATTACGAGCGTTTACGTATTTCCGCTTTGAGATAATCTTATAACTTGAAATATATTTCAGTGTGCCTGCACACGGAAAATTCACTTACAAGAGTAGCGCACACCCTTCGGGAAACGAATTTTGGTCAGACTTCAGGAGGGTGTTTCTGGTACCCAAAAATTAAGTCTAGCACCAGTAATTTTTTCTAATGGGCATTTTAATTAAAAAAAAGGTGCCTCTTCTTCTAACCATATCTTTACAATGCTTATTATTGATAAATGACCCAAATGATAATAAAAAGTAGTCGGAAAGAGCTTTAATTTAAGTTGTATTACGTATAAGAATATTAATCTGATCAAAAGTTATTAAACATTAACGGTCACCATCTTCAGTAGTAAATAACTTTGAATCAGATTAATATTTTTATACGTAACACAGCTTAAATTCACACAGAGTCATTTATCAATAATAAAAAGTTGTAGATTTATGGCTAGACCAAGAGGTACTTTTATTTCATTAAAATAACGAATATTTCTAGTAAATTACCTCATATCTTGACAACAAGGACCCATTAGAATGAAATACGGGTTCTAGGCTTGATTTTTGGGTACCAGAAAACACTCCCAAAGTGAATCGAATTTCGTTTCGGCAATGTGTACAGAGTGCAGACTCCTTGTAAGTCTTAAATGACATAAATATTATTTTTCTTCCAGTAAAATAGCTTTAAGACAATTGTTAGATATATACAAATTAAAAGGAAATTATGTCTTCTTGTTGAAAACGTACATGTATTTAATATGTTTAAGGTATAATAGAAATAAAATCCGCTGCCAATTCATTGGCACGTAGCTTTCTCAAACCTTATAAACTGTTCCAACATTAAATTATTTGTTCTATTTAATTCTTTCATGAAAAGTAAAAGAGACAAGTAAATTTTTTTAAAAGTCAAGATATATACTTTTAAATATTCATATTGCCATTTAAATCTATGCAAAAGTATAGCATAGATTGTAAAAAAATATTTAAATTGTATTTAAAAAATATTTAAAAGTTTTTGCATATCAAGTAAAACATTTTTTTCAATTGACAATAAGATACTTAGCAACACTGTAATTATTCATTAAAATTTGCTTCCTCGTAGAAGAAGCTTTGTGGTGGAAAAAAAAGTTGTGCTTAAATCATTATCGAAACATGTTTTGAGACATTAAGAATAAAAATACACTATTTTTAGAAAATAACGGAAGTCGGAGCGTAATGACCACCGTTATAGTTTCTCTATGTTTTCTGGTAATCCAATAATTAAAATAAGAAAAAGAAGTACACAATTATATACTAGAAGTCTTAAGCTACTTATTTTTTTCTTTTTCGAATAAAGTATAAATATTTTCATAGATATTGTAAAATAAATGATTTGGCAAAAAGTAGGGAGCCCTGCGGGATATAATGGTCACTACTGCGGGGCTTCACGGCGACATCATTATTTATATAATATTGACGTTAAAATAACGCGTGTCATTTGTTACATATAGCGAAACATCTGTAAATTTGTATGCAATTTGTATTTTCACCAAAAAGTATATTGCAAAAGCAGTATAAATTATTTAAAATTCTACCTCAAAAGTCAGGTTATGTATATCTCAAAAAATAAAAATTCATTAAATCATGATTTATACGATGTTTGAAATAATTTATTTTTTATTTTTTTTATAAAAGTACTTTATTTCAGAAATGTATGTCAAGAAATGTAAAAAAAACGCTGCCAATTCATTGGTACTTAGTTTCCTCAAAGTAAACAAATTATTCCAATATGCATTTCTTTATTCTAATACATTATTTTAAATTGCCATACTTCTTTCTTATGAATATCTCAAAAAACGTTGATTTAACGTAGAATAACGTACAATCGAACTTCCTGAACTCATTGATACGCTTGATGTAATTAGCGTATCAGGATCGTATCTACTGCACACTCGACGTGGGAAATTTGTGGTCAAATGTGTTTGAATTTGTTGGAAATACTGCAATTTAATTGGGTCTTGTTGGATCGAACACACGATTTCGCTAAGCTCATTGGAAATTTTCAAACTCATTCGACCAGAAATTCCCCACGTCAACTCTTCAAAATACACTTTCCCCCGTGTCTAGCTACCTTCTTGGAAAATTTCAGAAGGAACAATGACGTTTTACGCAAGTTATTATTTCCCATAGGAACTCGATTTTTTTTACAAAATGATTTTTAAGAGAATCGATAAATCTTAAAAATTCTTCTCGATTTCAAATCTTCGTAAAAAACATAAAAAATGAGCTTTGGTTAGTCAAACATGATTGCGTAATACTCAAGAAATCTACGCTTAAAAATTTGTTGAAAAAGACAATATCATAACAAATGAAAAAACGTTAAAGCTAAAACAATTTAATGAAACTTGAAATTTTTTTTATTTCAAATCTTCAATAATAGATGAAAAAATAAGAGGTCATTGGGAAAAAATTACCGTGTTATTCCCGAGAAACAAGCGATTAAAAATTTTTTGAAAAAAAAATAACCCTACTTTTTTGGAAATTTTCAGAATGAATAATGACGTTTTACTCAATTTATCGTTTGCCATAGGAAATCGATTATTTTTACAATATGATTCTTTTCTCAAACTTAGAAAAATAAAATGTATAATAAATTTAACAGAATGATCTTCTCTACTGTTCGACTCACCTTCATATATTTCAAAAAATTTCTATCATATATTTCAGAGAACTCATTGTTCAAACAAAAAATGACGTTTCCATGTATAACAAAAGAAAGGAAACATCTTATCCAAAGTTTTGGGTGGTAAAAGGTAGGAAATTTATGCTCTTTCAAATGCATTTGTACTGGGTGGATGATATTATTTCTAACGTACCAAGAAAAATGAAAAACTAAAACCAAGAAATCGAAAAACCGCTAAAATCAAAAACTAATAAAAACACTAAAAATATTATTGTTACACCCCGTTCATTTAAGAAAAACAAACGATATGAGCTCTGAAGCAATACATTTTACCGTGGATTATTCAAGATATGAGTGCATACATGCATACATACACACGCACACATACACACACACACACACACAGACACACACATATACACACACACGCACGCACGCACGCACGCACGCACACACACACACACATACACACACATCCATACGGACATTTTCTAAAAATAGTGTATTTGATTCCTGATGTCTCAAAACATGTTTCTAACATGTTTTTAGAAAAACTTTTTTTTAGTATCACAAAGCTTCCTCTTTGAAAAAGCTAAAATAATTTATTCAATTAATTGTATGTAGTGGCCATACCGCCTCAAATACACTTTTCCAAAAAGTTTAATATTTTCATTTATGAAGAATAAAAATTCAAAAAATTTCTTTTCCTACACACAGTTTAAATAATAATCTACCTACTAGCGGTATTTTTAAATCTGTGACGTAGTCTTTTACGTATTTCCCAGTTGATTGAAATTTATTGGAACTAGCTCATGAAGACTCTAATTTTAATTTCCATCTAAAACATATTTGCTGCAAATATTATAAAACTTTTTATGATTTACGTGTGCATTACTCATTTTTACGATACTAAGAAATAGAATCAACGCTCGTAACGTCCCGTCTTCCCTATCTGTATGAATATGTGCATGAGTGTGTGTGTATGCGTGCGTACGTACGCGCGTGCATGGTGGGGCCCACTTGAAGAACTCAAAACTTGGTAAATGATAGTAACAATAAAAATCAATGTACATGATTAATACATTTTTCGGACGATCGTATGAACTTATATACATTTTAAATTCAGCTAACCCATGCTGAGCAATCCGCAGTTAAACTCAATCAAATTAATAAAATCATAAACCGTAATCCCCAAACCCTAAATTTAACTAACCCAAGGTAAGTGAGCTAAGGTAAAGTAATTTGCAATTATAAATGTATAAATAATTAAAACATAAACGCTAAACCAAAAACCAAATAACCCAAGTTGAATAATTTACAATAAAAATCTTAAATAATAAAACCATAAACCAAAAACATTAATTTGCAATTGAAACCATACCCATGAGTCAGAGAGTTCAGTATAAAAATAGTCCCAACCTCTCAAGTACCCAGAGTGCAGAGAGTAATACATTTAGTTTTCGAGGTGTAAGATTTTCAGGGAGTGTTCAATCACTTTAAACGAATTTTTTTCCTTTTTGTCTATAAAATTTGTAGTTTGTACAAAACATGAACAATTGAGGGGATACTTGAAACAACGGTAGAACTCGATTTTGAGTTAGCCCGCGAATTACATGAAAGTGACATCATTCAAGGGGCCAACTCAAAAACGAATTATATAGTTGCTCCATCCATCCCATCAATTATGATGTTTAAAAAGTAAAACCATATATCTTAAATTTAAGTAAATATTCTTTTGTATTATAGGGGAGACCGGGGCTAGTTTAGATACTTTATGTTTTGACACTTTTATTTTTTACCGTTTTATGAAAAATAGTAGTATTGTAATTAGCGTACACTTATCAAATAATTGGTTGTATAACTTACTATTTAAATAGTTTTAGTAACTTATTTAGTCATTTACTATGTTTTTTTGGGTTTAAGAACATGGTTCACTGTCCAAACTAGCCTCGTGATTAATATTGTATAATTTTTTCCGCGTTTTAATATATATATATATATATATATATATATACATATATTTACTACTTTTACTCTTCGAACCACATCTACTATATATATATATATATATATATATATATATATATATATATATATATATATATATATATATATATATATATATAAGTATATAAGTATATAAGTATATAAGTAATATAAGTATATAAGTAAAGTATAAGTATATAAGTATAAAGTAAGTAATATAAGTAATAAGTAATATATATATATATATATATATATATATATATATATATATATATATATATATATTCTAGAGGAGCGGCGCAAGTTGCTCTCTCCTATGACAATAATTTAAGCTATACTAGCCAAAAGTATTGCGCCGCACAAGCAGGCTTTAACATTATTTTTATTCGAGACTTTAAATAAATTACACACAGGAATTTAGAGTAAAAGTATGAACACTTGTGGTTTATTCAATTTATATACAAGGTGTTGAGCGCCAGCTGCGCGAATTCGCAGCACGATTTTATAAGTGTTCTACCGACACATATAATTATTTACGCATTTAAACTAACTACGGTGAGCATGGCGGTACGGTGGAAAACGGTAAATAATCGAGAGGGGAAGAAGTTAATACTCAGGGATGCGAATTCTACAGAATATACGGCGGTGAAATACACGTGGAAAGGTGTCGCAACGCGATGCTCGACACGCACGCGGCGCTAGATTTACAAAAATATATATATATATATTGTCAGGCCAACATGGCGGCGGGAGGGAAAGATCCTCCGGATAAGACCAGTAAAAAGTTTCTGAAATGTCACTCACAGAATGAAGTAACAACAGTTATTTGTATTATATGTGATAATGCGTACCACCAAAGTTGTGCAAAACAAAAAAGTCTAATTTTTATTAGTGAAAGGCTAATAATATGCCAAGAACATAAAAACATAACCTCAAAAGTTGATGAAGAGGTTTTGAGTGAATCAACAAAGGCAATGATTGCACAGATAAAATCGAGGCAATCAGAAGAAATAAGGAAGGAAATACTGAAGGAATTAGAGTGTAAAGCACAAGACCTACTGAACTCAACAGTGAGAGATAGTGCAGCTGATCTTGAAATCATGCAAAAAGAAAATGAACTATTAAAACAACTTAACGGAGAACTTTTTGAAAAAAATTATCTACTGAAAGAAATTATAGGAAAACAAAAAAGTTACCAAAGAAGCAATAAATCTTTTGCTGAAATAACAAGTGCTGTGAAACCTCTACAAAAACGAGTTCCAAAACTTATAGTTAAAACCTTAAATAATGCAAGACAAACAGATGTCAAAAAAAGTATAGTAAAATGTTTAATAGATGAGAAAAGCATTCAAACAAAAGAAATATACAGCAAAAATAAAGATGAGATTGTTATTAAATGTATGAATAATGACTGTGTTGAAAATGCTGAAAGTTTATTAAAGAACTGCCTAGATGGAGATTGTGAAGTGAAAATAGAACAATTAAATAATCCAAAAATTAAAATAGTTGGAATTGATAACAATATGAACATGGATGAGAATGAAATTGAAGAAGATATAAACATAAGGAATTTCGCAAATTTTAATACTAAAGCTCAGGTGTTACACTTGTATACAAACAAGACGACAAAACTCAGTAGCGTTTTAGTGGAAGTGACAGCTGAAATTTATAAAAACATCAGAGATAACAAGAACAGAATCTTTATTGAATGTCAAAGCTGTAGAGTTTTTGACCTGATAAGTATAAAACCATGTTTCAACTGTGGTAGGTTGGGACACAATGGTACAAAGTGCAATAATAAAATAACATGCCTAAAGTGTGCAAAAAATCACAAAACTATTGAATGTGATAATGAAGTATTAGTATGTATAAACTGCAGTTACAGCAATAATAAATTTAATACAGTTTTTAATACGTGTCATAATGCAGCAGATATACATTTATGCGAAATAATAAAAAACAAGATTAAAAAATTAATTGGAAACACTGATTATCCTGTGATACCTACATTACCAACAGTGTATACAATACCGAAGCATTATCAACTGAAGATAACTAACCAACAAAAAGAGAATGCAAACAATATGCAAAGTGAGAAATTTTCTCAACAACAGCAACAACAGCAGCAAGAACAACAGCGAGAACAGCAACAAAACCAACAACGGCAGCAACAACAGCAGCAAGAACAGCAACAAGAACAACAACAAAATGTTCAACAGCAGCAAAAACAACAAATAGTAACAAGAAATAGCACAAGAAAAAATACAAAGACTTAAGTTTTAAATAATTAAATATGGATTTTGAATTTCTTGATAAAATACAAAAAGACTCTATTCAAAAGGAAAAAATATGTGACAATTTCAATTGACTAAATAAAATCATTAACAATAAAAATGATATTATAATGCATGTAAATATAAGAAGTATGTCTGCAAATTTTGATAAGTTAAAAATTCTATTACAAAGTCTAACTAGTAGACCATGTATTGTTATATGCACTGAAACTTTTGTACAAGTAAATTATAAAATACGCGATTTAGAGGGATATAATAGTTATTATAATGAAAGTAACTTAAATCAGAATGATGGTGTCATGGTTTTTGTTGATAAGAATATTGTACACAAAACTAAAATTATTAAGTATGGAAAGATTAAAATAATAAATACTCATATCACATTAAATGATAACAGTAGTATGGAATTTTCCGCTGTATACAGATCTCATCACATACCTAAGGCAGAATTCATTCTAGATTTAAACAAGTTCTTGAATAATAAGAGAAATACTAAAAATCATTTAGTTATAGGTGATTTTAATATTGATTTACTAGAATCTGATAATATTAGTCAAGAATTCCTCTGTAACTTCTTACAAAATGGATATTTTCCTGGTTTCGTGGAAATTACAAGGCCACCTATAGGAAACTGTAAAGGATCTTGTATTGATAATATCTTCATTAAAACTAATAGCCTAAGTACAGTTACATATAAATTAAAACATTCTTTAACAGACCATTACCCTATTTTTATTGCTATATACAAGATGAAGACTAAAAGTAAAGCACCCACTAAAATAATAGACTATAAAAAATTAAGAAACGTTGCCAAGACAATAAATTGGAATGGAACTATGTCAATACATGATCCTAATATTGCTACTGATACACTGTTAAGCGAAATAAAAGAATACATTGAAATAGCAAAAATAAAATTGAGGAAAGATAATAAGAAACAAAGGAAGAACTGGATTACAGATGCTATAATAAAATCGTGTGATACTAAAGAATTTTTGTATAATTTATGGCAGATGGATCGTGAGAATGATCAACTTAAAGTACAGTACAAAAGATATGCCAAAATATTAGATAAGGTAATTACAGATGCAAAAGTCAAATACGATAAAAGTCTGATCCAAAATAATACAAATAATCCCAAAAAACTGTGGGAAATTATAAACACAAAAATAGGGAAAAAAATTAAATCTAATGATACTATTAATTATATTAAAGTTGATAGTGAGAAAATAACAGTTAAACGTTTAATAGCTAATAATATGAACAAGTATTTTTGTGAAATAGGTAAAAAATTGAGTGAGAAAATTGATAAATATTCGGATGCTGATTTAAAATTACCAGATATGAATGCAAGCTCCATCTTCTTAAAACCAACTAGTGCGCATGAGGTTGCAAGTATTATTAATAATTTGAAATTAAAAAATGGAGGAGTTGACAAAATGAGTGCCAAAACTTTAAAAATACTTTGCAACAATATTGCTGAACCTTTAGCGCATTTAATTAATTCTTGTATTGAAAACGCTGTATGGCCTGATGCACTAAAAAAAGCGGAAATTGTTCCTATATACAAGTCTGGAGAGAAGCATAATATATCAAATTATATTCCTATTTCATTAATATCAAATGCAGCTAAAATTCTTGAAAGAATTTTATATAACAGAATTTATGATTTTATTAAAAAAAGTAATATAATATCTGAACACCAATTTGCTTTTATGAAAACAATAGGTACAAATAATGCTCTCAATTACATAACAAATACACTATACAATAACTTGGATCAAAGTAAACCGATACTTATAACGTTTCTAGACTTAGCAAAAGCTTTTGATACTGTATATTATATTATATTTACATGCAGCTTACTACACTGCATTCTTCAACTGCCATTGATATCAGGTAAGATTAGTGTTTTGTATATCACGGTAATCTCCCCTTGATAATGCTAGGTTGCTTCTAGGTGACTGGCGAGTGTTTCGGAGGCTGCTGTTGCTGCTGTTATGGAGGAGCGGGATATGAGCTGAGCTACGTTGCTGCACTTGAGAGACCACACTGCCTCTACAAACCCTCCAAACCAGGTAAGAGAGTTCCAGTTTGATGTGCGTATCTGCTGTAAACTAACTCAGCTTTATGTTTTCTAGGGCGTATGCTGCAGGCCTCCAAAGTACCGAGAGAAGCAGCCGCTCCGCCCAAGGTGGACCCATTCATGTCTTTCAAGGCATAAAATCAGGTGGGTATTATTCTAATACCATTTTGCTTATTTTCTTCAGTTCTAATCTCTATGCGTGTGTTCTTGGGTTGGTTCGAAAGGGCGGGAGCAAGGAGAGGAGACACCAGGACACGTTCAGCGCACTCCAGCCGAGACCAGCTAGCTTCAACCTACGCGAGGCTCTATGGGATGGCAGCTGTGCGTCCTCTTCAGCTGCTTCAGAGTGTTGGAGAGCTCGCTTGCTCTGTGTGCTATTAGTTGTATAGGCCAGTTCTGTCGAGCATCGGACTTGCACTGAGCAGCTCACTCGACAGAATGGAAATTTGTGTAACCCACACAAAATGTGGTGTTACACCCCTTTCTCTCTCATTTTTCTCCTTTCCCCTTTCTCCACCATGGTCAAGGCTAGAACAAAAGCACTGACCCCGTGATATCTCGCTCTCTTCCTGTCGGACTCTGAGTGTGATAAGTAGCCTACACTATCTAATTCGCGACTTCGTCCTTCTTCGTCCTTGAACCGCCTCGTGTTTAACGCGCAATAATTTTCGACACACATCGGTCTTTAACTAGCTACTTTTCTTGACTTTTACACACATATACACACGCACACACGCTCGCATGCACACACATAACACATAATAAATAGTAAAACGAGTATATATATCAAAGGTATCTGAAGGGTAGTTGCCGCTGTCTTCAGCGTGAGCACGGGGGTCAGTCCATCTGGTCCAGGATTGAGCTGCACAACACGTGCAAGTAGCCACTTCGTGGGTGGCAAGAGGTCGTCCATAAAGAGCACCAAGTCGTCTTCCTGAATAGCAGACTTGCGAGGCAGCCACTTGGAACGCTGCTAGAGATTGTGGAGTACCTTCTTCTGCCATCGTTTCCAAAAGTGGTAACGCATCTGTGATGCCAGCTTGTACTAGGGAATAGCTCAAACAGAATCTGAAAAAATAAAATGCTCTGGTAGTGCCGAGGGTGTAGATCCTACGAGGAAATGCACAAGAGAGAGTGCCGACACATCCTCAGGATCGTTGCTAAGTGGGCTAAGTGGCCTTGAGTTTAGATACCCTTCGATTTCTGTCACGGGGGTAGTGAATTCCTCGAAGGTGTGCTTGGAGTCGCCCAGCACTCTGCGTAGATGGTATTCTAACGCCTTGATACCGGCTTCCCACAAGCCTCTAAAGTGGGGAGTACGTGGAGGGATGAATTTCCACGTTGTACCTCCATTGGCCAGAGCGTCCACTATCTCCTGGCTGAGTTGCGATGTCGCTGAGAAAATACGACGAAGTTCTGCATTGGCTCCGTAGAATGTTGTGCCATTGTCGCTGTAGACAGTGCGGTAGAGGCCTCGTCGTGCTATAAAGCGCCTAAAGGCTAATAAAAAGGTTTGTGAGGTGTAATCAGAAACAACCTCGACGAGTACTGCTCTGCTGGCCATAGACAAATAAATAGCACTATATCCTTTGAAAGACTTTTGGCCACGTCCCTTGGAAGTATCGTAGATGGTACGATCCTGCGTAGTCGAGTCCAGTGATGCTGATGGGCCTGGATGGCTGGCAGTGGAGCCATTTGTTAAGTCTCTAGGTGACCTTGGAAACGAGTACATCTCACGCAGTTTCTGACGGTCCGCCGTACTCGGTTACGAATACGTACGATCCAGTAGGAACATCGGAGATGGCTCATCATGAACTGCGATCCACCATGCAGAGTTCAGTAATGAACATCTCGAAACAACAGCTCGGCCAAATGGCTGCTGATCAGAATGATTGAAGGATGCTTTTCTTCTTTCCCAAGAAAAGCATTTTGAAGTCGTCCTCCCACTCTAATGATGCCTGAAGAATCGACGAAGAGCAGGAATCGACAGAAGATACAGGCTGATTGTAGTGTGTTATCTGAAAGTAAACAGATGCGCTCAAGTGAGTAATGTTCAAGTTGAACAGTACGCACTAAGGCCAGACGTGCGTTGTTGATATCTTCGCCATTGAGCGCCCGCGCCATCCGGTCGTTCTTTCGAACTCGTGCATCGAACCGCCACCTGTAGATGTATACTATGGTCCATACAAGTCGAGTGAGAGAAGAAAACCTTGAAATGGTTTTCTCGAACGACTCTTAGGGACCGTCGTACTTGCGAGCAGCAAGTACAGTGTGCTCCTTCCGTTCGTCTATGGCTTTAGAGAATTTTTGGACTGGGGGGTACCACTGACTCCAGTCAATGGCGAGCCACGAGGGCCCGGACCACCAGGGTTTTTTCAGCTTAAGCTAGGTCGGTGAAAGACCTCTGGTAGCAAGATCGGCCGGATTTTCTGCCGATTTGACGTGACCTCAGTGAGCGTCTGCCAGAGTCGTATGAATATCGCTGACGCGATTCGCCACAAACGTCCTCCAACGCGCTGGATTTTTACCTGGGAGTCTGACCAACAGTAGATTCTAGCCGAAGGGATGTGCATGGCTGTCGGGATGCTGTCTACGAGGCGAGTAAGAAGCAGCGCTTCACATAGTTCCAATTTGGGTAGGCTGACCGTCTTAAGGGGAGCAATCTTACTCTTGGTGATTATAAGCATTGACCTGGGGATGAGATCCTCTTCCAGCACCACCAAGTATACCACCGCAGCGTAGGCACGCATTGATGCATAAAAAAACCCGTGTAGGTACCAGGTTGATCCTCGTAGAGAGCCAAACCATATGAGAATTCGGATGTCCCCGATGTCTGATAGCTGTTCCTGCAGTGTCATCCGGGCTGTAAGAGTCTCGCTATCGACTCGCTGGTCCCACTCGTAACTTTTGATCCAAAGTAGTTGAATGAGCAGCATTTCTCGTACTAGGACTGGTGTCATCAATCCATTGGGGTCGTATAGGCGAGCGACTGCAGACAACATCGTCCTTTTTGTCGATACTTCACCTTGTCATTTAGTGGACACTCTAAAACAAAATTAATTATTAGTGGGGTTCCAATGTAATCCGAGCATTGAAACAACGTCCAGTTCGTCGAAGGAAGGATCAGCTTCGAAAATAGATTTTAAATTTCTTAATATAGTGGAGTGATTTGAAGACCACTTATCCAGCGACATCCCACCAGAGTTCAGGATTGCGATCAGCTGATCTCGTGCATCGGTGCCTAGCTGCAGCATGTCCCCACCCGCCAGTGCATCATCGACGTACATATGGTTCTCTAGGATGTAGGCTCCCGAGGAGAAACGATTGTATTCATCCTGAGACAGTTGCAGCAAGGTCCTTAAGGCCAAGTAAGGAGCACAGGCTGTTCCATACGTGACAGTGATCATACTCCAGTGCTGCATAGCCTACTCTGGAGAAGCTCTCCATACTGTCCGTAGATAGTCCCGGTCATCCGGATGTATGAGGAACTGCCCGAACATTTTAACAATATCTGCTGTAAAAATATATTTAAAAAATCTCCAAAGTATCAGAATAACAGTGATGTCTGTCTGGAGTTTGGAGCCTGAATGTAGCTAGGCATTTAGAGACAGCCCATTTGAAGAAGGCTAAGAAGGGTTGAAGACCAGACGTATCTTTCCACTTTCATCCTGTTTATAGACAGCGTGGTATGGCATACAGAAAGCTGTTCGCTTCTACTGCTCGTCTATGGGGACCAGCTCAATGTGTCCAAGTGAGAGAAACTCAGATATGAATTTGGAGTAGGCCTGTAGTTCTTCAGGCTTACGTTTTAAGCGACGTTCAGTCTGCATGAGTCGTGCAGTAGCCACATTCAAGGATCCAGGGCAGTTCAGAGTACTGGAGAGAGGTAACCTTAAAATATACCTGCCTGAACTGTGACGGTAATGTGTTCGTATGAAGTGCTCTTTGCACTCTTGGTCCTGGAGAGGTTAGGTTTTCCCTTGACCTCTTCAAGCTCCCAAAATTTGCGTAACTCCTCGCAGATGTTGACCTCCGTAGATAGGTGACTGTACGAAGCAGGCACTAGTGCAGCGTTGCCTTTCGAATTAATAGGACCAATCACCACCCAGCCCAGCATACTTTTTTGGACGACTGGTTGATGGGGCGTGCCATTTCGAAGTCCTTCTTGTAGCAAGGCTGAGTAAATGTCTCCTCCGATGATGTAGTCTATCCCAGCGGATTCAAACCACACGGGATCTGCCAGTGCGAGAGTCTCCATGTGCTTCCACACGGTGAGCTTGAAGGTCGGATAGGTTTCATGAAAATGAGTCAAAAATCGGTTTGGACAGGCTGTTTCAGAATCAAAAGTAGATTTCAAATTTTACAAATTTTAAATCCTAGCTGATCCCTTTCGCGTTTTATCAGCATTTTTGTATTTCAACCGCTCAAAACGCAGGAACGCGTATTCGTCAAATTTTCCTTTGAGGATTTTTCGAAATAACATTTGGTAATATGTTTTTGTTATTTAGAAAGCAATAATTTCAATCAAAAGTTTTTCTCAAATGATAGAAATTTAAATACTTAACCACTTTTAGCTTTCACCCCAGGGCCAACGACGAGGACATAGTGGTAGTATGACCCAATTTTCTTGTTTCTTTTTGTATTTTTTTCTTTTTTAATTTTTTTTGTGCTTTGTAGTATTATTTTTTTTATTGATTTTTTACTTTTTGTTTTGAGATATAGACGTATAATTCGTTTTAATAATGAACAAAATTGTAACATAGGCTAAATTTAAAGATGCAGAGAAGAAAATTCAGCTACTGCTTTGTGTAATCTTGGTGCATAAGATGCATGACAAACATTAGTAACTTTATAGCGCTCCCAAAACTTAAAAAATTCGCGATGAACGGATTCTCCACTTTGCTCGGACCAAAATCCTAAACCGTAACCGTTTTCAATAAACTTCAAACTATCTTTTATGTGGGCAAGAATCAAATAAATTTTCAACGTTTCTGAAATATTCTCAATACTAGCTAACGCGTTTCCTAATTCTGATATATATAAATCTACTGAGACTTTAATTTTTCCAGAAGTAAAACAACAATTCACAACTTTGTTCATCGCTTCAAAGCAACAATATAAGGGACAATCTTATAGTAACCTACCTTTTCATACATTTTTACGTCATTGAGTTGATCAGCTTCCTTGAGCAATTTTTTACAAGCATTGCCTTCAAAGGCATCTCCGTGATAATGTTTAGAAATAAGATTTAGCTTTTGTGGCCAAAGCAATGCCTTTTCATTGCCTAATAGAGGAACTAAACCATTCCAAAATAAATGGTTAAACAACCCTTGCAAAACATGCAGTTCGAGAACGATGCATTTTTGTAAAACGCAGACGTCATCATCTTCATCAAATAGAGGAATATTGATAGTACTTCGAGATTCTCTACTAAGTTTTTTTATCACCACCGTTAAGAAGAAATTTGTTGTAATCAGCTCTCAAATCTCCGTAGCTTTTTAGTATATCTTGATTCCCATTTTCCGTATGATCAATTGAACTAGCGTCCTTACTTGAGTACTTTAAGTAAGGATTTTTTTTCAAATAGTCTAATGTAATAAAACAGTAAGGACACGGGAACATTGCCGATGCAGTTTGTTGACCATTTACAATTAGCAAAAGTTTAAAGTCTGAAACAAATTTAAACGGGATATTATTAATTTTCGTAAGTTCAAACAACAGCTTTACAGTATCATACGACTCCTTTATTTGTGAAACTACGCATAAGAGTATCAATCTATTTACACTAGTAAGCTTACCTCTTTTACTAACAACTCCACCCTCAGATTAACGTTTTCTTTTGTAATTCAATTCCTTCGGCTGATCGTAAATTAACCGATCATTTTCATTGCTATCAATATCATTTGAACATGTACTTTCTGAAGTAGGAGAATAATTTTCGGGGAGAATTGTCAAACTTATTTTAAAAGAGCCTTGGCCTCCATCCACCAAAACTTTGATGATAACATTTCCTTGTATTTTCCGATGTTCAATAACTGCATCGAAGAGTTCCTCAGCGTCTGCATAAACGACAGGTCTGGGAAGTTTTTCTCTTTGTTTACTTGAGCTATTATCACAATCAAAGTAATGCACAGCATGTTTATATATATATATCAATCAAGATTTTTGATTTTTTTTATGTATGTTTTGTGTAATACGCTGGAATAGATTTCCTTCCTACTTTACAGCTTATCAAATTTGTTATTCTTTTCATTTGGTTACTTGAAAGTCCTATATTTATTCGGAAGCTATCCAAACTCTCTTCGTCGAATAAGATATTCCTTTCAATACTAGAATTCAAAACAATTTTTGATTTAGTTCCACCAGTAGATAAATTCAAAGTAATGTTAGAAGGTGACTTACTTTTAGTTGTAGGAATAATGGATTCAACCTTTTTTTTCAAAATAGTAGTAACAATTTGTTCTTTATTTCTTTCAGGAAGTTGATCTATAATTTTTAATACATTTTCATTATTTATTTTACAAACATATTTTATGCCTTTTCCAATTTCTTGAAAACATTTACTACACATCTGTAGTGTATTTTTAGTTTCCTTGCTCTCTGTAAGTGAAACAGAAAGTTTATCTGCTCCGACAAGTTTCAATGAATCATCGGTTACATTATTTTTTAAATCTCTTTTGTGTCCTTTGCCCCTTTCAACATTAACATGGCCCTTAAATCTACCAGTTACACATATACAGTGCGTCTCATAACTATAGAAACACCACAAATTTTCACGATTAAATGTGTATATTATACCTTTTTTTAAAGAACCTGTAACTTTGGAAGCAAAAATCCGAGGATAATTTTGCAAAAAGCCAATGAATGGAAAATATATTCTCTTCAAAACATTATTAGAATATTTCTTTCGCATCAACATTAAATAAGTTATCGTTGTTTCATAACTATAGAAACACTTTAAATTTTTAGACCCATTTAAATCAATGTAAATTTTTTATCTAGTATTCAAGTTTTGTTTAAACCGTCCGTGAATTTTTCATAAGTTAATGTAGACACAATATTTTGGTAACGTCTTAAAGAGAATAAAATTGCCTTTTATTTGCTATTTTTAAAATTATCCTTGGTTTTTTGCTTCGAAAGTTACAGGTTTTTTAAGAAAAGGTATAATATACAGATTTAAATGTAAAAATTTTTGGTGTTTCTATAGTTATGAGACGCACTGTATAACAGTTGCATGAATTTACATTTGTACGAGTCTCTTTGGGTAATTTAAATTCTGCATAATTAGGCATTTTTTGTAATGGCCTTTGAAATTTATTCTTTTCCGCATCAAGTAGAGTTAGACAGCAGGTTGTACAAATACTTAAAGGATATTTTTCATCCATTAAATCAAAATCTTCAGACACAAATTTTTGTATCAGTTTTTCGGTCTTTTCATTTATAAGAAATTGTTCAATTTTTTTCTTTCCAAGTTTCATTTTTTTTCCACAAGGACCACACACTTTTTTTCGATTATCCTCGTGAGAAGATTCATTTCCATGACTCATTTTGAAATAATTTTTTTTACAATTTATTTTCAATTAATGATGATTTTCATGAAATGATATTAGAACAACTAGCCTCCTGACAGGAGGTTTAGTTATAAGTTAGACTGTATCACTTTGTGCATGGGAACAAAAAGTGAGTAGCCACCTAGTGGTGAAATACGAGAAGTAATGAAGAAATAAGTTTATTAGTTTTAGAAAACGTCAGTAAAAATTCAAAGACTTCAAAAAATCATAAAAATCTAAAACAGCTGTTTTTCTTTACTGTTGTTTATACATAGCATTTTGTAATACAAAAAATTAAATTATTAGTGACTACATACATCAGGAAAATCTTTTGATCAAAACAATTATGCTTTCTATATAACAAAAACATCAATAAATGTTATTACGAAAAGTCCTCGAAGGGAAAATCGACGAATACGCGTTCCTGCGTTTTAAGGGGTTGAAATACAAAAATGCTGATAAAACGCGAAAGGGATCAGCTAGGATTTCAAATTTTACACATTTTAAATCTACTTTTGATTCTGAAACAGCCTGTCCAAACCGATTTTTGACTCATTTTCATCAAACCTATCCGACCTTCAAGCTCACCGTATCCATCAATGCTGGATTCTGGTTCGATGCATGGTTGAGGTTAGGGTAGGAAGAACCAAGGCTGATTAACTTAGAGCAAAATTAGTTTTTTTCCAAGATCGCAAAATCATGACCACTGAAGCTTTTGCAGTGGTATTTGTTACATTTCCAACCCCTCGAATGAGCACACTGCTGGTTGTCTTAGCAATTGAGAGAGATTGAGTCACTCGCTGTGATACAAGGAGCACTCCCATCCATTATCTAGAAGTGCTCATATTAAGACACTTTCACCACTTGGAGCCTCTAGATAGAGTTGTGCTGTTGCCAGTAGCGTAGACTGACAATTAATAAAAACTGACTTGACGTCACTTACTTGACATGTGCCGACGTGAAGACCTGGAGATAGATAGATAGATAGATATACGATTTATTTTGTCATTTGGCAAAAATATGATGGCATGAATTCACCTATTAGAGCCTCTTTTTTCGAGGAGCTGGCAGCGTCTCATTGCAGTTGAAGATTCTGCAACGTCCCTTTGATGGGCATCCAGGTGTTTGGTAGCGTCAACGAAGGCAGTTCATGCAGAGATTAGACTCCTTGACGTAGCTGAGCTTTCTGTCAACTGCATACGACTGATAGACAAGTTTGTGTACTTTGTCATTTGCACATTTGTCCACTGGAACTGCTGGGACTGAGAAGTGCGCTGTCACTGAAGGGCGCTGTGGCCTACTCACTGGCTTTAACGATGAGCCTCCCCTGTGGCTGGACTCATTGCAGCGGGCTGTATCTAGAGTCGGACAGCCATTTTCAAAAAATTTCACCAGTTCGGGGTAGGTCGGATAATCTTCTACACCCTCCAAAGATTTTTCCCAGTCCTCACGTGTCTGGTGGTCGAGCCTAAATTATAGCAGTTGAATGAACCAGTCATCCCACTTATCGCCTGGTCGCTTGAGGATTCTCAAGGCACTAATCCCTTGTTCTATGGTGTCGAGGAGGCGAGTGATCTCACTGGAACACTTGGTAGAGACTGAAGGCATTAAGAGTGAGCTAGACATGTGTGCTGAGAGTTGCACACGCTTGTTATCGTAGCGTCTCAATAGTGTGTCCCATGCTACCTGAAAGTTTGCGCCAATTACTGGTAAATTTTTTAGGCGCCTTGCTGCTTCACCATCTAAACAAGAAAGAAGATGTTGTAGTTTTATAATTGGAGAGAGAGTAGTCACATCTCCAACCGCAGAGCCGAACATCTCCTTGAATGTTTTCCATTCCACCTGTTTTCCAGAGAATCGAGGCAGAGATAATTTGGGGAGGGATGATGTCGAGGAAGGTAGAACAAAGCTGGCTTTAGTACCGTCAGCTGGGCTTCTGGGAGTCGAGGCTGTTGGTCTAGGGAGACGACCCTTGATATCGGCCTTAGCTGTGATATACGCCTCTTCAAACTCGTAGAAGAGATTCTTCTTGAAATTCTCTACCTCTGACAGCTCCACCTTGTGAAGGAAGAGGTCTTGATGTCCCTGAGCTATGCCTGCCCAGTAAGTCTCAAGGAGATCAAGGCGAGACCGTAGGACATCGTTCGTCAATTTTGCATCTCCTTATTTGTCGGTGTTGGTGAGGAAGTTCTTAACATGCTGCTCGTCAGTTAGCTGCTTATTGAGCAGTTTCTCAGCTAACATCTTTTTACGGGGATAAATAGAAAGGAAAGACAGGCAAGCAAAAGGAAGCTAGCGTACAGGGGAAGGGAAAGCAGCTAAGCAAAGTCTTCAGCTCTGATAAGTAGGCAAGAAAGCTATATGATTTTATTGATACTTAGGCCTTTAAGATGCTTCTCTTTTTCTCGTTGTAGATGTCTACGCTGCAACGTCGTTGATAACGGAGATCGGACAGGGACGGTACACAGTAGCAGCCGCAGCAGACCAGCGATTCCGATTTTAGGTTATCCATTGCACACGAGGGCTGCACGCATGCTGGTTTGCTCGAACTACGTAAGGCGCCTTTTGATGGGGCGGCGAAGACGGGAGTTCACAACGAAGGAGCATTTTGAAGGAGATAGAGAGAGAGAGAGATAGAGAGAGAGAGAGCGAGAGAGAGATAGAGAGAGAGAGCGAGAGAGAGAGATAGAGAGAGAGAGCGAGAGAGATAGAGAGAGAGAGAGAGAGAGCGAGAGAGAGAGAGATAGAGAGAGAGAGCGAGAGAGAGATAGAGAGAGAGAGAGAGAGAGAGAGCGAGAGAGATAGAGAGAGAGAGAGAGAGCGTGAGTTGTATTTGAGAGCGACAGAGAGCAAGCGAGCGCTGGCCCTGTTGCGTAACTTGTAATCGCCTGATTCCGCGTAACGTCACAGACAATGGTTCGATCGTCGAAGATTTAAATTTTATAATTTGCCGATCTGACAACTTATGCTTTTTTTTATTTAAACTCGCGCACGTGCACTACTACCCGAGAAAAGGTCTCTTTTATCGTGAAGGAAACGAATGTCTTTCGGCGCAAAAATTCAAGTCTGAATTCGGGTATAATTTCATTTTATTTTATTTTTAAAAGGAGAGTCACTGCACTGTGTGAAATTAATATCGCAGAAAAGGTTTACATTTCCTAAACCACTGCACTCACATTACATTCCACTGCGAAGGACCAATAAATATTCGCGCGTTTTATTATTAAATTGAAATTAGCTTGAGTTTACTTTAATAATAGTAAAACGCGGGCGAAACTTGCGTGAAATCGCAATAATAAAAAAAAAGAATTGAATTGGTTCGGAGAGTAAAAGGAGTAAGGCGAGTTTTTCTATTAAAATGAGCTTTTAATGGGCTCTTGTCAACTTAATAATATTGTTGGAATATGTGTTCGCCCACACATGCTTATATGAGTGTGTCTGCGTGTAGAGTATAAAGTGTGCATAGAGACTATAGATTGTTTTAAGGTTCCCTACTATTAGGCACAGAGTTAGCTGGACCAAGCTGCTGTGCGACTCACTCATTATGTATACGACTGAGAGAAACGACGCGCTTATTCTATCTTGTGAACATATACATCTTAACGAAGTGTATCAATAAATACTTTATATTTCTTAATAAACTATGTTACTTATTTTCAACAATATATAACCCACACAATCTTCCGAAAGGTTATGGGTCCAGAACGCTTCCACTGCGCAAAGGTGAAAAATATTAAATACGACTATGTGCGTGTAACCGCTTTTATTTTACGCTGTGCATGTATTGTAAATTGTTAATGAACTAAAAAGTGCTCTTCACTATAAACAACTAGTCTGTCGTCAACGAGAAGAAAAAAGGAGCGAGATGCAGCGTACGAGAGAAGCCGCTGCAGCGCATGGGCATGCCAGCATCGGCGAGCGAGAACGACAAAGAGATGACAGGAGAGACTTCAAAAAGTAACGAAGCTTGTGCTAAGTGCGACTGCATATTATAACGATGTGTATCAAGTAACCGATTTTTAATACTTAACAATGATGCGCGAAATCTGTTTTTGCTAGTATTAAAAATGTTATGATTACGAAAAATACAGTGCCGTACTTGCTCTCACTGATTTATTAAGAAGCCCGCGGAAAGTACGACTGCATAACGATGTGTTTTAAGTAACTGATTTTTAATACTTAACGATGAGTCACGAAATATGTTTTTGCTAGTATTAAAAATGTTATGATTACGAAAATTGCAGTGTCGTACTTTTTCCCATTATAATAATAAATCAGTGCGCAACAACTGTTTAAAATAAGTTAATTTCTAAGTATCATAAATAAACGATGAGCTTATGATTTTGCAAATTAATGACTTATTTTAATATTATTCAAAGAAAGAATAAAATATTTGAACGATGAGAGACGATGAGTAAATTTAACTCCATATAACTACGTATTAATTAAATAATGTTTACAAGATTTAAACGATGAGAAATGATGAGTGAATTTAACTTCATGTAACTATGTGTTCACTAAATAATGGCTGTAACATTTGTAAAAATCAAAAGGAGAAAAATATCAGACAAAGAGAAATGTAATTCGGGAGAAAATACGTGAATTAAAACAAACCAGGCCTATAGGCAGTAAGAGTGAGTTCAAATCTCAGATAACGATGTGTATAAAAAAAAACGATTTGCATGAACGTAGCCTAGAGTGCTATAGTGCGCTACGATGCCCACGTGTGCCGGCAGCACTAGCCTGCTGTACTATTTGTCTGTAAGCTTGCTTGCACAAACTTGCTTGCTTACTCTACCTGCTCTGCTATATAAGTAGTGCGCTTTTTGTTAGAGCATATAGGTCTGGTGTCATATATTGTATTTTATGAGATTGAAACGAAGTGTAAATTAATTTTATATAATCATTTTTTTTCTCTCGAATAGCAACAATTATAAATTAAAACTGAAATTGTTTTAATTACAGTATGAATTAATTATTTTTTAGAAGGACGCTTCTAGTCTTTTATAAGACTTGTAATGAGATATTTTAATTAGAAATAATACACTTAAACGAAACTAAGTTTCGAAAACGAAGAAGGATGATTTTATATAGCTCACTGTAGAGAGTATAAACTAGGTCTGCGAATTTTTACGATGAGGATGCATGCATATATATTAACTTTAATAGTATATAAAGGCCTATATTAAAGTTAAAATAAAAATATTTATTAGATATATTTATATATAAAATAAATTTTTAAATATTTAAAATCAATATTTGTGTGACACCAAATATCCTACTGGTTAACATTTGTAATAATTATCGCTGTGCGCTCTGATATTGCATATGTGAGAGAAAATATGAAAATAATCTTGTATTTGGATGTTGACATATTTTCCCGCTTCTTTTTGGTATGACTAGTGTTCGGTCTGCCAAGAAGTATGCATGAATCATAAAGGCAATTTGTGAAATCGTTAGAACGAAAATTGATTTGTTACAAACGGGCTCAAAAATATGAGCGGCGAAAGTATCGAGTTGTTAACGAGGCGATTGAACGATCTGAATGAGACGAAGGTTCACTAATTTTGCCTGATTTCAAAAACCAGTGCGTGAAAGAGTTACAAGAGATCTCAGAGGAGAATGTGACGTCACTAAATGATGTGAATACTATTAACGCTGAGAATACGATGAATGATGTGAATAATATTAACGATGAAAATAGGATGAACGATGTGGATACAATAAACGATGCGAATACGATGAACGATGAGAGCCAAAAAGAACGATGTGGCTGTAACAAGCGGTTTATCTGGATCAGGTAAAATAACTCCTCGTATAAAAATCATTGTAAAGTGTGTCTATTCTTTGAAAGATAAGACGAATTTTCAAGCACTCAATGTCTCTTTTAACAATCTTTGTAAGTCTGCCCATATATACGATGAGCAATGACAGAAACGACATGTAATGAGCCTGTTGATTAGGTATCTATTTTACAGGTGAAACTGAGGGCACAGACTTAGCCAATTTTGGCAAGCATTTTACTAAGATGGTAAATGCTGCATCAAAAATGTATAAAATTACTAATAATACTATAACGACGATGCGGGAAATTACTAATAACACTATAACGATGATGTGTAAAATTACTAATAAACACTAGAATGGCGATATATGAAATTACTAATAACACTAGAACGACAGCTGCACGAAGTATTGCTGGAAAAAGAAATCAAATTTATGCACGACGCCATAATGTCATTGATTTGTGATTATATATTTTTTTGTTAACAATGAGACAAATTATAGAATCTTATTATGAGAACTATGGGGTAGAAGGAGAAACAGATAACGAGTTGCCGAAAAATAATAAATGTACAAAAATGAGTTAACTTGTACATTTAGAGATGAACTTAAGAGGCTTGGTTTTGCTTATTTAAACAATAATTCTAAATAAATAGATTGGATTTCAAAATATGTTAAACCATATAATTAAAATTGAGTTGATAAACAAAGATTGATGATCAGAACAGGATTACAAAGTAACAGTTCAAATTAATTTGAATATTTACTAGATTATTTTATATCAAAAACGATGATTTTAATAGAGCCAACGGTTCTAAACGACTAAAGTTCAATAATAATATAGATTAAAAAAAAGGTGCAAATCAAATAGTAGATAATATGAATGCACAAATTGTCGTTTAAAAGGTAATGATAATGATCTTAAAAAAAGGTGAGAATTTTTCTTTTTTCTTTTAATGCTCATAATAATTTCATATCTATGCCGGACATAAAGAAAACGAATTATAATATTACGAGAATGAAGACAGATAACGATGTGAACGAAACTAAACTTTTTGCTAAATTGTTTTGCTGATTCGAGAGCAACAGAACATTTATCTAATTCAAAGTTAATTTTTAAAACATTTGATGAGCATGATTACAGTATAATATGATGTGTAAATAATGATACTTTTGATGATTTTAAAAAATGGAGGGAGCAGGAAGTGTATATGTACAGAATGATTAAACGATTGAATTATATTATCTTATTTGTGTTAAAATTTTGTCTTAAAATTTATTGAATTTGAGAAATTTTATCTATTATCAGTGTATGTTTGGATAGCAAATAGTAGTCATTTTTTATTTAGTTAATTGCATATTTAACCACTAAAGAATGTTATGAAAATCCAAGATATATGACGCGAAGTGTAACAATGCACCTGGCACAAAATAAAATGAATCCAAAAACAACGATTCTGAAATGATCTTAAAAAAATAACGTGAAAATTGAAAGTCAGAGAGCAAAGATAAATTTATAAATAGATTTGACAGAGTAATATACAACGATTTGCAGAGAAAATGACTTTTATGAAAAATTCGAATTTTTGATTTGACAATTTGAGATATATTGTTTAATGATGGAAACGAATTGCCGAACTTAGAATTGTCAGAAAATGAAACGTCCTTTAACGATGAATATAGTAAGTTTGTTAAAAATAATAATTTGATGATCCGGCGTGTAAGAATGGTTGACGCGTATATTTCATAATTAAATGTTTTACAACAACTATTTTCTGAAAATAAAAAGTTACAAAACGCCATTATTAATGATTCAATTTTAGATTGCGAAGTTTGCATGCTTTCTAAAATGGATATGTTGCCATTTAATGTAACGAGAAAACGAGCAACTGAGCTGTTGCAGATAATACATTACGACACGATGGGCATCTTTACTCTTCCTACGCATCCAAAGGGCTGTAAGATTATTCATGGATAGCAATAGCTTGTCCTATGAAACATAAAAGTGAAACATTATTTTTGTTTCGAAGCATTTGTTAAAAGCGCGAGTTTATTATACTCAAGAACATAATGATATATCTAAACGTTTTAATCAAACTATACAGAAAATGGTGAGATCTTATATATACGATTCAAATCTAAAGAAATATTCGCGCCAATGCAAAAATTTGCACCTAATCATAGCTTCTTTATAAATTAGATAAAAAGATTAGGCTGTACAGCATATATAATAGTATAAAAGAAAAATGAGACTTAAATTTCGTTACGAAGGACATCGAGTAATATTAGTAGGTTATAAACGAACGGGTTATATATTTTAAAGTCTGAAGAAGTAAAATATTACGAGAGTTGAGAAGTTAGGTTTAACCGAAAAAAACGAGGAGTTTACAAGGATAAATACAGTAAAAATAGTGTTAAAGATTGGGTCACTGTTTTTGATAAGATAGATAAAGATAATTGATTTATTGTTTTTGAACAAAAAAAAAGAGAAAAAAAGATATGATGAGGAGCAAGTAAATCTCAAAAACGGAGGGAGAAAATGAACGACAGAGAGGTAACCACAGCAAACGCGCTACGTCAGAAACGAATAAAAAAGTGTCATTTTATCTAAAGTAATATAGCTTTTCTGCTATAAAACTTATTAGTGATACGAGATTCTCAGATATATCTCAAACTTCTGAAAATTGCAATAAATTTGTATTTTCTGAAAAATTATGCAATAAAATAACGATGTGATAGATAAAGTGAAAGATGAGATATATCACGCTCATTTAGCTAAAATAAAGATACAGTGTAATATAAATAAGCTTAAAGCAAAAGGTTCATAAAAGTAAATGGCAAGAAGTTATAATTGACGAATTATATTATACGATTGAAAACTATCTATGGAAAATAGTTGATAGGTCTACTGTATCAAAAGACAGAAAGAAATCGAATATTGTAATTCTAAATTGATTTTGAAACGAAAAATTTTACGATTTGTGGGAAATATATGTTACCAGTTTCTTGTATGTTGTACCAGTTTCTATTATTAACAAATATGAGTTAAATATTTATCAACTTGACGTGAAGACGAATACACACATCATATGAATAAAATACGACAGGCAAAAGTATGTCAATTAAAACGGATATTACATTATTGTTTCTGTATAAGCCCAGAACGATGGTATGGACGATTTGTGGAAGCAGCATCAAAACTCGGATTAACTTTTAAAGATATTGAACCCTGCTCATTTATTTGATGATACATTTTTCTTTTAATATTAGTATTATATGTTAATAACATGTTCACTCGACGAGGGAAATTTCTGATCGAACACATTTGAATTTTTTTTAAATGCTGCAATTTCATTGGGTCTTATTGGATCGAACGCATGTTTTCGCTAAGCTCATTGAAGGATTTAAAACGCATTCGACCAGAAATTTCCCACGTCGAGTGTTCATAGCAAGTAATAGTTTGACTAAATTGAATTATGAGAAAGAAAAGTTACTAAACTAAACTATAAACTAGTTAGAAATAACGATACAAGAGATAAGCAAAAACAAATTATAATATTAAATGAAGAAACTTATATAGAACGATTTGATTGTAATTAAGTGTACCAATAACGAGTGCCTATAATTACCATTCAAGCGCAAATAGAGATAGAATATTAAGAAAAGGTACATACGATTGTGAATATATAACCTTTCTCATTGACGATAGAAAATGCTCTGTATAGAGAAGCTGTAACATATATTTCATATACTGCAAATGTCTTGAACAGATATCTATTACATGTCCTATTGAAGACGATTGCCCGATGGTTAAACGAGTCTTCAGGTATCTTAAAGGAACGAAATATAGTAGTCTGAAATTTGTATCAAAACGATGTGATTTACGAGCTTTTTCTGATGCAAGTTTTGCAAACTGCAACGGGTCATTAACGACGTAGGGTTTTGTAGTATAATTAATCGGAGATTCTATGGAGAACGCATAAACAATCATATGTAGCTTTATCAACTTGCCATGCTGAATATATCGCACTGAGTGACGCATGCCAAGAAATGGTTGCTCTTAATAATTCATTAAAATTAATATTAAATAAATCGTTCTGTTCGATGCTATTATGGTGTGATAATGAAGCAGCAGAAGCAAGTGCCATAACAAACGGTGGAAATAATCTAAGACATATGGCAGAAGTACATTATGTTAAAGAATGTGTACAAAGATACCTAATTAAATGAAGTTGTATACCATCTAATGATTAAATTGCTGATATTTTAACAAAGCCCCTGTCATTTGAACTTTACAAAAGATTAACAAACAAAATTTTAATTGAATATAATTTTTGGCAATTAATTAATTTCTAAATTGTTTATAATTTTGTTTATAGTTTTATTTTTATTTTTAAATTTGTTACAGCTAATAAATGTATATAGAAAAAATGCAAGTCAAAATAGACAAGTGATGAAAAATTATGCGAGCGAAAGATAATCAAATTATAATAATATTATGAGTTCTTAGTTTTATTGTAAAACATTTTATGTATATATAATGTATAATTCTAAAGTGTTGTAATACCTAATAATAAGTAGCAATGCTAAATATCATATGTATTGTGTGATCGGGAGGGAGTGTTGGAATATGTGTGCGCCCACACATACTTATATGAGTATGTATGTGTGTAGAGTATACAGTGTGCATAGAGACTATAGGTTATTTTAAGATTCCCCTTCTATTACGCACAGAGTTAGCTGGACCAAGCTGCTGTGCGACTCACCCGTTGTGTATAGGACTGACAGAAACGACGCGCTCATTCTTTCTTGTGAACATATATATCTTAACGAAGTGTATTGATAAATACTTTATATTTCTTAATAAACTATATTACTTCTTTTCACCAATGTATAACCTACATAATCTTCCGAAAAATATATATATACACTCGTTTTACTACTTAATTATGTGTATGTGTGCGTGACAGTCAAAAAAAGTAGCTAGTTTTCAAAAATTTTATGCTGAAGAGGTAGCGCTGTGGCGCGAAATTTCAAATAATGGCTCTATTGTGACCGCAATAATAATAAAGTAATATTGTAAAAAAAATTAAAATTCAAGCAACTTTATGTTCGACTGTTGTCAAAAACTAACAAAAATATTTTTTAATTCTGGAAAGACCTAATTTTTTATGATAAGTACACCATAAAATTATTAGATATCTTAAACACAAGCTGTAGATTTTCCAAACGAAGGTAGGGCTCCATTATAATTTTTATTAATTATTTCGGTCATCCGGCGTTCCTTAAGGTATGTCAAACACTGCGTGATCAAGATTATTACAAAAATTTAAATTAAAATAATGAATAATATGATATAGAAAACTGTAAATGGCTCAAACCCCTTGTAAATAATATAATCCCTAAAACTTAATTTACAATTTAAACAAGTTTTAATAATGAAACCGAAAAACATTAACCTTTAATTTAATCAGAGCCATTATGCAATTGAAAAAAATTGAAATTATAAAACAGTAAATCCTAAACCTTAAGCCATAAGAATTGGATTTACAGTTTACCCATTTATTATTTAAACTTACTTATATTCCAAATTGGGTTTACAATTTTATAATAACAAATCTCATTAATTGCAAATTGTTCAGTTTCGATTAATTGGTGTAACGTTTTTAGGTTGTTGGGTCCTGGTTTCGCGCGTCACTAATACGAAGATTAGTGAGATTATTGTAAAGGTGGCTTGAAATAATCACGCGTGGCTAGGTAGTTGATTGACTGGTTTATTCATAGGAACAATTGTGACCGAGAGAGAGAGAGACTAATAAAATAGTGTCGCTGTGCGGTCGTGTTTGACAGGTGTAGGTGGAGCGTCAGAGAGCGAGCCCCGGCAGGGTGGTCGCTTATATAGGCTAGGGTAGAACGCCCCTTCCAGTCCGAAGCGCGTGATGAGCTTCGGTGTGGAAGCCGCGGTTAGCAACACCAAAATGCCGAGTCGGCATCCTTGGTGAGCTCGAGCTCGTCATGGAGTCGAGGAATGTAGAGTCAGCGATTCTCAGGAACTGCGACGCAGTTGGGTTGTTGCTAGGTGGTCGGACAGTTCTAGTAGTAGGCTAATGTAATATGCCTGATATGTGCCACATGTGACACGTCCGAGGCTGTGGGTCACCGACCGCGGTGACTTAACCTAAACTAAGTATAAAGTTGTGGGACACGAAAAAAATTTATGTTTATTTTTCGCGTAGGAGGCGCAGTTTCCTTTACATCATGTAAGTCCAATCTATGCAACATTTCTCTATCTGTGAGTTTACATTTATATCATGCGTGTACTTCTATTATTTAATTACATCATTAAAATACATAGTGATTATATAATAGGGTTACATTGTTATGTCCCTAATTTCTCTCTCTCGCTGCAATAATATTTATTTACTACATTATATTTGTGTTCTAAGTCGTATGTCATATTCTGGAATAATCTAGTTGTGATGGTCTATGCCCTGTGCAGCGTCCAGGTCACTCTTGGATGTCCAGCCCTATTTCCGTTAGATATTTCATTCTGTGCTACTATAGTTATGACGTCCTGTGGTATGGCCAATCCATTGGCCAGTGCTAGTTGGTGGAGGTCGGGTAGGCTGAGATTTAGTATCGGTGTTGGTGCTGAATATAGCAGCTGAGTTAGGAAACTGGCAGTGTTTCCCCTTGGTCTGGACGGTGGTGACCGATGCTGTTCGAGTGTTGTATGATTTTTCGTTGTTTCTGAAAGAATTCTAGAACTTATTAGTTTTGAGGCCCTCCTGGGAATGAGATTTTCCAAAAGATGATCACGATTATGATTATGGTTATAATGGTTCCTCCCGAGTATCCGAGCGTATTTTGCATTGTCTTGAATTTTCGCGAGACTGTGTGATATTCGCCTATATTTCGTGCTTTCTCAATAATTTCGCGAAATTATTTTCCGAATTTAAGTGTGGTTCCGGGTAGGCTCCCTTGCGTTTTGGTTCCATCAATTGCCTGTGTACCTTGTAGTACAGTCTTTATATATCCAGTGGATTCGTTATCTGTGTTATTGAGTATGATGATTAGATTAAGATGCATTTGATTAAAGGTTTCTATCGTTGACCTCGTAATCAACTCTCGGGTTGATGTAAGGCGTATTTTCGTAGTGCGCGCTGTACATCCTGACTGCAGTCGAAGGATGCCCGTATTAGTGATTTCTAGTGTGCGTTCCATTGTGTGCTTGCATTGAATGAACATCTGTTCAGTGTTTGTGTCCGAGAATGCCCAATATTAGGTGTATGAAGGGGAGTCCAGTAGGTACTTCTTAACTTAATTAATTTGATATCGCAGGAGGATAGGTCCGAAATATTTTTATCAATTGCTAATTTAATTTCGCATGGGGTATCGTTATTTATTTTGCGAACTGGTTCCGTAGTTTTGCAGATATAAAGATCGTCAAGTGTTTTACATTTTTTTAAGATTTCCTGTGTAAAAGGAATGTATGAATCTTGGTTCTGGCTGATGGCAAAGACATTAGTTTCTGGCGAAATGTATGCGTAGGCGTTCATTGTGTTGAATGCGCTTTGTTTGTTTGGAAGTAGTAGGCCCTTGTATAATCTGTAGATTAGCTGGTATCCTGAGAATAGCATAGATAGTTCAGATATTTTTAGTAATTTTGTAATTGAGTCAGATCCTTCTGTCGTTGGAAAGATAGCATCTGTTACAGATTTCTTGATTAACTCTATTGATTTGTCTATTTGTTCTGGTGGGATAAATCGTGGATGCACTATGCCATGTGTTGCGAACAGGATTGCATCTGTTAGTGTCTCGGTATCCAATTCGTATTGTATTACGTTTTCTATTAAAAGATCCATGGCTGCGTTGAAGACGGTTTCTTCATGCTCCTCCATTTGCGCTTCTGTTAGTTTTTTCGCTATCTTGTCTAGTTCGCTGGCTTCTGCACGTAGGTTTCCAAATTCTGTCTGTACCAGTTCTGTCTGGTTTGCTAGTAAATTGGATACTTTGCGCGTGTCACTTGCGGCTATTTCGATTAACTGCTTTAGTTCCTCGCTTGCTTCTTCGTCAAGTGTTCCGAAGAGGTATCGGCTTATCTTCCCTATGGCAGACATTAAAGCCCTACGTGTTCGGCTTGAATGTTTATTTTCGTGACCTCGTAGCATTTCTGTAATTCGGTCGGTATCTCTCATTGTTTCATGTATTTGTGCGTATAGTTGTTTTAGTAGCTGCCGATGCATACATGGTTTATTGGGGTGTGAACATCTTTCGTTGACTGTGTGCCAAGTCGTAATTAATGCGTTTCCTCTGAGAAAAAATGGTGCCAGATTTTTACCTTGTATTATCTTCCAGGTTGTGCTCGAGGTTGTCAGAGAGCAGATTCCTTTTATTACCAGTCCTGGATTTCGTTTTATTTCTTAAATATACGTGTTGCCGACATAAACTGCATTCACGTCCATCCTGTAATAACGACTTTGTTTTACTTTGTATATCTGTTTTGTTTTTCCTTTATTAATAGTTCGTGTTTTGACCGTGGCAGTTTTCGGGACCGTGTTTGTTTTGTAATTGGGTTAGACATTTGTTACTTTATAATCTTGCAGAGTAGCACCTTGTTTCTAAAATATCTTATAGTTTTTGAGACATTCAAATAATATCTAAGTTTTGTAAACCCAATCTATGTTGTGAAGTGAAGTATTATTAACTTTAATGGCTCTGTATTGTATGCTAGTTGAAAGTTTTTCAAAATGTACGATAGCTTTTGAGAAATTTAAAAGTTATTTAAGATTTGCATAAATATTTAGCATTGCTATTTAATTTTATATGTCTTTTGTTACTGGTGGTTATACGCTAGTGATGTGATTGTTTCTATTTAGTTCCTTGTAATTTGTTTATTTTGGGTGTTAGCTCCTTAAGTTATTAATTATGTATTATTTATCTTTATTTATGCCTATATTCATTATTTATCGTCTATTTATGTATTAATCTATGTATAGATACATATGTCGTCGCGTATGTATGTGTGACTTTTGGCCAAGTCCGTGAAAGTTCTCTTTACTGATCGCATACGCCATCTCTTGATCTAGATATGTTCTTGCGATCGAGCGTTGGATCATGCTGTCGATATGCGGCCCAGGAGGTGCTGCCACCGCGTTGACTTGATCGAGCGTAGAGATCGAGCGCTGGATCATGCTGGTATATTATGTGCGCACATGTTTTTTGTCGGCTGGTTACATAACAGGGAAGGAAGATCGACTGATCAAGGAAGATCACCGCTTTTTTTTTGTCGTCGCGGATTGTTTTCAACTCTCCTGTGCGCGTTATACTACTTTTGAGTCGTGGAAAAACTATATTGGGTAGAAAATTTTGCTCTTCCTGCTAGTATTAGTTGTTTTCTGATTGTGTGCGTAATTACGGTTTCGTTTAGTCTATTTTCTGTCGCGGTTGGGCAGTGTTTGTGATCTCTTTTGAAGTGTTGGATTTTTGTATTTGTACTGAAATGGCATGCCCTCAAGAAGGTCTGCATCATGATTTCATTCAGAATCATGAGGGCAAGTCGACGGAGCAGGCCATTTCATTTATGCACCAGGGAAGAGGTGTTTGTGCCGCTTATAAGGTTCACATGGTAAGTACCTTAATTATATTTTTATTCCACTGCACGTTTAAATTCTCATCGTTCAATGTGTCTGTGTTCCGTGTTTATGATGTGATTGTTTAATTATGTTTGTGTTTATGGACTACGAAAAGATGTCTAAAAGTCTAAAATATTTAAACAAAAAATTTTTATTGTGTTTTGCTTGACATGTTTTTATTGATTATGATTTTCGTAACTAAATTTTTTTATTTATTAATGATGTTTGTGGACTAAGAAAAATTTAAATTTTATTGTGATTCGCCTATTGGTTTTAAGTTATGCACATAATTTTTATAGCCTAAAAATTTCTTTTTTAGACTTTTATTGTGTATCGCTTAACGTGTTTTTATTGGTTTTGATTTTTGTAAATAAATTTTAATTATTAATGACTAAGAAAAAATTCCTATTGTTATTGGCTTATAAAATAAAACGCTGCTTGCCCATATCTGCTATTTATTTATTATTTATTTATATTTGTTTAATATCTATTTATTGTCTATTGTAAATATATTTCTGTATATATTTTTAATATTATTTTCGAGTGCACTCATCTTGCAATGCGCTGGCGTATTAAGCTGGAGAGGGAAGATCGACCGAAAGAAGGAAGATCCGCGCAGAGAAGGAAGATCGAACTAAAGAAGAAAGGTCCAAGCAGGGGAGTATGCCTTACTTATTATTTTGGTTGTTATGCTCGAATGGTGGGTATGCGTATACTAGTCATATTGTTTATTGGTTTCACTTATTCCATATAATTAATTGGACAATATTATTATATTATTCGATATTAATTATATCAATCGCATCTCTTTTTGTATTATTTATTTGGTTTCTATTATTTTATTTGTCTATTTATTTATTTATATATTTTTCTTGAAGGGAAGAAAAAAATTTGTTGGTCTGGGTGGGTCATATAATTGTATTTTACATTGATCTTCTATGCCAGGTTGAGTATACCTATATTCTATAACGGTTGTAAATATTTTCTGTATATATGATCTATCGATTTACCAGTCTAGTCCTTGTATTTTTCCGCTATCGGGAACATTGTGTTTGTACATATTTAGTTCCCAAGTTTACGTTTAATAATCATGTTCTTACTTCGGTAGTTCCTCAGTGGTCTGTCTCCCAATGCACCAGATGTGCTGACTATGCTGCAGCCGTTGCTAAGACAGTTGTTAGTACTTAATATGTGTAAGCATGTGCGGGATTTCCATATGTCCGATGGACAAAAACGTCGCACCAAGGTTGGCAACCTTTGTCATCAGACCTTATTAAGTTCCAACATGGCTAGGCATCGGCGAAATTGTCAGGGTTCTACCCCTTAGTCTAATAGTTGTGTAAATATTGATTGTTATTCCTTGTTTGTCGTTTAGTATTACTTATTTAATTATGCTTTATTGTTTTCTTTGTAGTTAATATTGATCAGATATCTAATAATCCAACTGTTAGTGATTAGAGTAGTCAGGATATGTAGACATTCACGACGTTTGTTTGCCCGCTGTTTGGTCGGCATATGCTGCTGAGTTTGCGTCTAGCAGTCTGCGTCCAATTTGTCTCATATTCCTTCCACCTACGTTTACTGAGTCCTCTATAACGTTATAATTAATGCTAAGTGTGTTTTGTTTTTAGATTGTATATTTTATTTCAGAGATCGCGGCGAGATTTGTGTTACTAGACTTCATGCTGTATTGCAATAATTATTCTGTTATTAGGGTATATTCTTAATATGTGTGTATATATGTCCATATATGTGTGTTTGTCTCGTGTGCCTTTTTCTAACCTGCTTATTATTATTAAACCTGGTTGAATAATGACTTCCTCATTAAAATATATTGTTTTTTTTATACGTAATACTACTTATTTCGAGACTCTTTTAATAAAAATAATAATGATTTGACTGGAATAATGCTATAAAGTGGGAGTAGCTGCAGTTTATGGCCTACTGTGCTACTTTCTTCAATTGAAGCAGCGTCTACGTAAGTTCTTCTCTTTTCTCGTTTTGCAATGCTGCCATGCAGCTACCTCCGGTGCCGGTTCTCGCGGGGAAATCCAGCGGCCGGTCGAATCGGCCAACATCGGCTCCCAGTGGAACAGGAGCGGGATATTCAGCTTCCCGGCCTTCTATCACGTCCCGGGCTGTCTTCCTTGAGAGCACGCCTTGGACCTTTTAATAGGCGTCCGTCTGCCCCTCTTGGTGAGCGATCCATGGCTTCAGGAGTGTTGCCCCGGAATGCTGTTGGGGAAACATCGAGGCCTTTTGCCTCTAGGCGCCGCCCGGTGCCTTGTGGGGGTGGATCGTCAAGGAGAGGATCCGGATTCTTCAGGGAGGAGCCCTTCCGACCTTCTGCCTCAAGGGGTCGCCCAGTGGCTCAAGGTAGTAGGCCGGGACCAAGTGACATGTCTGATGAGAGGTTGCCGCGATTATCGACACCTGGTCGTTGGTATGTATTCCTACCAAATGGCCAAAGCCACCTGTCAAGATTCAAGAGAGGGAATTTCGCCCTGTGTGCGGGGGACCACGCGCGGTGCCATCTCGACAGCCGGGTCTTTCCGGGCCTCCTCAACCGTCGCCCACAGGGGCATCTAGTTCTTCCCGGCGAGTGAGTACTCTCTCTTTTCTTTTATCATCTTTTCATTTTTTCTCTCCTATAAGGTCTCCTTTCCTTGTTATAGACGCGCAGTCGTCGCGCCGGTCACTTGGTTCGCTTACGACGAGCGTATCATGCGATCGTCTGATGCCGTGTCCAAGCTTCTCGTCCCTCACCCGATAATCACCTCCCATTTCTTGGAGCGACGAAGCCCTCGCTTCCGGGCAGTCGCCCCAATGAATCGGCGACTGGGACACCCTCTTACTCGCCTTTCGTGACGGCGGTCGGAACTTCTTCTGAGCCTGATGTCTCGGCGACTGGGAGCGGTGTCCTTGTGCCCGATGTCACAGTGGATAGGGACGAGCTTGATGTGTCCTCGGCCCGGTGTCTCCCGTTTCTGACGGTGCGCCTAAATCCTTGGAGCCTTCAATTGGCTCGCCGAGTGGAACCGGGAGTTCCTTATCTTTACCTTCCCGAATTCCCTTCAGTCCCACTCCTATGGATGAGGACCGACTCCTTTGCTCCCCATCGACAATGGACTCTGGACCCGTTACTCGGCTTGCATGCCCTATTTGCTGTGAATATATGTTTCGACCTATATTCATGTCCAAACATGGGCACGCACTTTGCTCGTATTGTTGGTCTCGAGTTTCTTGTTGCTCTGTGTGCCGGAGTGAGAAAAGCACCACCCGAAACTTTGCTCTTGAGGCCTTAAGTGGCCTGGATCCTTATCCATGTAGGTTTCAATACCTTGGTTGTCCAGTCACCCCTACTCCTAATGCGTGAATAACGCATACTGATTCCTGTTCTTTTGCTTCTTCCCGTTATCCGAGCTCCCTTGATTCCGACGGAAGCATTAACACTCTGGATTCTGATCTAGATTAGGTGATGGTTTAATCCGTATCTATATATATATGTATAGATAAAAAATTATCATTCTAATTTTTTGTATATTTTTCTTTTCTAGAGCGACTGCTCTCCGCCGATTCAGCATCAGTCGGCACACCATTCGATTGGGGTCTTGGAAAACGTTGTACCAGCACAGTTAGCTCAGGATGCTATTACGGAGCTGTTCACTTGTCCGATCTGCGCTGATTTTATATATCCAAGGTATCTTCAGTGCGAGAATGCACATGCTCTCAGCCTGCGCTGCATCGGGCGCGTCCTCCGCTGTCCATTTTGCTTGTAAGCGAGACCATTTTGGACCAATCTGCTAATGCAGCGGGTTGGTCACAGTCTTCAGATGCCCTGCCGGTATACACTTTTCGGCTGCACCGAAGTTCTGTCGGCGATTGACTGGCATCCTCACGCCAAATGCTGCTATTTCTGTCCCCCTACATCACCCGAGGACGGACAGCGTCCTGTTGACCAGGAGGATGATGACCCTTTTGCCGGTCCCAAGGACTCAGAGAGCGAGGATGATCCTCTGGCAGATACCCCCGACGTTACAGATGATACGCCTGCCTTTGAGAGAGAGTTGGCGGAGGTTGTGGCCGCCTTAACTATTTCCGAAGAAGATGCCAGGCTCGAAGAATGGCCTTTTAGTTTTATAGAAGTAGAATAATCACGACCATGTTTTCTGTTTCGTCTTTTGTTTTTCTTACAATACATGATCTTGTTATCTATTAAATGCTCTTTATTTATTTATTTCCTTTATTCCATTTCCAAATCCTTATTCCTTCATATTCATGTCTTTCTATTATATTATTATTATTTGCATTCTTATCTAAACTTGAACGAAGAAAAAAAATATATTATCTATGAAATATCACTTAAAATTTTAGGAAAAAGAAGAAAAAATATAAGAGGGAAAAAAGTGTTATATGCTTGAAATATCATTGAAAATATATATTTTTTGAACTTAAAAAAATCACTTTTAAAGAGAAAACAATTATTCATTTTGATAGTTTGGATCTTCTGTTACTTGTTTATTTAAAGAGAATGTAGACATTTTTAGAATATTTACAATGATACTGTGTTTTAATATGAATGATTCGTTTTCTTCGTAATTTGATTTTTTTTATATTTCTATTTTTGTAATATTTATATGGAACACACATCTTTCTTTTATTGAAAGAGTCACTATTAATCTGTTTTTACATATATGTTACATCATAATACGCTTATTAAAACATAATAATTAACATTTGCACATTATCTTCTATATTTCGGATGCATTTGCGTCCGAGGGCCGCGTCCAAAAAAGTGAAAAAAGGTATATATAATAATTCTTAATTTATGTATCTATGTTACCAACGCGGTATCAGTTATTGGTTATTTCAATTTAATACACACTTCGAAACTATTACTTACACACTTCGACATTATTTCTGTCATTTATATATTCCTTATATATTCCTTATATTCCTGTTATATTTTGGCGTCAACTGATTCTTATTTATAGCGTTATAGTTTCGTCATGTGGGTTTACCTGATCTACCGCCCTTTTTACTTTATTAAAGTGTACCGTCTTAATATCATCTCCCACTTTTATTGTGACGTTATGATGTTTGTTCTCTACCTTAATAATTTAGTAGCGTCCTAGGTATTCGTCGTCGAATTTGCCCTTCTGGGGTTTCTTAATTAGATAGTTTTAATAATAGATTTCTTAATAATCTCGCTTCGCTCGCGAATGATATGTTTGCTCGTCATAATATTTTTTACCAAATGTAATCAAATAAAATACACATTGCATGATAAAATATATTTTAAATTCGAATTGTTTTAGTATGACAATCTTATGAAATTTGGTATACATTACTATATTATATTTTATAATGTTATGGCATGTATAAAATAACATTTATTATACAACAATTATTTATGTGAATATTATTATATTGATAATATTATGGATTTTTAATATATAATTAATCATTATGAGAAAAATATAATTATTATTATTGATGACAATTAATATTTAAAATATTTCATGAAATATTTGACGTATTTCCCGCGAAATTTTTATGCGATATTTGTGCGATAAATAAAATAAATGTCAGTAAAAAGTATTTAACGTGTAATTTGCTACGTATCTAATTGTGTCAAAATCGCACGATAATCGCGCATTTCATTTTAAATAAAATCAAATTCTTCAAAATACAAAATTAGTCGACGGGGTGGTTAATTTATTTGTTACCATCTGAATGATGACGTTTCAATTATGCCTGGCTACCTTGCTTACTAATTTTGTATTTTAAATAGTTTTATTTTATTTAGAAACTTATTTTAGATGAATCATGCGATCATTCCATAAACATTATATAATTTTAGCGTGATTACTCTACTAATAAAACACATGTAGTTAATTATGTATTTTTTCCAGTAAAATAATCATTAAACCTATCACTTACTTACTGTATTAGAAGCTTTTTACAGAAGCTTGCGGTGCGTTGTTGCACGGTTTGCGGGATCAAATATAACATATAAAAGTTGATATAATATATAATTTTATTTTGTAATAAAAATATACGATCATTAATGAAATCATATATAGTACAATCCTTGTGACGTAATAATAAAATATAAAAACAATATAATATCATAATACGACATTAAAATAGCTGGATTTTATAGTTAAAAATAAAATTTAAATTTAATTTAAACAGGGTAAACATTTCTAAATGTTTTAATCACTTGTTTAATCATATGCACAATCATATGCATAATCCATACTTTTTACGTTTTTTCTTGCAAGATTTTTACGGGAAATCCTGTAGAATTCATTTTTGAATTTATTTCCATAAAAACTTGCAAACAAGGAAAAGAATCAATTCAATTTGATGAATATATATATATATATATATATATATATATATATATATATATATATATATATATGTACCATATATTGCATATAATTGTGTCGTGATCTTTCGTTGCATCGAATTTATTTAATATCTAATACAAATAATTTGATTGAATAATTATCCATTTATTTTTATGATTCACTTACCGTCCAATTATATATTCTATATTTAGTTCTAGGACAATCAAGTGAATATAAAAACAAAAATTATAAAAAATTATGTAGATTATTTTGTATATAATAAGTCATGTGTCTATGATATTTGTCAATTATATACAATATTCAACAAATCAAAGCAAAATAGAGACTACTAATCAAAATCACATAAATTATATTATTTTATTCAATTAATCAAATTTTTTATATGATTAAATCTATCAAATATAAAGACAATTGTTTACCTGTCAAAATTTGAATGATGCACATTAGATGTATAAGCATTAAAATTCTCTTAGAATCCTATAAATTTTTAATTTACAGGTGTCCATAATGAATATACAATTTTCGTATATATTTATTATTTTATTTACTTTATTACATACTTGTGTGCGTAATTATAAACTTAAATTAATATATCTAATAATACATCATTATATTATATAAAAAATATATACAAAAATACGTGTTTAATAGCAACACAGGCAACAAAAATCTAACTAGTTTTCTATGATTGTATTATTATAAAACTAAATACAAAATTTTCACAGTAATATAATTAAATTTTGATAAACAAAATTGTGTAAGTATTCAAATTGTGTTCATTTGTTGAACATAAATATATTAAATGCCATAAATCTTGAAACAAAAAACGTCTTTGGTATAAAAAAATACTAAATAAATATCAAATATAGCTGATGCATTGCGCTAAATCATTGTTCAAATGATTTGAAACTTTCAATTAACCTAAAATAATATTAAACATATTAATTTATTATGTATACATAAAATAATTATAATATTTTACAGCATAACAAGTATACCGTTTTGCTTCATCAGATGATGTGTCTATTTTAATGATCGACGATGAAATCTTATATAATGTACTGTTTGATCCAAATTTGCCAGTGGATATTTGCTTCCTGTAGACGATGTCCAGGTGTCAGGATGACTCCCAGGTCGACGGGACATCGTCTACAAGGAAAAATACCAGGTAAATATCGAATATACCGAAAAAAACCTGCAATATCCTGTAGACGATGTCCAGGTGTCAGGATGACTCCCAGGTCGACGGGACATCGTCTACAAGGAAGAACACCAGGTAAATATCGAATATACCGAAAAAAACCTGCAACTTCCTGTAGACGATGTCCAGGTGTCAGGATGACTCCCAGGTCGACGGAACATCGTCTACAAGGAAGAACACCAGGTAAATATATCAAATGCATCAAATGGATTTCCAGAATTTCCGTTATTGATGTCCAAGTATGTGCTTTTGTTCGCTTCCATCAAACATGATTATATCTCAAATAATTTTCTCCAGCATCAGTCATATATGGACCAACATCTGACTTTTATATATCTCAGATACATATGCAAATCATTTTATGTTATGTATATATATATCAAAAACATATGTTTTATTATAATTATATATATATATATATATATATATATAAATTATAATAAATAATGTTAAAATGTATGTTTGTACGTACGTACGCTTCTTTACTAACTTTGTAACTTAAAATAATAAAAAAGTATATATGGTAAAATTTTTTAATGACATGTCACGATGTGTTGACTTATGGCAATTACATTTATAAAAAATAAATCATTTTCACAAAATATTTTTTACGGAATTTAGGGATTTTTACAGAAGACTCATTTTTCCAAATAAAGAACATTAATATAATGTATATAGAAGAAGATAGAAGATGTAGATAGATGTAGAAGATAGATAGATAGAAGATGTAGAAGATGTAGATAGAAGATAGATACTATCTCGCCTTCACGAAAGTGTTTCACGTTTAATTTCCGGTCGTAATAGTGCTTCGATCGGTATTTAGAGTGCACTAATTTCATTGCTGCTAATGTTTGCAATTGATTCAAATTTTCGGCTAGGTCCGCTAGGTAGTCGTCGTAGGTAGTTAATTGGTCCCTAGGCGGAAAACTAGATGGAGTGCGAGCACGTGTTCCAAATACATGCTCGTGAGGTGTATATCCCGAATGTTGGGCTAGAGGTATCCATTCTTCCCAGGCATCACGACGTTCTTTAGAGTAGCTCTTAATGTATTCCGTGAGGGTGTGGTGCATTCTTTCGATGCTTCCGTTTAATTGGGGGTAGTAAGCAGTAGTGTTATCTTTCTTGATTCGAAACATACGAGCGAATTCTTCTTAGGTGTGACTTAAAAAATGTGTACCTTGATCCGTTAAGATGGCAGCGGGTGGGCCAAAGTAACATATTAATTTGATTACTATTGAACGTGCTACTTCTTTAGCGGTGGCTTGGTGAATCGGAATCAAAATAATATATTTCGTTAGGGCATCCTACATCGTGAGGATGTATCGGCGTCCTGATTCGGTGGGGTCTAAGGGACCGTAAAAATCCAATGAGATTTTATCGAAGGGCCGCGATGGCGTATCCGTTATAAGCATCGGTAATCTTATTTTTACATGCACTAGTTTTTTGGATTGACCGGTCAAGCATCCATTTACAAACAGTCTGACGTCCATTTGCATGTGTTTCCAATAATAGTTTTGTGCCAGACGATCATAGGTTTTGTTTATGCCCTTGTGCCCTCCAATAGATGACTCATGATATTCCTTAATTATACGAAATCTGTCTTCTGTTTTGGGTATTGGAAGATTGTTTAGAAAGCATACTATTACTAGCGACCTTCCTTTAAATAGCTGGTTGCTTTGTTCAATAAAATATGTCCAGCTAGTAAGTGACAACATGTTTAGGTCACGTATAATGTCAAGTGAATTAATGCTAAATTTCTTCAGAATGCTTCGTAATATCTTGATGCACTTGTTGACGTCTGGCCGTAATGCTCTGTCATCAATGTTTTCTTTTATTACTACACCAAACATTTTGAAATTCTTGCAATCAGAAATTATTTATTTCTAGCTTTTTCGGTAGTCAGAATTGGATTTCTAATTTTTTTACCCAAGTTTTCCCCTCAAGCAAGGTTCTTGTGCACAAATGAGACAGCACTAGGTAGCGCTGTATCTTACAATAATATCACTTATTGTTGGAGTCGCTTTTTCTTATTGCTCTGGCCATCTGCTAGGTCAGCTTCTCCGGCGGGCTCTTGCCGTCGGACCGCGGGAGCTAACTGTGAGCGTACTCGTGACCCTATTTATTTATTCTTATTTTTAGGAAACGCGTATAGCCACCTTCTGTGCTAGTACGCTATTACCTTTCTTACTCGGGTGCTATCTGTATCAATAATCAGTACAGCCATGAAGTTTCAGTTATTAAATAAGGATGCATGCAAATTACTAATCTAATTTATTTATCAACTCATATATTTAATTTTTCTTGGCTTCGAAAAGCGGACTAATTTCGTCCGTCGCCAAATTTTATTAAAAGAAACTAAACCTAATAATACAAGCTATTTACAAAAATGTGCGCGTGTTCGCGCTCGTCAACCTCTTCACACCTTCGTCGCTTTATTGCATATTTCACGGTGCGTTACTTTTGCCACGTCGTTTTCCGTCTACCTCTTCGATGCGGTTTTCATACAAATCACCTTTACGCTAAGCAAGTTGGAACATGGGAATTATTAATACTATTTCCATTCGCGTATTATCTGCCTTAACTCTAACGCCCTTTCGCGTGAGCGCTTCTGTACTTCTATTTTACCTCCCTCCTTTTACATTCGATGAGCTAGAAAGAGGGCAGACAGACTCACTTGGGTTGCTGGGACTGCTGTTGCCAGCAAATCCTCCCTCGGTGCATTGCTTCTCGGCCGCTGCATTCGTCCCGGCACTCTGACCCCTTGGCCGCTGCCTACCCTGCATTCACACTGCGGTACGCACTCGCATAGTCTTATGAGCTATACTTTCGGTGGCGCACGCGGTCTCTCTCCATTGCACGTCTCAATCTCGGCCTCTCCCTTCGCCTCGCAATTTTCGGCGTCGGTACCCGTGCGGCTTGAGAGCGATGTCGTCGCGATAGCAGTCGGCGGGAGAGAGAGAGCAATTAGCAGACTCTCGTTGCTCGCCTGCTATGTTCCCTTCTTCTCCCCTCTCCCCTCTTCTACCTTTGCGCGCTTTCTTCGCGCTTTGCCTCTTTCTCAGCTTTTCTCGATACGCGCGTGTCGCGTGTGTGTCGCGTTGACGGACCTCGTGCGTCTTTATCCATCTGTCTCTCTCTGCCCCCTCCTCGTCTCTCTCTCTCTCTCTCTACCTATTCCCTGTATTATTTCCAATCGTCGCGTCTCGGCCACTGCCGACTTTCTGTTCGCATCGGTGTACATGTGTAATACTCATACATGCATACTACGCGCGACTCGGTTGTGCAGAGCGTAATTCTCTGTCACACAGTGTTTTACTTTCCTTTCGCGCTAATCTAGTCAGCAGGAATGACGTTTTATTTATATATCAAATTTTGTTAAATATCAGTGTTTTATTTTTCACTGTACCATCCGTATGATACTTCATATTTACGGTTTTAAGGTTTTAAGAAATTTTAAGGTTGATTTTATACGCGTAAGATCATCCAAATATAATACCTTTCCCAGGTGAAATCTTAAATAGTACAGTTTTGAACGAATACTTCAGCTAGTATCGTTTCCAAGCGACCTCTCAGAAAGTATCGTTTTGAACGAAAACTTTAGATAGTACAGCTTACGACTAACCCGACGATATGCTGCCGATCTATCTACTCCAGTTGTCGTAACTGAATGAAAATCGATTTCTTTACCAAAAGATTTTTTCTAGTCGTTTGAAAAAATAAATACGTTTTCGTGTATAATAAAACAATGGAAATAGCATATTCAAAATTTCTGTTTGGAAAAGATGGGTAATTTTTGCTCTTTTAAATGGAGTATCACTGAATAGTTGATATTATTTTTAAGGTATGAAAAAATCAGAAAAACTGAAACTCATAAATCGAAAAAGCGCTAAAAAAGCAAAAACACGTCGAAAAACAAAAAACTTTTCTTATAAACGCGTTTAGTGTAAACTTCAAATTTCGTTTAATAAACATGTAGAACGCTGTCACCTAATACGTGTATACTAAAAAAGTACTTTTAGATTAGTAGACATATAAACGTATTGGAATGGAAAACTACCATCGTGAGAGAGTTGCGCCGCTGCCGAATAGCCCATATGGCCGGTCGAATTATACATTTTTACATAGCGTCTATATGAGAGTCGTAGGTTTTTATCAAAATAAAAGTTTGTCCTCTTAAAATAATGGTTATCGCTTCAATTGTAAACATTATCAAAACTCATAAATACAGCATGATGGTTCAGTAGGGTATTGAAAGGTCATAAACTATATTTCTGAGCAAAAATATCGGACAAAACGCGCGAATTTTTAAAGTCGTGCCTCACTACGCGTTTATTAATCAAAAATAATGACATTAAGATATTTACCACAGCTCTGAAGAATTTTATTATCTTTCTTCAATAGCATACAGTCTCCAGTTGCAGCAATAAATAGTTCATTATGTAACAAGGGCAAAAAGTCGAATATTTTTCCTGCGGGAAAAATCTACTTCTTTCTCGAGTTACATATAGTTCTTTATGCCCATCTCAACTGTGGCCACTTTTTGACTTGTAAAGCGGGACTAATGGACTGTTAAAAGACAATATTGTTAAAAGACAATCGAAAATAGAAGTTATTGGTAGAACTTGATGAAATAAAGGAATTTGGACTAGTTTCTAGTAGTCACTTTTTCCCGCATCTTGCAAAACCTTGACAATTTAGGAAAACTTGGTAAAATTTGGAAAATGGAGTAAACTTTGAAAAAATTGGCAAATTTTGGAAAAAATAAATATAGTGTGTGTCTGTTCGTGTGCGTGTGTTTACACGTGAGTTTTCTCGCGTTTTAGGTTAGATGATGAATATATAAACAGAGAACGTATGCGCCCTCTCTCTCTCTCTCTCTCTCTCTCTCTCTCTCGCTCTCTCACCGTGTGTGTGCATGCATAGGGAGAGAGAAAGAGGGATGCGTATTTATGCATCCCTCTTTCTCTCCTCTTTATCTTCTCGATGCGTATATAAATATAGTGTGTGTGTGTGTTCGTGTGCGTGTGTGTTTACACGTGAGTTTTCCCGCGTTTTAGGTTATATGCTGAGTATATAAACAGAGAGCGTATGCGCTCTCTCTCTCTCTCCCTCTCTCTCTCTCTCTCTCCCTCTCTCTCTCTCTCTCTCCCTCTCTCTCTCTCTCCCTCTCTCTCTCTCTCTTTCTCCATGTATGTGCGTGCATGAGCGTATACAAGAGATAAACGAATAAATAATAATTATGAACTAACCTTTGACTTGTAGAAGTAGATTGAGTAGCGTGCACGGAACTGTAGCGGAAGCATTTCTCTTGGACCCCGATTTTGATCATCCTGAAATCTTACTTTTTTGACAGGAGGTTTCGTTTTCTCTTCGATTGTGTCATTTTCAGTAACACTGTCACTCATTTTTTAAATAAACATTTACGAGAATTGGTACGAAATAAACACTTACGAGAACGAAAACGCTGCGTTTTGAAATGCGTTCCAGTATACTTGTAACAGATGAATACACGCATATCCAGAAGAATAAGGGATAGAGGAGAGTGTACACACAAGTAAATCTGTAGAAAGTAGAGGGGAAATACGAGACGAGGCTGCTCGGAGTGTTCACATCACGCTACACATACAAGGAAAGCGGTAGAGATTAGAGAGGGAAGCGCCGGAGCGGCAAGAGAGAGAGAGAGCCGAGTAGTGGGATGTGCGAAGAAAGCCGAGTAGTTACGGGGCTGCCCGATCGCCGGAGCTGCGAGAGAGAGAGAGAGAGAGCCGAGTAGGCGGAGCCAGAGCGACGGAGAGACGAGTAGTTACGGGGCTACCTGAAGTTTTCACATCACACGTCTCGGCACGAAAAGTCGTTACCCGCCAATCGCGCCATAAGATGTTTAACATAAAAAAATAGTGAAGGAGACTTATTACGAATAGATGACAAAGAAAACGACCGCTGGACGCATGATGACTGCTGTTGACTCTGGACGACTGGCCGCTGCTGCTGGAGATGACTCAGCTGCTGGTCCGCTGCCAACGGCTGTGGAAGCTGCTGGTCCGCTGCCAACGGCTGTGGAAGATGCTGGTCCGCTGCCAACGGCTGTGGAAGCTGCTGCGCTGTACCGCTCGGGTACATTGGCGGCTGATCGTATAGGTGGTTTCTTCTTTTACACTCACACTATGCTCCGGCGATGTACTGCATAGGTTGTCGTATATGATGACGCTGAACTGACTGCTTGAAGAGCCGGGCTTGAAATGTTACCAAAATTAAAAATTTGGCTATTCACTAGCCAACTTATCTTCTTCGCTGTTTGAAGATGATGCGACAGAGACCCGCAAGAGCTGCCAGATGTCACAGACACAGAGGGGTGCTTGAGGTGTGCTCTGTGAGCAGAGCAACGAAGAGACGGCAGGGGTGGTGTAGCTAGTTTATTCCTTGAGGCAGGAACTCCGCTCCGTGTCGTGGTCACCGGTGATCTGCTCGATCCGCCGTCGACGTGACGCGTCGGCGGTGAGCGATCGCACGTGCAGAAGTGCATACGCTGCGCTTCAGCTCGGGAGAATTCCCGAGCAACAGTGTTCCCTGCTGACGATGCGTCTAGCGCATCGTTAGCAGCGGCGACCGAAGCCGTCTTCGGAGAACCTAGTGCTCATCCATGACAACGTGTTTCTTAGAACATTTTATGTTATTCCGCAAAACTGTAGTTTTAACACTTTTTCTCGGTAACACAAAATGTTCTCATCTTTCCCTAGTGTGCTCTGCAAAACTTTTGTTCAAAAGCAAGTTTCTCGGAAACATTTACACTTTACCTTACAAACCAATGCTCAAGCACTATATATTGGCTACAAAGGGTATTAATATAACATCATCAGTTCTAATACCATACAAAAGAGAATATATATAGTTTTTAAACTATAATAAATAAAATAAACATTTCAGACATTTTACCATTCCAAGTGAACAAGTCTTTTGTTTCCTTCATCTGTGATCTTTACCTATTTGGTTGACACCTTCAAGGTTTTATAAACTGATATTTGATAGTACCTAGATACACATTTATGATTATCCCAACATACCGATATTACTGGATTCCACGTATATATATGCATGTGAAGAACATATAAGTCACGTGTATGCGCACAGGTGTAATTCACCTGTAAGATAAACACATTTAAATGTCCAACGAATCCACTATTTATTTCCAGGTGTAGTATGCGTGTTTTTATCCCTTTTGCACGAGTAAGATATCTTGGTAACTGAAACGTTTACTATAAACGTTGGAGAAACGTATATAAAATACAGATTATCAACGTTTCTTACTAACATGTGTTTCTATATTGGGAGTTTAAAGTTGCAATGCAACACTAGCGGACATCGCGTAAACTATGACAATGGTCGGTCAGAGTATACGTTTGACATGGGATTTATATGGGAGATTTATTTCTGTAATAAAATAAAAGTATTTTATGCCCATTTTAACGAAAATGGCCCCTCTTTTCCCTGAAAGGCGAGGCCAAAATTATACTTTTTCCCCGCGAAAATGATTAGGAACAAAACAGTAACTTTTTTCCCGCTAATCATTTTTGCGGCCAAAAAGTGTAATTTTGTTCCCGCTTTTCAGGGAAAAGAGTGTGCCATTTTCGTTGAGATGGGTATAAAATACTTTTATTTTATTACAGAAATGAATCTCCCATATAAATCCCATTTAAAATGTATATTCTGAAACTCCCAATATAGAAACACATGTTAGTGAAAAACGTTGATAATCTGTATTTTATAAACGTTTCTCAAACGTTTCTAATAAACGTTTCAGTTGCCAAGATATATTACTCATGTAAAAGGGGAAAAACAAGTATACTACACCTGGAAATAAATAGTGGATTCGCCGGACATTTAAATGTGTTTATGTTACACGTGAATTACACCTGTGCACATACACGTGACTTATATGTTCTTCACATGCATATATATATATATACGTGGAATCCAGTAATATCGGTATGTTGGGATAATCATAAATGTGTATCTAGGTACTATCAAATTTCAGTTTGTTGAACCTTGAAGGTGCCAACCAAGCAGATATAGCGTACAGTTGAACGAAACAAAAGGCTTGTTCACTTGGAATGGTAAAATGTATGAAATGTTTATTTTACTTATTATAGTTTGAAAACTATATATATTCTCATTTGTATGGTATTAAAACTGATGTTATATTAATACTCTTTGTAGCCAAGAAATAGTGCTAGAGCATTGGTGTTGTAAGGTGACGTGTAAATGTTTCCGAGAAACTTGCTCTTGAACAAAAGTTTTCTAGAGAACACAAGGGAAAGATGACGACATTTTGTGTTACCGAGAAATAGTGTTAGAACAACGGTTTTGCGGAATAACATATAAATGTTTCTAAGAAACACGTTGTCACGGATGAGAACTAGGCTTTCCGAAGACGGCTCTGGTCGCCGCTGCTAACGAAGCGCTAGACACATCGTCAGCAGGGAACACTGTTGCCCGGGAATTCTCACGAGCAGGGGCGCAGCGTATGTATTTCTGCACATGCGATAGCTCGCCGCCGACGCGTCGTATGGACGGTGGATCGAGCAGATCACCGGCGACCACAACACGGAGCGGAGCTTCTGCCTCAAGGTGTAATCTAACTACATTACACCTGCCGACTCTTCATTGGTCTGCTCACAAGACACACACACAGTACCCCTCTTAGTCTGTGACATCTGGCATCCCTTGCGGGTCTTTGTCGTAGCGTATTCAAGCAGCGAAGAAGATAAGTTGGCTAGTGAATAGCCAAATTTTTTAATTTTGGCAACACTTCAAGCCCGGCTCTTCAAGCAGTCAGTGGATCGTCATCATATACGACAACCTGCGCAGTACAGCGCAGGGGCATAGTGTGAATTTAAAAGAAGCAACCACCTATATGGGTTTCATTGCATACAAACAATCGTAGTCGTCGAGCTTCGGGACGAATACCCGAGCTTTCAAAGAAGAAATTCAAGGCCGTCGAGATCTCGCTGTAAGTTCTACTTCGATAATAAAGGGAGAAGAAGCAACGGCCTCGCAGTCCAGCAAATGCCGGCGAGTTTTGTAAATTTCACCAAAGACCGCCTGGATCCACAAAGCCGACCTTCGGCCCTCAAAGTCCATCTGGACCAACGAAGCCCGCCTGGGCCAACGATCAGCCGCAGTACAGCCGTAGGTGCGGACCAGCCGCCGATGTGCTCGAGCAGTACAGCACAGCAGCCTCCATGCGCAGCACAGTCGTCAGCCCAGACCAGCAGCCGAGCCATTTCCAGCGGCAGCAGCCAGTCGTCCAGAGCCAGCAGCAGTCAGCATGCGTAGAGCGGTCGTTTTCTTCGTCATCTATCCGTAAGTCTCTTTCACTATTTATTTTTACAGCTGGGCTTTTTTTTTCTCTGGGAGTGTCGTATTATTTCATAAAAGTTTGACGTCGGTAAGTCAGAAATTAAAACCGCGGCGTAAATATTGCGTTTCTAAAGTTTAAGTGCGTGTCGCGATAAAACGAAGGCCTCAGACGCAATAATTGGTGCGCACGTAGTGGGAAAACGTACGTAAAAATTTCCGAGTCAGACAATGAATTCCAATTTAGAAGAATTTCGAGCCGCAACAACGCCAGTTCTAGCCACCGCGTCAGAGACAGAAGTCGAGACTCGAGTCCGTCTAGAAAACACCATCGTAAGCATACGATGGATCGGAAATCTCGCCGATTTCACCGGCAGCATTGGAGAAAACTACGGCCGTTGGAGAGCGAATCCGAGGTTGATTCGGATGAGCGTAAATACGCACGCCGAAGCATAATAAGTAATTGGCGTGAATCTCCGCAGCACTACCGTTCGAGTAGCGTTTGTGTACGTAGATCGTGTTGGCGACGACGAACGCGAAAATAAGCGGAAAGTATTTATTAGCATGAAGCAGTTAAGAAATACCTTCGAGCAGCTCGCATCGGGCCACAAGGTCGAGCTTATAAGCGCTTCGAGCAGTATCTGAAAAATGCGAGCCGTCGATCCGCGAGTTCAGCATAAAACCAGCTAGGCCTAAGCGTCGGTGTATATTATAAATGCTGCAAAAGGCAGGCGCGGATCAAGGCCCTACGAAACATCGCAACACACTAAGCGATTCCCGGAAAAGTATCGTGAATCGGACAGTGAAATAAACAGCGGTTCGGGGGAAAACTTAGACAAGCGTGCATACACGCGCAAACATGCATCGAATCGTAGACATGAGTCACGTTATCAATCTGCGACGAGCACGAGCCGACGGATAGCGACAGTCGGATGGAACTTCCGAAAATTTTTAGCATAGCGCCGGATGCATTTGAGGTAGACGTGCACCGTAATGTTAGAGATTTTCCCTTTCCTTCGTGTAAGCGGTCCAGAAAGAGGATGCTTGCTGGCATCATATAAAATAAAGGCGGGGCTACGCTGTCGGACCTTCGCTCGGATCCGATGTTACCGACGAGCTCTTGTAACTTGAACTCACGGAGATACGTATTGACATAATTAAGAGCATGTTTTATTCTATTTCTATCAATTCTATTTCTATTTTATTCTACTTTATTTTATACTTTTTATCCTATGTTTCAACTAGTAAACTCATTTCGTTGATACTGAGCATTAGTACGTAAAGTGATGAGGACGGTGGGGCTACGCTGTCGGACCTTCACTCGGATCCGATGTTACCGACGAGCTCTTGTAACTTGAACTCACGGAGATACGTACTCTGTACATACCGGGTGTCCTGAAGTAAATGCGTATCGACATAATTAAGAGCATGTTTTATTCTATTTCTATTTTATTCTACTTTATTTTATACTTTTTATCCTATGTTTCAACTAGTAAACTCATTTCGTTGATACTGAGTGCGAGAGATCGAGACGCTATACGGAATTTTCAAATCGAAATATTAAGCGGTAAAATCTTCTATATTTCAATTTTATTCTTACCTCAGTAGAGAAAATTGTCGTGTGCACGCTTGATTCGTGAGTTATTAGTGACAAATTGTTCGCTTCGAACCGAAAATTATATGCGTCGAATAAAGAATAAAACTTTAGAATTTTTATTCATTTTTTTCTTCTTTTTAATAAATCAGATTATAATCGTAGCCTAAGCACAGCAACCAGCAGTCTAACCACACAAATGCAAGTGTGACGGTAAAAATGACCGTTATGGAGGCATATCACAAGTGGTGGTACGTAATTCTCGACAAGCGGTTGAGTACAAAACTCCTGTGTACAGTTAATAGAGCGGACAATAGAGCACAAGATTCTCTATTCATCCAACGCTTGTTCGGAGCCTATAGAGCACCTACTAAGTTCTGCTGGAAATCGAGCCTAGAATACTCGGGCAGACGCTTTCACAGGGAGTAGAAAGGCTCTGAGACCCGCTGCCATTAAGCCGGAGCCTATAGAGCACCTACAGCTCTGCTGAAAATCGAGCCTCGAAAACACGAGACAGAGGCTTGTGTAGGGAGCCAGAAAGGCTCTGCGACCAGAGATATTACAATATATAGAGATTTACATTCTATCCGTGACCCACCTCTATAAAGTCGAAAGCCGACGAAGCTTGGAAGACTAGGAGTTATAGCAAATATTAGAGCAACAAATCCTTTATTATTTAACGATTTATTTAGCAGCTTACACTGTTTTCAGAAATATATACGGATCAATCAGGCCAGAGTTAACTTTGCCTCTTCGCTGATATTATACAATACAAATTATTCAATACAATCCTGTCGAAATACTCCGATTAAAAGTAAAATTAAGCAAAATCGAACAAGTTTCTTTTTCATTTGGCTATTATAATCGAATATGCGATTAAGCGACAGGCGCGAGGCGATAAAAGCTGCCTTCTAAAATAACAGGGTGTGCGACACTTCGCGAAAATTCGCGCAACGCCGTCAATACGATAAATAAATCAAAAGAAAGAAATTTTTGTTTCAAGAGGAGTCCGTGCTCGCATGCCGGACGAACACCATCAAAACGCGTATCGCATTCGAACCAATCCTCGTAGCCGCTCGTCTCACCCGCCCCCGCACCAGGGATAGTGCGAATTTAAAACATTCGTTGCGAAATTAAATAGAAATAGGAAAAGCCAAGCTGCACTGAACGAAAGGGACGGGCATCTGCCCAGAATTTATTACGACTGCGTAATAAGTGACTATGCATGTTTTTCAAGTTTAAGTAATTCTAGAAATAATCATGCTATATCATCCTATTTTCATATAATTTTGTTTTGTAAATTCTATAATTATTGTATATTGTACAAATATGCATACAAGCGTATATACTACATAGCGCTTCCATTTTCTATCTCTTTTTTTATTTACAGAACTTTATCGTATGCAATTACTGTAAAGCAAGCTTTATTATGGCAACATTATATTTTTTTATAACTCTTTAAAAGGTAAGAGATTATATTTGAAACAAATTAAATATCAAAGATTTTTCTATTGTATAATCGATCTTCAAATAAAAAGAAAACATTTTGTACTACTAGAATTATAAGAAATATTTGTATTTAGGAGCTCCGTTTCTCTAAAATTTGTAAGGCAGCAGCGGCTGTCACCTAAAACAATATCAGCGGCTATACGAACACATGCATACTACACTTTAAAATTTTCAACTCTCACAAAAGTTAATGGGGGTTTGGATAGAAATCCAATGCGCAGGAACATTCTGCGTCCTTTTCTGTGCGCAAGCACTGGCATCCTTAGACACTAAATGAAAATAAAGTAAACTCATACACCGGCGCGGACTGCGCACTCGCGTACTTCGACGCTTAGACAGACCAGCACTCTCCGGTGCGGCGGTCCGAGTTAGCCTCGTTTTTTCGGGCGACGAGGGCGTCTGCCCATGCCGTCCGGACGTGTCACGGATGAGCACTAGGGTCTCCGAATACGGCTCCGGTCGCCGCTGCTAACGATACGCTAAACGCATCGTCAGCAGCGAACACCGCACAGTGGGACGGATGGTCAAAAAAGAGATCAAAATGTTGCTTTACTATTAAATGTACCTTAAAAACAAAATGGGTTTCGAAAGGTTTATTTAAATAAATAATAAATATATTACTAGACAAATTAAACTTTTTGAATTTAAAAGTGTAATTGGTATAATTCTCTTTTTCTATACTCAAATTCTTCAATAATTAAATGAAAATATTGTAAAAATAGTTTAATGTAAATTTTTCTTGTAACAAAAGTAGCTAAAATTTATGGAGATCAATTTCTTATGTAAAAATCTTGTAAATGTTTAGTTTTTGACATTTTAAAGGTAGAAGATTCATTCAAAAGAATATAAAAATATTTTATAGCTGAATAAATTTTATATTCCTTCAAATTAAGTGATCGATTTTACCCATGTGGGTGGTTTGTCCCCGTTTACCCCTAAGTCTATATTTTCTGTCCAAAATAGTTAAATGGCAAAGAGATTTACCGAAAAAATTTTCTTCTAAATTTATTCCAAAACCTCTTAATATTTTTGTGGTTACTTTCTTGGGGTTCTTCAGACACCATACCTATTGGTGGAAACATCTCCGATATAATTTGAAATCCATGGAGTAAAATTACATGCATAGATGGAGGCATGTACGAGGGTAGTTCAATAAGTCTTTAGAATAAAGTATAAAAACAATTTTTTTTGGGTAAATTTTTTTTTATTTTTCAACATAATCTCCTTGGAGCTCTATACACTTGGTCAATCGCTTTTTAAGTTTTTTTAATCCTTCAGAAAAGTGCGTTTTCGGAAGTTCCTCAAAATAAGCACTTACAGAGGCAATGACGTCTTCGTTGTCCGTAAATCTCTGTCCACCGAGCCATTTTTTCAAGTTTGGAAATAAGAAAAAGTCACTGGGGGCTAAATCTGGTGAATACGGTGGGTGTTCGACCAATTCGAATTTTAGTTCTTCAATTTTAGCCATTGAAACGAAGCATGTGTGAACTCGGGCGTTGTCGTGATGGAAGAGAATTTTTTTTCTCGCCAAATGTGGTCGTTTTTTTTTAATTTCTTCTTTCAGCTGCTCTAATAATGATGCACAATACTCACCAGTAATTGTTTTACCCTTTTCCAAGTAGTCAATAAGTATAATTCCACGTGCATCCCAAAAAACTGTAACCATAACCTTACCAGCTGACTTTACGGTCTTTGCCTTCTTTGGAGCTGGTTCGCCTGTGGAAATCCACTGTTTGAATTGTTCCTTTGTCTCAGGAGTGTAGTGGTGTATCCATGTTTAATCCACAGTCACAAATCGACGAAAAAATTCCTCAGGATTCCGACTTATGCGCGCCAAAAGAGCCTCAGAGGCGACCACTCTATTGCGTTTATATTCAGCTGAGAGCAAACGCGGCACCCATCTTGCCGATAGCTTTTTCATGCCTAATTTTTCATGTAGAATTGAAACAACTGCACCTATAGATATCCTTGTGGCCTCGGCTAACTCACGCACTTTTAATCTTCTATCCTTCAACACCATATCGTGGATTTTATTGATGATTTCGGGAGTAGTTGCTTCTACGGGCCTTCCTGAACGTGGTTCGTCACTTATTGATGTACGACCACGCTTAAATTCATTTACCCAGTTATAAACCGTTGCTAAGGCAGGGGCAGATGTGCCATGAACTGAGTCCAATTCATTTTTTATCTCATATGGAGTTAAACCCTTTAAATGAAAATGTTTAATTACCGCTCTGAACTCGTTTTTTTCCATTTTTCTTAACAAGCAATTTTTTTTTTCAATTGGTTATAAAAACACGTAAACTCAGAAGATGTGGACTGTGACTGCGCCATATATCTAGTCGGGAGTGGTGCTGACTGAAAACAGATGATTTGGAGCGATTCGCGCGCCATCTGTTGGTCATTCTAAAATCGTAGTGCCAGTTGTACATAATAGCATATAATTCTTCCGTTTCTTTGCAGTATATTTTCAATGCTATGATGTTGATTGCGTGACCATATGAAACTACTGCCAAAATCACTTTCAGCCTCTGCAGCAGATTTTTATAATCTAAGCATTTAGAATTAGAAATGATACGATTTAAATAAGATATATCTTCAAAATACCCAAACCTAAATAGACAGCGTCATCTTCGAAAGAGAATCGAATAATTTGAGTCTTGATACATTAACTAGTTAGATTTTCATTCGATCTTCATAATCATAATATATATTTGTTTATTTCCACGCGCCAATGATTTTTTTCTAATACTAAACTCGCAACATTTATTTATTGATGTATTTTGAACAAAAGTTAGAACAATTTTTTCGTCGATCACAGAAACCACTTTACCCAAGTGATATTTTAAATTCTAAATATTGTTCATTTTAGAGATATTTTTTTTAAACTTCTGAATTCGTTTAAAACTATTCGGAACATACGTTTGATCTTGATGCAAATTTCATTAATTTATTCCTGTTTAAGTAGTTCTACAGTCAAGATTAGTTTTTAAATTTAAAATCTAAACTAAATATTTTATTGAATTTAATCAAAATCGTACTGTACTCTCTGGTTAAAATAAGTCTATGAAATTTTCATCAATTTTAATTACTATTATTATGTTTATACGGTTTTTTAATAAACTTGAAATAAAAGATGTTTATAGTCCATAGTAATAATAGTCTTTGAAGTATATACATTAATTTAATATACAGGAAATTTTTAGCAATCTTTCATCACACTTAATAAATATTTTCACTAAAGTCGCTCAAAACAATTATGTACAAGAACAGTGTATTTTGGAGAAGTATATTTGTCTCTCAATGCAGGAGTATTATTTAAAAATACAGTTGTCGCAGACCCCGTTTCTAATCAGATAAGAGCAATTCCTGAACCACTCTTGTTTCCATAAAAGCAAAGAAGACTCAAAAAACGGCGGAATTTTGTCCATCAATATATGTGTGAACGCTTATTCTATACTATTTGCGGTATAGAGCGAAGTAGGAAAAACAGAATGAATCACAGTTTAAAATATATTGTACGTTATATTACCTAAATAATGTTTCTTTTTAATGTTCACATTTTAATTCTTGGCATGTGCAAGACTGTACAAAAAAATATAAATATATTTAAACTTTTAATTAAACTTATTTCCCTGCATTTACTAACAATAACGAATTAAAATACCATGTTTTATAATAAAAAAAAACGTTGGAAATAAAAATGCAAGACCATTTATTTTTCAGGGCAAAATTTAACATTTTTTAACATTGTTAAGAACAATTCTTTTATTTAAACTTTTTAGACTTTGTACATACATTTCTGTATAGTAAATAATTATTTCTGAAGTCTTAAAAAATGATCAGAAAATTAAGTTTTGATATACGAATTCTTATTTACGTCGAAATGATAAAATTGATACACGTTAATGTTTCATGGAGAAAGATGGGACTAAGCCTATACAATTGTTATTTACAATAAGTTAAATTTAATACACTGTTAAGACATACAAACTCTGAAAAACGTCTAATAAGTTTCATAACTATTTTTGTAGGCTTTGTCCCATCTTTCTGCATGATACATATGAAAGCTTATGAAAAAACGAAAATTTTGAGACCTGATAAAGAAAAATTAACCTCGTCTTAATAAATAGGTCCTATTTCTTCACACCAATCAGAATCCGCCATTTTAAGTTTTGGGAAAATTCAAGCCTATTCTTCATATAATTTGCAAAAAAAAACTTTCCTACACATATTTCTCTAAACCTCAAGAATTTCAATTTGAAAATGAATAAAAGTTTGAAATTATGAAAAAAATTAAAAAATTCAATTTTTAAGTATCCACATAACTTATTATACTTTTATGCTCAGAGTCTGAAAATTTGTTTTCATTACTTTTTATCAATTTGCAATAGTTTTACCGTTTGATAGTTGATAAAAGTTTTTGACCGACTGACTTGACGTAAATGTTCCATCTATATATATATATGGATATCGAAAACCTAAAAGTACACCAAATATATATATATATATATATATTTGGTTATATATATTGGTTATATTTGGTAATATATATATATATTATAGAAATGCTGAAGGAAGTAATAATATTTTTTCGTTTCCACCCTATATCAGCACTTAATTTAAAGGGTTCTGTGCATGGATAGGGGCTACAAATTTTTTGGTGGATACTTCTAGACGTATTTAATATGTTTGTTTAAAAAAAAAATACTTTGGATATGCTGAAGATGGAAATAATAATTTTTCGCTCTTCATCCCCTTTCAACCCCTAATTTAAAGGGTTCTGTGCATAGAAAGGGGTTTGAAATTTTTTGGTGAATACTTCTAGACGTAATTAACATGTTTGTTTAAAAAAGAAAATACTCTGGATATGCTGAAGAGGGAAATAATAATTTTTCGCTCTCCACTCTTTTCAACCCCTAATTTAAAGGGTTATGTGCATGGAAAGGGGTTCAACATTTTTTGGTCATACTTTTAGACGTACCGAACGTGTCTTAAAAATAAATAGTTTGGATATGCTGAAGAGGGGAATACTAATTTTTAGCACTCCACCCCCTTTCAACCCCTAATTTAAATGGTTATGTGCATGGAAAGAGGCTCGAAATTTTCGGGTGAATATTTATAGACAAAGTTGATATATGACTGTGATAAGAATTATATTTTTGAGATATCGGAGTAAGTAGAAATTTTGCTCTGCTACGAAATCCTGAGATATACGATTATACAGGGTTCTTTCACCCATATAATAATTTTTTTTATGTTTGGGGAATTTGAATTCGGATTCCTGAGGTCAAAACCTTTCGAAACCCAATTTTTTTAAGGTGCATTTAATAGTAAAGCAACATTTTTAACACTTTTTGGCCATCCGTCCCACTGTGCATCGTTGTCCGGGAGTTCTCACGAGCAGAAGCGCAGTGTACGCACTTCTCGCACTAACGCATCGCTCGAGAAACAGTTTAAAGCATCAGTTTTGCAGAGTAGCAAGTAATAGTTGCCAAAAAACGTAACTTTAAACATAGGTTTAGCACAGCACATAAAGAAAGATGCCTAGAAACAGTTGGTTTTGCAGACCATCAATAGGTGTCACAACTGCCACAAACTTTGAGCTTGCAAAGTATGTTGTGATATACTATTGAAGACTGATACATAGAAACTTTCAGTTTTGCAGAGTATCATCGGATGTCATAGCTGCCAAGAAGCTTGAGTTAGCAGAGTATACTGTGATGTATTGTTGACGTATCTTAGATATAATTAGATGTTTGCTTTTGCAGTGTACATTCCGATACAGAGTAATTCACATACAGTTTCGCGAGATATATGGTGCATTGTTAAAACGAAATCATAATAAAAGTTATAAATATTGTTAGAAACACTATTGTGGGTGTAGGAACGTGATTTTCCCGAGGGAAGGCAAGTGAGCAGTCAGATTTTAGTCATAAAACTATAAACAGTATTTATTAATACAATAAGAAATCCGCACAACAATCAATAGTGAACATATCAAAACTATCGGAGCTTCGCAAATAACGATCCGCACATTTCGAGCGCACGAAGCTGAGAGAGCCTTTATATGAATTATTCGGTACGCCTTTATCCCTTCCCTTATACCTACAATATTATTGACGAAGGATAGCAATAATCTTCAACGCGGCCATCCTAAGTAAGGATCGCCCTCGATCCTCCCTAGTTAAAGATCATCTCCCTACAACATTAAAAAGCGAAGCGCGAATATCGCTGTCGACATACAAGGAATCGCGCATAATGTTATATACACAATTTATTATTTAGAATTTAATAGAACTCCAATCGTACAATTGCCCGTTTCAGCGATAATTTCCCTTTATATTACTGTATTACATTCCACGTTTTATACCATCTACTATGATTCATTATTAAACCACAAAATTTGCAAATCAATTTAAACATTATTAACTAAATTAAAACATTAATTAAATATATACATAATAAAATTAATTTTTTACAGGTAGATTGTAATTTTACAGATATTGAGACACAGTTCCGCAATTTTATATAAATTAAATGTTATTTCGTAACTTAAAATTTTAAATATTACGAGTTTTACGGATATGTAATAAATATATAAGGTTTCATCTGTAGTGTTACTTTTCGACGAATTCTCATACATTGTTGTCGAAAACCATATATACTTCACGAAGTAAACAATAACACGAACGCGCTTACGTAAAAGCTAATCTGCACATTAATGGCGTGTTTACTCATTTTTACAAAATACTATCGCTTCAATAGCATGATGGTTATAAGTTGGTCGCAAGGCTACTAATTCTATTTTACCATAGACTAAGATCTTACTTTTTCGTGCACTGCTCTTAAAACCATTAACCATTGAATCGTTCCGCAAACCATGGGAAATGTCTAACAGTCTCTTTTTATTGCCCAATGAAAGCTAATTCTCGGTCATATTCGAAGCTACAACAGTAACAGGTAAATGACGAATACTCGACGAAGTTTGCTCTGGAACAGTCAGGATTTCTTCTTCTACGTATACATCTGCCGCTCCACTTTCCATTCGGTCTCGACTACAGAGATCTGCTTTTCGTGTAGAAGATTCCCGTCGATCAAAAATAATGTTTTTATTTTTACTTAACGCTAAAGAATCATGACGATGAAAATCATTTCGAGGTAAAGCAAATAAGTGTGTTAATTGATCTATCTTAGTGATGAATCGCTCGCCACGACGCCGATACTCTTCCGATATAGCAAAAATAATTTCTTTAAAATTCATCGAATCATATCCACCTGCGTGTCGACGAACGTTCTAGATTTAGGTGAAACGTAATCTACAAAATCTTGAGAGAGTCCACTCGCGAGCTAATTTTCACCTCTGATTTGGCTATGTTGCTCTATTATGCCTCGATGATCTTGACTTAATATGATGAATTGGCCTGACGTAATACATATTTTGATTGGTTGAAATGATTGTCTTCACCGTTAACAGAACATATTGCTGTTTCCATGAATCATTGCTTGATAGCTTTGTATTCACTCTTTTATGATAAACATAAGAATATGCGTCACTTTAGTTCACACTGCGAATCATAAATCACAGTTCCCTTAACTCAAATGCATGCTTGAACTAGCCTCTTACTTTCGTCTCTATTACGCACAATTACACTCAGCACAGACATGGTCACACTATGTCATTTCAACTTCCACTCAACAAAATATTATTTCCGCAGTCTACTCAAAATCAAACCATTGCTCACTTTGCTGTATCCCACATCTGAATCGTTAAGAACACTATCGTGGGTGAAGGAAGTCGTTTTCCCAATAGAAGGTAAGTGAGCAAACAGTCAGGTTTTAGCCATAAAACTATAAACTATATTTATTAATACAATACGAAATCAGCACAATAATCTATAGTTAGCAGATCAAAACTATTGGAGCTTCGCAAATAGCGATACGCACTCTTCGAGCGCATGAAGCTGAGAGAGCCTGTATACGAATTATTCAGTACGTCTTTATCCCTTCCCTTATATCTACAATATTATTGACGATGGACAATAAGAATCTTTAACAATATGTAGCCAATTAGACCAGAATCACTAGATCGATCACCACCTTAAATTAACTCTACACCAGAGATTGATATTGCTCCGGAGAAAAATATGCGTCCTTTGGAAATTATTACAGTACAGCTTGCAGTGATGGATATCGCCGAAGTCGTAGAAATCATACCCTCGAATTTTCCAAAAATTTCTGAGGTAACAGAAAAATCGGCAGATAGCCGCATCTCACACTTTCGAGAGCAGCAAAGCAATAACCAGCCCCGTACGTCAATCAAACCAATTTTACCAGATTTGGCAAAGAAGTTATGTACAAAGCTAATTGTCGACATACAATAGCGCGACATTAAAGGGAGAAATGGTATGCTAATAAATGTCTGGGAAGCTGACACGGAACCCGGCTTTAATTTCCTCGAGCACAAGAGCTCTGGCAGAGAAACGTATGACAAGAAGAAATCTGATAGCGATATGAGCATACAGATAGCGCATCAGCCGATAAGCGCATCGCCGCTAGGTCAAACTAGCAATTCTGCGAGCAGCTTCGCAGATGAGCCAGAAAATTTAACTTAAATACCGTTAATAGACTTGACGAGGTCGGGGGCAGATTTCCCCATAAAAAACATTGGTGAAAAGCATGAAAACGCTCTGAAATTGGCAAGAAAAATTGCAAGCAAAAGAGAGGCAAAACTCGCACCAACTTCAAACATTGAGAAGGGAGAACAATAGGATAGAAGTGAATTTCCCGACATTGGGCCCTACGAATAAGGTAACGCATTAAATCTTAGTTCGCAGCGACGATATACCCTCGCAGCCATCTGGCAACTGCCTGTTTTACTCCTTGATAAAAATCAAACAACTAAGCATATCAGATGTACAAATACGCAAGCTTCTGCTTCACTCTCCAGCGCTGTGGACCTGCAGAGACGCAGAGAAAGCGTGAGAGATCGTAAACTCAAAAACGAAATAGGGCCATTCAGACTGCGCGTGCATTTTTTCGCAGGAGTTTAATGAAAATATTTGCATTCACGAGCAGTTAACCAATGGCAATGTAGATTTTTGGAACATTATTGTAAATACATTTGCATATGTTTGGAGATCACTTTACACCATACAATCGAACGGGCACAGAGATAAATGCAGGCAACAATAAGGTCAGCGAAAATCATGATAAGCATGATGAGCCAGGCAAGAGGTCCAAACCACCCCCTAAAATCGTAGGAAAAACTGACAAGCCCAACGAAAATAATCATAAATCGCCATCAAGCAAAGAGCCACACTCCGGTTTTCACTCAGAAAAAGATGCACAAGACTCCGGCAGCGCACAACAGGCAGGCATTCTTGCACGTACGCACACTGACGCATTCGAGAGGTGTCTTGTTATCAGTACAAGACCACCTCGCGAAAAGCCGTCGTGGGCTCAACATAACGGCGCAGAGCCACCTCCATTCTTGAAATTAAAGGCGCTCGATGAGTACCCCTTAAATATAGATAAAATATCGTTTATCCGTTGACTGCTAATCACTTCTTTGACACAGAGATTTTGCAAGCATTAATCAAGCGATGTTACATTATTATTGATAAAATAACAAATTCTCGGCACAAAATAGCTGATAAGCATATATTAAAATGCAAAAATATCAATTTAGTAGGATTATTTGTCAAAGACAGCATTAATGACAAAACGTTAACATCAAACTTAAACAACTGTTTAAAAATATTAAACGTTTACATCCGAAGCCAAAACATACAAAACTTTGGTATAATAAGAGATTTGGGTATCCTAACTTTATCCGAATGGATCACCATCATTAATTTATTTGAAAATCAAATGGAAGGACGGCTGCTGATAGCAGTTTTGTATTTAAACAACTTGCCTATTCCTCCTGTAATTGATCGCTACAGATCGATTAAATGATATCATGAAGCAGCAATCGGTTGCAAAACTTTCAGCAAAATTACCAAAGACTATTACTGACGCAATATGCGTCTAGATATAAGTCAATTTGTCCCACGATGTTTACAATGCCAAACAAATAAGCTAATGCATATAAAAACACGATTGCCACTAGTAATAACCGACACACCTACAAATCATTCCAAATAATGTCAATTGATTTTTATGACCCTCTTAGAGATTCAGAGGAAGGCTATAAATACATCCTTATATTACAGGACTGTCTATCAACATATTGCATTTTAATTTCAGTTAAACGTGCGAGTGCGGATGAAGTTGCACGTGCGTGTACTGAAAGAGTTATTTGTTTTTTTAGACCCTCTGCTAACAGGTCAGGGCACGCATTTCCAAAATAGACTACTAAATGCATTTTGCCACATCTTTGAGATAGATAAATATTACACAACGGCATATCACCCGCAGTCGAATGGTAGCATCGAACACATGCACCATACGCTGACGGAGTACTTAAAAAAGTATACCGAAAATCGCAAGGACTGGAGCACGACCCATGATTCATCAAATTTTGTACCACATGAAATTTTTTTTTGACAAAAACCACGCACGCCTTCAAGTTTTCCTCCTAATAAACAACCTTTCTGAAATACAATGACTCGCTGCTATGAACTTGGTTCAGGCCAAATTTAAATCGAAGTACTATTACGATAAGAAACTGAATGTCCAGCACTTCCGAGAAGGTGAGATGGACTACAGGCTCTAGGAGTCACAAATTGGAAAGTACGACTACGACTACGAGGGCCCTTATGAAATCATTGCAATCGACTACATTCGTAAGAGAGCAAAAATAAAGAATGGGAACATTATCAAAATCATTGGCCTTGACAAACTTAAAAGGGCCACAACAATAAAAGATCCATCGCAACACCTAGCCATTCAAAAGTTTGAGAGTGACAGCGAGGATGAACCATAGTCCTTTTTCTCCTATGTTTTTCGATCCTCCTGAACGTAATACGTTCAGGTATCGCAGAAGAAAATCATGAGAAACTTATTCAAATTCCCAGAATTGCACCATTAAGAAAAATACGAATCTACTTCTCATCAGTAACATCAATCGTAAAAATTAGACCTGCACCAGTATACATGATCTCAGACTTAAATTGAATTGAATTAGAACACATGGCCATAATCGGTCTGTTGGGTAGTACGGTTACAGAAACACGTCCCATTTGCTGTATTGTAAAATTAAAATCATACATCAAATGCAAATTAGAAATATTATTCTTGAATTGATAGAATCCATAAAGCGATGGAAACTTTTGGGTTATCCGGCTCCCATTCAGCTCGACTAAATTTTCACCTGGTGCACTTTGTGTTATTAACTTAACGCCCAGTTAATTAACAAAACTAAGAAAAACTGTTGGGCCGCGTGTCGAGCCGCCTAAATAAGAAAATGCCTAGATCAATTTATGCGAAACACTTAGAACAATTAAATTAATTATTTAGAAACACACGGAATACTTGAATCAATTCTTTTGTAAACATTCAGAATAATTAAATTAATTTTTTAGAAATACAGAGAGCAGATAAATTAAACTTTAGAAATAGTCAAAACAATTAAGTTAATTTTTAGAAACACACAGAACAAGTGAATTAAACTTCAGAAACATTCTAAACAATTAAGTTAATTTTCAGAAACATACAGGACAGTTAGATTAAACTTTAAAACATCAGAACAATTAAATTAATTTTTAGAAACATACAGAACAATAAAAGATAACGGAGCATGTAAGATAAAGTTCACGTTACTGAGCGACTATGTGGATTTAGTTAACTGCAACATAAAAATTACGCAGTTACACGACACCTACTGGATGCGGCTGTACAGAACAAACACGTGGGTATTCTCCACAATAGGCGCTGAAGCCATTTTCATTCAGTGCAGAAAGGCAGTTCACACTGCCCTTCAAATCAATGGAACAGGCATGCTAACAGTGCAACCTGGGTGCACGGCGCACACAGCTAATGCGCATCTAACTGCATCGCGCGAATTCTGTATGCACTCTTAGGGAGAAGTTTTTCAAGTAACTGATTTAAATATAAAATCGATTATAAGGAACAGCAACAGTACACATAATTTCTCAAAATACATCGATGATGAAATTGAACAAAACATTAATCAGAAAGCAAAAAATCTGCATGAGATACATTCCGATGTATTTATAACAGGCACAAACTTTTATGAAATAATCGAGAACGCTAAAGAACTCGCAGAGCACAAATCTGCGAATTATAAAATGCAAAATTTTCAAAACGCAGCCCCAACGGCAGGTTACTCAATTTTAGGGGTAATCATGGCCGCATTTGTAATTTGAAAATGCGTCCCCCTTAAGTCGATCTGTCACAAAATATTTTCAAGCTAGATCTGCTGCAAAACATCTCGAGGCGCTGTACAAGAAAGCTTCGAAATGAGGCTGCGATACAACCCCAACCACACACACTGCTACCCCTCGAATCACTCCTTTTATACACCCACTGATAGCATAAGATACACGCAGATGGCCAAACACTCGGGATATGATGCATAAACAAAAACTAACCAGAATTCAACTGGCCACAAAAATTAAATATTCAAAAATTAACAAGAACATCGTCTATAGCCTTCTATTTTTCAAAATTGAAGCAACACTAAATTAATCGATTTTCAATACCTTTTAACACCCTTCAATCCCTTTGGCATTTTCAATACCTTTCAATTTTTTTGTTAACACTAAAAGCAATCAAATTAAATGCAACGAAGAAAATTGATTCATTGCATAGCAACAATCGCTATATTGATAATTAGTAAATCGATCTTTCCCATGGAGTCCCCTTCTTCTAATATATTCTAGAAAGTTTCTGATTCATCAAAATAGCAGATCCAAATAATAATCGAGCAAACTTAAAATACTCTTAAAATAAATGGCTTGCGACAACCTTTACAGCCGACAAATGCTCTAGTGCTCAGCTGTACATCAACGGAGGATCTGGCTTTCCGAGAAGGCCACCACCTGGAACATACGTCACGAAGTTAATGAATGCACTCATGGGAGCGCCTTATCATCAGCAAGTTTGAACTGACGACAGCACCACCTCTAACGAATCATTGATACCTTGCAAAAGGCATACCACGCGCATAAGTTTGCGAGATTGAAAGCCCTGCCACTAGCAAAAGCCATCTAAAAAAACTGCTGATAAAATTATACAACAGAAGGAACAAGCAGGGTGCCGAAGCCTGCGCCAACACATCGATCGGACGCAAATTCATAGGACACGCAGAAATCCGCAGCTGCTGTCAAGCTCAGACGAAGCTCGGAAAATGCTCAAGCCCCTAGCGCGGTCGAGGAGCACGAGGAAATCGAGGCAGAATTCAACCTGTTTTCAAAATAAATCGAACAACACGTGTTACAAACAATATTGCATACACCATGGGATAAAAACTGTTTTAGATCTTGTGCGCTTTATGATGTGCTAAATCTATTAAATTATATTCAAATCCTACTCCCAAATAAGAAGTGCTTGTTCGTTTATGACTCGTACTGAAGCATAAAGTGTAGGCAAAAAAGCCTACTTCTCTCCATTAGTATACACAATGTATTATTAAGGTAATTTAATTAACAAAGTTTATATGGATAATCCGGTACTCATGTAAGTGTAGCTTGTCTAGAAAGATCATTTCAGTACAGTTCTTAACTCTGATTAAAATAAAAAAATTTGATGAAGCATAGAAAGGCGATTATTCAAAGTAATTATACAGCGGACAAAAATAAAATAAGGACATGGTAAGAAAGTAATTATAAAAATAATCGACTGAATAAAGTCATAAAGAACAAGGTGCTTGAACTATTTTGGAGTCTTAAATCAAAATATTTAGGTTGCTTTACAAGCCAAGAAACATTAAAATGCTATCATACTATTAACAAAAATGTACTTATAAGTGAATTTTTTCTGATTAATATTAATACACTTAAAGTTAGTTGCTACTGTAAGTTATAAGTAATAATAAGTATGAATAATTTAAAAAATGCATATTGATCGTGCTTCCGTATAGCTTTAAAAGTTATATAATGTTTATGCTTAAAATATTTATTTCATAAAGTGTTTTAGCCAAAATCCACAATAAATTGCAGTTGATAATTACTTAATGTCTAAAAATGTAATTTAATATTAAACTACTGTTCTAGAAAAACATTATTTATGATAATTGAGAAATAAAATAGTGAATAATGTATGAACTATATTTTTAGAAATATGCAACAATGGCAACGAAGTAATATATGTAGGCAACGACAAACATACATATGTAAGTTGAAAACTGTATCAACTTTTCTTCAATAGATCTACATATATATATAAAATATGAATTGACAAGATTTTTGAAGATTTATGAAACAAAAATAACTGATTAATGATTGGTGAAAAGGTTTAGTAGAAAACATTTTCCAGAATTCAAGAAGACATTATATTTACATATTATTTTGTTAATTGCTTAAATATACAATAGAGTAACCTTACACTGTCGTACATTAATTATTACTAAGAATAGTCTATGCGTGATTATAAAATAGATAATAAACACTTCATGGATCTTACAAAAAAATATTGCATTTGTGAATCTTGCGTTTTATAGAAGTTTATATCTCTAAAACAAACGAAGCAGACATTTGCTTATTTAAATATAAAACTCGTATCTCATAAGAATGAATGTATCTTATTCTCAGCGTATATCATCATACATATATAAAATGTAATTGAAAAAAGGCTATATCTAGATAATCCGCCTAAATAATTAATATTGTATCGAGCAAATCCTATGTTATTTAAAATCATTATCGTCCTTACTGCTTAAAATGTAAAATTCATTAGATGAATAATAAAGAATATTAATATGGATTAAACGAATGTATGAGATTTTACTGCATGATGTTCAACTGTGGGGGGAGGTGCTTTTGTCGTTTAACGTTATATTTTCTTACATTGTATGCGCGGCGATATTATATTCCATAAAGTGAACCAACAGAAGAATTTTAATATTGACAAAAATACTAACTCAGAAATATAATTATATCTTCACCAAAGAATATGGAAAAGAAAACTCAGCGAAATAAGATGTAGAGTCATTCATTCTCTTAGTTTTTCTTTCTCTCACTCTTCTAGAGTTATATAGCTACGCCGTGCGCGGTATACCTATAAGAGTGCCAAACATATAGAAGGGTCGTGGTACGCACGAAGCAAGTATAAAAAGAACGTGCGCGGCGAAAAATCCAGTCCGCGATGACACTAAGATAACATCTGATATATGCTATCAGCTGCAATATACGACGAGCCGCGAGAACGAGGGAGTCGAATGCGCCGCACGTGCACCGATGATTGAGACACTTGTTCCGTCGAAACTCCGGGCTTAGCTTCACCGAAGGGCGACGATGTCAAGCGGGCTCGTGAGAATTGACGTTGAGCACGTGGCGCCTTCTCCCGGCGCGCGACGGAGAGCAATCGAACGACGGGACTCGCTGTTGGCGCTGGCGGCGCCGCTGGTTGACCACGCGGGCAGTCGCTTTTGAGCAGCCAAGCGAACGATACCGCTACGCCCGCTCTTGAGTGAATACGCTGACATCAGATCATTGTCACGAAAGCCGAACGTTCGTCCGATAATCCGCATATATCGTCGTTATCAAACTAGTGGGTGTAGTGCTCTATCCTTCTCTCTCTTTGTGTGCATATCTCTCTCTTTCTCTATCTTTCTCTACGCTTGGTGACGGGAATTCGGGTACGGGTCGCGACCGGTTTACAATCGCGTCCGCGCGCGAATCGAAACGAGGGTCTATTCTGTGGAACTAAGGCCACAGTATAGCCCATTCGACAAGTGATTGCTATCACGCACGAACACGAGACGAGAGATTCGGAAAGATCTCTCGAATACACCGCACACGTACACATACGCAAACGACTCACAGTTAATCGTTCAATCCCGCAGCTTACATATATATACGACGAGAGGGGTTTTATGCCGCACGGCTTTCCCCTCTCGGTTTGAGCGATTAAACTCGTCTCTTTCTCGCTCAATCGACTTCTTTTATTTTAACCCTTCCAACCACATCTCCTATACAAAAACACGAAAACTAGAAAGCGAGAATCCACGCCTAAGGGGCTTCTCGCGCGACATTTCACACTAAATTGGACATTTCGGCTATGTGCAGAAGGCCCGGCGCCATATAGAATAAAGCCACCTGTAACGCTACACAGACTTCATTTCTCGTACGAGACTTATGCTGTCATGCACTGGCCGTTTCACTGCGGTCCAGACTTGTAACAGACGTGGAAACCGGCGCATTCATCAACAACAATGATGACAATGATAATAATAATACCTTAAAGTACAAAATGATAATAATAATAACTTAAAGTACAAAAGAAATGGTAATTATCTTTCCTTTGCGATATATTCTAGTCATTTACCTACTTATGGTACACTAAAAGCTTATACTTAAAAATCTAGTCTAAACTGAGAGGCGCGTCAATCGATCTATTGTCGATAGAAGCGGCAATTTCAAAAATAACATATTGAATAAGTAACAATTCTACACACTAAATAAGATCCTTTTTTGAAAAATCTGTTCAACAATGTGCAATAACTATGTGCAATAATTTATAATTTTATTTACTTATAATGTATTTTATTAACTTTACTAGTCATTTACCTTGATAATTCTAATATATAGAGTAATAATTGATGTACCTGAAGTGAAGTTGAAGGTCGATGAACAGAGGTCTCTGAAATCGATATTAAAATTTCAAACACTATTGCTTGTGATAACCGCTTTGAGAACAGTATTAATTTTTGTGACTGTTTTTTCCTTCAATTGTTGTTAATTTATTCGTGTTGTCCAGTAGTACTTAGAGTTTAATTTTGACGAAAAATTTTAATGATAATAAATACAGACATAGTTGTTGAACATGTTGATTATTGAACGAAACAAAAGGAAAGGTAAAAATCATAACCTTAATTTATCTCTGTAAATATTTTGTCCTCATATAATTATTATTATCATTACCTTAGTTTATTAATTAATAGGGTGGCGAATCAGAGAAATTATAGCATTCTAATATATAATATTGACAAATAGTGAGTATTTAGCCAAATAATATAATTGTGTTAAGATGTTTTATATTAATAATAAAATTGTAATAAAGATTTAGCCTGATGAGGACGACGAAGGACGACCAAAATCAGCTATTGATATTATTTGAAAACCACAAGCGTGAACAAGTAAAACAATATATATAAATAATAATAATAATAATTATAATACAAATACTAATAAAAGTACTAATTGGTACATACAGACAGACTTCCTGAAGAAAGACGGACAAACAAGACAGGCAACCGAAGAAATGGGAAAGCAATTTCGGAGAGGAGGTTATTCGCGGTAGGCTCGATTTTTAGTGGGTAGGACATGGCGGCGAGCTCACCACTGTTGTAAGCCACGCGCTTACGTAGGGAAATCAGCGGGGATGGACAGCACGCCTATGAAGTCCCACACTACCACCTCAGAGTGCAGGAACTCAGTGGCCGGTATCCATGCTGATTTTAACGAGGATTAATAAAAAAAGAATTATTTTAATAATAATGATAATAATAATGATAATAATAATGATAATAATAATAATAATAATAATAATACTGATAATTAAATTAGCAAGCATTATTAAAACATCTAAAATTCTAAAACCATTTAGAGTAATTTGATTATCAGTAACGAACATTTGTTTAATGTTTTTTAAACTTTGTTAATAGCTTTTTTTGCATTAATTGTTTGCTAAAAATTTTTTATTTCTTTTTTTGCTTTTTGGGTACGATCACGGTACGAGAGGGCCTTACATTTTCATCATCGCAAACAATGTGATATTCCCAAAATCAACTAATTCTTGCTGAAAAACAAAAATTTAGCAAACTAGAGCTCATTTAAGGCCCTCCCTAAAATGTATGTATGGATGTATGTATGTATGTAATCATGTTATTCGATTATCCTAGCGATATTTGCACCATTCGAGGTGAATTTTTTTTTGGTAACTTCTTTCGTCACAGGAAGTGGATATGTTTCTATTTTCAGTCCGATCCGAGGCATATATAGCGAATACGAGACATTTTAAAAATTCCTAAAATTATAAAGCTAGAAAAGATACAACTATTTTGTATTCAACATTTTCTACAAAATCGTCATTTAAAGAAAGTTTATCGAGAAAAATAAAAATTAAAGCAAAAATAAGCATAAGAAATCGACTTTTAGGCCATAACTTGATTGTAACGCATTATACGTAAAAAATGTCTACAGTAAAGTTGTAGAGCTCAAATAAATACAACTGTTTTGTATTCAACATTTTTCGCAAAAACGTCATTTAACCCTTTCAGTCACGCAATTCAATTCATTTGGTTATGGAAGTGCAAATATATGTTTCCAATGTATTTTTGAACGAAGAATCCAAATCAAGTGTCAAAAATTGAATAAATATAAAAACAACCCCTCAAATGGGGTGAAAACCACCCTTTTAGTTAAAAAATGCAATTTGTTTGGTAATGGAAGTGCAATATATGTCCACAATGCATTTTTGAATGCAGAATCCAAATCTGATATCAATAATTTTATACATATAAAAACAACCCCTCAAATGGGGTGAAAACCACCCTTATAGTCATAAAATTCAATCCGTTTGTTATGGAAGTGCAATATATGTTTCCAATTTATTTTTGAATGCAGAATACGAATGTAACGTCAAAAATTTTATAAATATAAAAACAACCCCTCAAATGGGGTAAAAACTACCCTTTTAGTCATACAATTTAATTCTTTTGAAGACTATATATTCTTTGAAGACTATATGTTCACAATGTATTTTTGAATGCAGAATCCAAATCTGATTTCAGAAAGTTTTATAAATATACAAAAAATCCCTCAAACAGGGTGAAAACCACCCTTTTATACGTACAATTCAATTCGTTTCACTATAGAAGAAAATATATGTTTCCGATGTAAATTTTAACGCGGATGCAAATCCAATGTCACAAATTTGAAAACATAAAAAAACTCGTAAAATGGAATAAAAAGTAACATTGCAGTCACGAAACCCTGTTTGTTTTGTTATGTTACTGCTAATATTAGTTTCTGATACATTTTTCAACGCTAAATTTGAATCCAATGGAAAAAAATTCAGTAATCGTAAAAACGATCTCTAAAATTCTAATTGGATTACTACGAAAATGTGAATACTCAACGTCAAAGCACTCGATAGGACCTAAGAATATATAAATAGAATTTAGAGCTCAAAAAATATATTGAAAATCTCTGAAAGCCATATAAATTTTCTAAAACACCCCTTGTTACAATCCCCTCGAGTGAATGATTTCAATCCAAACTATATTTTGAAAAAAGAATATTAATAATAATAAAAAAAATTGTTTGCAAGAACTTCAAAGGATCAAATCTAAGTTTATTAGGTAGTTACATAAAATTTCTATATTTTTCCTATCAAAAATTTCAATATCATTATTCGTTCTAAATTATCAGTAATCTCACAACATTGTGAAATTTGTTTTGGTTTATTCTAAAAAATTTTTATCATGGAATATGCTGAAATCACCAGTGATAATGAAAGTGAAGATGAATATGATGATCCAGAATATGATTCTGAATGTGATGATGATTCGGATATTGACAAAAATCAAATTGATGAAGCAGTAGCCTCGTTAGAAAATACTTCATATAGTGAAAATTCTAACGTGATTGAATATGAAAGTGATAGTGATACTCCGTTGAGTGACAGATTAGCTGCTTTAGATGGTATTTGGGATAATAAAAGAAGAAAATTCGACGAAATAATTTTTTCCGAAGATTGCGGTCCAATGGTTCCTTCAGATATTCGTTCACCTTCACAAATTTTCCTTTGCTTATTTTCAGAAGTTTTGATCGAAAGAATTGTCGAACAGACTAATCTTTACGGGCAGCAATCAGACAAGCCATTTGAAGAAGTAAATAAAGCAGAAATATTGAAATTTATTGGCATGAATATCATGATGGGAATAAGTAGGTTACCCGCCATTCGGTGCTATTGGTCATCTAATTCTCAATTACACAACTCTTATATAAGCCCTGTTATGCCTCTCAATAGGTTTTTTGCTATCCTGTCTCATATACATTTGAATGATAACTTATCAATGCCACAAAAAGGTGAACCCAATTATGATAAGCTATATAAACTAAGACCCTTACTTGATATGCTTTCAGAAAATTTTATAAAATTCTACAAACCATCTGAAAAACAAGCTGTTGATGAAAGTATGGTCAAATTCAAAGGTAGAAGTACTCTAAAACAGTACAATCCACAGAAACCTATAAAAAGAGGTTTTAAAATTTGGGTTAGAGCAGATGAACATGGTTTTGTATGTGAGTTTCAGGTATATACTGGAAAAACTGCTAACTTGGTTGAAAAACAATTGGGCGAAAGAGTTGTAATCGATTTAACCCATCAAATTATTTCAAAAAATTATCAAGTTTATTTCGATAATTACTTTACTAGTGTTAATTTGATGATTGAACTCAAAAGTAAAAATATATTAGCCTGTGGAACAGTACGAAAAAATCGGAAAGGTTTGCCAAAAAAACAAATAAACGATAAAACAATGAAAAGGGGAGATTATGAATCTCGGACTTCATACAAGGGTATCAGTTGGATAAAATGGAATGATAACAAACCTGTCCAGTTTTTATCTAATTTTCACGATCCTTCAATCAAAACTACTGTAAGTAGACGACAAAAAGATGGTACTAGCATTCAAATCAATTGTCCACAAGCCACTCGAGACTATAATAATTATATGAACTGTGTTGACAAAGCAGATCAGTTGAAATCTACATACGAGATTAGTAGAAAAAGTAAAAAGTGGTGGCTTCGAATATTCTGGCATTTTATCGATGTAACCGTTGTAAATTCTTTCATCATTTACAAGCAAAATACCCCTACTACTAAAATGAATTTGATAGATTTTCGACTAAAGCTGGTAACTGAGCTTATTGGGTTTGCATCACCTAAAAAAAGAGGTACCAAGACAAAACAATTTACTCCTAGTAAGCGTAAGCCTCAAATTTCAAATGAAATAAGATTTTCTCAAGCCCCGCACATTCCAACTAAACTCAAAATACAAAGAAATTGCACTTGTTGTAGTTCTAAAACAAATCGAGTTAGAACTTCCTACATGTGCACAACTTGCAATGTTCCATTATGCATAAAAGAAAAACAAAATTGTTATGAAATATATCACAAAACGTAAATGTATATAAGATAAAAGAAAATGAATAAATATCTACCTGAAAAAGATTTAGAAAATAAAAAAAAAATTATAAAAAAAAAAAGAAAAAAAAACGAAAAAAAAAATAAAAAAGAAAAAAAGAAAAAAAAAAGAAAAAAAGAAAAAAAGAAAAACAAAAAAAAAAAGAAAAAAACATAACTCTGCCACAGACGGTCCCAAGCCCGTGTTCTAATGAGGAGGGGGTTTTTTTACTTTCATAACCAAACGAATTCAATTTCATGACTAAAAGGGTGGTTTTCACCCCATTTGAAGGGTTGTTTTTATATTTATAAAATTATTGATATCAGATTCGTATTCTACGATCAAAAATACATAGAAAACGTATATTTGTACTGCGATAACAATAGAAATCAAATTTTGTGACTAAAAACAATAGGGAGCCGATATATCGGCTTCTGTGACTGAAAGGGTTAAACAAAGTTTGTCCAGAAAAACGATAATTAAATCGAAAAAATACATAAAACATCGATTTTTAAGCCTTAACTTGATTATAACACATTATATGCGAATAATTTGTACACTAATGTTGTAGATCTCAAAAAGTATAACATTCTTGTATCGGAAACATACCATAATAATGCTTTCTATGCAATTTGAGAGTCCAAAAACGAATTTTAATACAAATATTAGTTCTAAAGAGTAGTTTTTGGGTCTTAGCTCAACAACAATGTGATTTACATGAAAAAGTTAAAAGTAAAAGTTGTAAATCTAACAAAAAATACCTTTTTAGGCATGAACGCTATACGAGAGAGCGTTATATTATCATCATCACAAATTAGGTGATATTCTATAACAACTAATATTCACTTAAGAACGAAGATTATGCACCCTATACCTCATTTAAGGCCCTCCTTAAAATGTATGTATGGATACATATGTGTGTATGTAATCATGTGACTCAATTATCTCAGCGAGACTTGCACCAATTGAGCTGAAATTTCTTTTGGTATCTCCTCTTATTACAAGAAGTACATGTTCTTATTTTGAGCCTGATCAGATGTATATATATACAATGCGGTCACTTTTAAAAATCGCTAAGAACAGCTTTTTGGCTATAACTTGGATTCTTAGCATTTTCAACAAAAATGTTAAATGTAAAAGTTGTAGGTCTTGAAAAAATACAAGTTCTGCTTTCTCAAAAAGAAAGCTTTGTAATGATGATAACATTTTTTTTCAGAGATTGGATGAATCTTGATGTCTTCGAGGTTCCTGAATCATAAAAATAAGTTTACAATAGTTTAAAAAAAATGTCTGTCTGTATGTATGTATGTGTGTATGTATATATGTATGTATGTATGTATGTATGTATGAAACAAAAATTTGTTTCCACCATAACCAGGCGTAACCAAAAGTGGCATCCGTTGCTATGGAAATACATGTATTTTAATGTTTTTTATATGGCTGAAGTTGCCATTTTTGAGTTTGCTGACCATAACTCTTTAAGGGAAGCATATCACGCGCTGAAATTTTGCAAACATATTACATATATTTAAACATAAAACTTATTGGATTTTGGAGATGAATGGATAATATTAAACTCATTTTCTATCTTCTGATTCTGTAAAAATCTAAAAAAAATTATTTTGTTATTTTATACTTTGAACTTGTATATTTTGATTGATATATCTAATAATAACTTTAAACTTATTTTCGAGAAATAATAACAAAATATTAGTTTTAAATATTGTAAAAAACGAAAAAAACTTTTTCTTGTCATTTTCACATTGAACTTTTCAAAAATATGTACGTTTTTATAAACTAGACGTCAGTTTCTTTCGATTGATGTATGTAACAGTAACTTTAAAGTTATTTTTGTAAAATAATAACAAAATTATAGTTTAAAAAATTGTATAAATCGAAATATAAATTTCTTGTTATTTTATACGTTGAACTTGTTAAAAATGTGTACAATTTCATAAAGTTGGCGTAATTTTCTTTCGATTGATATATCTTATAATAACTTTAAAGTTATTTTTGTAAAATAATAAGAAAACATTAGTTCTCAAAAATTTCAATAAGCGCAAAATCTTTTTTATTTTTCTATATGTTGCACTTTTCAAAAATATGAGCATTTTTATAAAGTAGACGTAATTTTCTTTCAATTAATTGTTAAATTATTTTGTAAATTAATAACAGAATTTTAATTTAAAAAAACTGTGTTATGTGTTTATATATGGCTGTGTATGTGTGTGCAATTTAATTTCGATTGATATATCTCACAATAACTTTGAAGTTATATTTGTGAACTAATAACCAAATATACGTTAATGGAATTGTAAAAATTGAATATCTTTATGTGCCATCTTGGTAAAAATAAAGTACCGATTCATTTTACCCCAATTGTTGTATTCGGATAATAATTTTTAAGTACTGTTATATTACATTCATTTAAGCAATAACGTAGGAAAATATTCTTTGAATAGCAAAGAACTGAAAGAAATCTTTTCTTATTGAATTGCATCATGCTTACATTATTTAGAGACATTTCATTTTAGTGCACCGTATACCCCAGTCTCCCCTATACTGCAAGTTCTTTTAACGCAAGACAAGAATTATTATTTACATAATAACCAAAAAAATCGGTTATTATTCATAAATAAGCTTTGTCTTTTGAAAAGCAACCTTCGTCGCGCTCCTGCGGTTTGTTACGAGGATGAAAAGAGCAGTTTAGCAAAAGAACTTTTTGTGCAAAACTCTCAAGTAGCTACGCCGGCGCTCGGTCGACGATTTATCGTAACACGCGCTTGTCTTTCGAAGACTGACGCGACATGTGCCACTAGAGCTTTTTAAGAGAGGTAAAATTCTAATTATCGATAGAACTTATAAGGAAAGGTTTCGCGATCGAAGCTCCAACGAGTTATCGGTTATTATTTGTAAATAAGCCTTGTCTTTTGAAGAGCGACCTTCTATGCGTTTCTGCAGTTTGTTATGAGGATCAGAAGAGCAGTGTATCCAAAGAACTTTTTGCGCAAAGCTCCGAAGTAGCTGCGCTGGCGCTCGATCAATGATTTATCGTAACATGCGCTTGTCTTTTGAAGGCTAACACCCATTACAAAAAAACGTGGACTCTCTGCAGAAATATTTGCAGCAAACTCTGCAGCGATTTTGGCAGATTTTCCTGCAGATGCCGCTGCATGTCTGAATTGAATTAAAATTTCCTGCAGAGAACTTATGCAGATTTCTCTGTAGATTTCTCTGTAGGACTTACTGCAGACTTTTTTAAATTTATTAATGAACTATTAATCTATGGCTTCGGGATCGCAGATTGATATAGTTATCTGTTATTTATCGTAAATTATCCTTGTCTTTTGAGTAGCGACCCTCTGCGCGCCTTTGCATTTCTTTACGAGAGCCAAAAGAGTAATTTGACGGTAGAACTTTTTGCGTAAACCTCCGAGGTAGCCGCGCCGACGGATTAATCGATTGTGTATCTCGGAACATATGTTTGTATTTCAAAGGCTGCCGCGACAGGTGTCACTCGAGCGTTTTATGACAGTCCAAAAATCAAATTTGTAATTAACCTTTTAACGTCCAGCTCCGGGACGCTGCTTCGACAAGTTGCCGATTATTTATTACAGAAAAATCTAGTCTTATTTGCGATTAGTGAGAATCTAAAACGCTTTTCTTGAGGCCCTATATTCAAAGATGAGCCTAATTCTCAATACTGGTTCGAAAAATAGAGTGGAAAGATTCGCAAATCGATTCTGCCTAACGTTGAAGCACTTCTTGGCCCCTCTGCTTAGACAAAATCTTAAACGCTTCTCTTGAGGCTGAGCTTTGAAACCCAAGCTTCATTCTCGACATTTTATACTCGAAAAATCACGCTGCCGCACAGGCAAGCAAACCCCCTTTTTTGAAAATGCTTTTCATAATTATAAAATTGACACAGAAGATTTATTGTATCCGGAATCTAGTTTTACGATTGACAACCATTAACGGTCATCAGCTACGTACGCCTAAAACTTACCTTATGCGTAAAGAAGAAATTGGAATTTAATTTAGTTTAGTCTCCGTGTATATATACCGTGATAAAAAAATGTGTATATATATATATATATATATATATATGCACGATTCTTTAGGAAATCGAGGACAAAAATAAATAATTATTTTGACAAAAATGTTTCTTTTGATATGTAAAATGGTCGTAAATTTTTTCTGATTTTGTAAGCCCATATATTTAAAGCTGTTTGAAGCTAAATATGACTTTTTTGCAAAACGTGCATTTTAAGAATTTTTTTAACAATATTTCATGCTATTTTAATTTTTTTATAAAAATATTGCACTTATGCTATTTGGTGACTATAGCAGTCACATTTGTACTGAATAAAGCTATATTCATTTTCATTGGTGTAATCAAACCCACGCTTGAGTGATCAAATCCACTTTTTTAAGGATTTTAAGTTTTGTAATGAGTTTAATTAATCGATAGGAGCAGTAAATGTTTTTGGACAAATTTGTTATGAAAAATTCAGAAAATTTTCTAAAAATTCCTTTGTTGCTAGTTTTATAAGAGATTTCATTTTGTTGAATAAATGGAGGTTGAAATTTGCGAAAAAATTCAAAAGATGACTGCATGCTCATATTTAGCATTGATCAACTAGAACCTATGAGTTTCAAAAAATCTGAAAGGAACATTTTCACCGAAGATATAAAAAAAGAAATTTTTGAGATCGATCTGACAAAGATTTACTTTGGCAACTAAAAAGGAAAAAATTATTTTTTCTATAGGTTTTCATGAAAAGTCCACAATTATTACTAACAACAATATTATTATTATAATTATTATTGTAAAACTTACGTGTGTCTAACCAATAATGTAACAATCATCCGCGAGTGGCATTGGATCGGCAAGCGATGGAAAGCCCGATCTTGGTGTTTCACCACTCGAAGGTGGACCGACAGTGAAGAAGTGAGTTTACGGGAAGCAAGACAATACGTCAAAATTAGGAAAACCGTGGAGAAGGGGAAAACAATCAAAAGGGAGAGGGAATCAATTGTAAGCGTTCGTGATTGTGGGACACCCACACCCATGACGATAAGAGGCAGCGCGCACGAGTATACTGGTGATCTCGTGCACCAACACTTACATACGTGCGTACCTGTAGGCACACACTCAACCAATACATCGCGTAGCGGAGGTTCCTCTTAGGAAGACCAACCAAGAGCAAGTTCATCGCTCGCAGCAGTGCAACACCTTCTCCCATGTAACACAATCCTAATATGGCACCACGTGTCACTAACAGAGGTTAATAAACAAAATAGGGGTTGTAACGTGTAAATTCAATAAAAATCACAATGTTTTTTTAATAAATTAATAGAGTATTTATATATTTAAATTTCTAGTATCATCAATCCTATTCATCATATTATCATGATAAAAAATATTGAGGACTTCTGAAAATTGTCTTTTTCCGCTATTGTTTTCTATGTCGATAATTTTAAATGAATCGAAATTGATTGAGTGTTTTGTTTTGTCAACGTGGACCGCTAGAGCTGAAGTTGCAGTTCTATTTTTTAATACATCTCTTTTATGTTCACCTCTTCTAATGCCACATTTATGTTCTGAAAGTCCTACATATGTGGCCGGACAATCATTACGATCCACTTTGTATATAACATTACAAATCTCTAATTTGTTGAGTCTATCCTTACTTAATTTTATCATGTCATCGAAACGGTTAATGGTGCGAGTAATGGGGATGATGTTGTGTGTATGTAAAACCTAGTTAATATTGAGAGTTAAATTTTTTATAAAAGGAAAGACTATTATTGGTTTTCTGAGGTCTATGTTATTACTGTTATTAGTATTGTTAATTTTGTTATTTATATATCTTATTCTTTTTTCTATGTAGTTATATATAAAGTTAATCGGATAATTATTAGCTAATAGGAGTTTAGTAATTAAATGAATATTGTCTTTATGAAATGAGGAATGTGCTAATAAAATACTTTTGTCAATTAAATTGTAGATAATGGCTATTTTTTATGAAAGAGGGTGATGAGATGCAAAATTAATGTAACGGTCGGATGCTGTATTTTTCCTATGCCAGTTTGTTATTGGAGTATTATCTGGGACTCTCGTAATTTCTAGATCTAGGAAACTAATTTTATTATTGATTTCTTTTTCTACAGTGAATTGTAAGGAGGTGTTATATTGGTTAAAAATCTTAATTATTTCGTCAATTTTATTATATTTAGCGATCAAAAAGCAATCATCGACGTAACTTTTATAGAATAAAATATTATTTTTAAGTAAATTTAAGCAAGGTATTTCCAACATTTCTAAAACCATCTCTGCAAACCAAGGGCTTGTACAAAATCCCATCGGAGCACCACATGTTTGCTTATAAAATTTCCCATTAAATTGTACTTCAAGGTACTTCTTGTTCTTTAAGGTACTTCCATTTTAAGGCAACTGCTATAAGAATGAAGTCTTTAGGAATGTTAGAAAAAAAGGCAACAAAATCCAGTGACATTAATGAAAAATCTGTATGAGTTGTCATGCAATCTAAAGTATTTTTAAGTTCCATGCTGTTTTTTAAGGAAGAAGCTGGTCTAGGTATAAATAAATTGAAGAGTAGGGACAACCATTTATCAATAAGGTATGTAGGACTATTAATGGCGGAAACGATGATACGAATAGGGAAATTAATTTTGTGTACTTTTATAAGAGCATAGGCTCGTGGGAGGATAGTTTTGTCTAAATTCGCTTTTTTTATTATTTTCCCTATATCATGGTAATAGACTCCTCTGTTAATCCAAGTGTCTAATAATAAAGATGTATTTTTTTGTAATTGGTGAAGGGGATCACTATTTAGAAGTTCATAATAATTATTATCATTCAAAGCTGATTCTACTTTATTAATGTAGACTTCTTTATCAATAGCAACAGTAATGTTAGCTTTATCAGATGTAGTTATAAAGAGTTTATCATTGTTTTTAATGAAAAGTTTAGTTTTTTTAATTTTATTATTTAAGATTTTATCTGCTATGTTAATGTGTGGTTTGTTTTTAACAAAATTATTTATAACATGTAAAACATCACTTCTTACTTTATGTGTAATCAATTCTGATTCATTAAAATCAGACTCTAAATTTTTTAAAAATTTAAAAGCAGTTCTTTTATTAAATTCCGTAGTGAAATTAAATTTTTCGCCTAAGCTAAGAACTTCAGAAATATCATCTGGGATACTAACACTAGAAATATTAATTAACCATTTGTTTTTTACTTCTAAAATTTCATTTAAATCAAAATTATGTTTGTTTAAAGTTTCAACATCATTAAAACTAATATTATTATTAACAAGGGTGGACACAGAGTTATTATTCTGATTATTGTTACTATTTAATTTATTTTTATACGAAAAATTATTGATTTTGTTGAATTTATTGTTTAAGATCCGACTCTCTTTATTTGTTATCGACGTTAAAGTTTTCTCATAATAAGAGAGGAATTCTTTTAATATCTTAGGTGCCTAAGCTCTAAGTTTTCTTTATCAAAAATGTTTATCATTTTATTTAAATAATTAATATGGAAAAGTAAATCAGTTATTTATAATTTTAATATTTTTCTGTGTATAAACGAAGACAGAAGATGTGATTTTTTATTAATTGAGCGACTATAAAAATGTAAGTTTCTAATCGACAAAACCGAATCTGTAATATGTTTTCAAAAAACATCGTAAGTTCTATATTTTACGAGAAATTTTAACTGACATTTTGACGTGGACAAATCTTTTAAAAACTGAGAAAATTTATCGAATTTATTGCCCACATGAAAACCATAGTGGTAAAAAAGAAATAACAACTTTTGAATTATTTATAGTAGCGGATAGATTGAAAAATCGAATTATTATCAATAATTATCAATTGCCGGTCTTTAGGGGTAAGAGTCAAAATTTGCTTATCTGTATTATATGTCGCTGTAAACTGCACCCCCCCCCCCCCCCGACCAGCCTGCAAAGATGATATTTTTTATATAAAAAAAGTTGTTTACGCCATTTTTACAGGTCTTAGTCATATAGGTACATTTCTGTAGATTTGGATTTCGCGCCATTTCGTGCGGTCAATTGCGACGTTGCGTGACCGTCAGCGCGCGCGGTTCTGTCTCGATTCGCGCGCGCTCTCGCAATTGTTCACTTTTGACAGGACCTCCAAGCTGTTCGCGCGCTTAGCAGCCCTGCTCAATATATAGTTTAATTTTCAGCCTTTTGCGTCCTGATTGCCGTGATTTCGTGTTCGATTGGCTGAGATATATTTCCGTTCTTTTCAGAGCGAATATATTCAGCCTTCCTGCGATCGTGAAATTGTAACCGAATTCGTGCGAGCGGGCGTGAGAATTCGCGCGTGTGTGTGTGTGTGTATCTTGTGTGTGCCTCGTGTTAGGGAAAACTGTGGGGACGGTGTCCACGTGTTGGACGTGACCCGTCCAGGGCGAGCGCATCGCGGCAACACCCTTGTTGCCCGGCATCGAGGCGTCTGGCTCCCCGAGACGTCGGGGCGCGCCCGGTGCAGGTCGTGGACCATTTTGCGCTCCCCTCGCCCGGCTTGCCAGCCTACCAGGACTCGGCGAGAAGCTGCGGCGGCGTTTCACTACATTCTCGGCTCAGCGACATCCAGGCGGTGTCGTTCGAGCTTTGTGCGGCGATTTTCCGCGGGTTGCGTGCCCAGGTAAGAGAGCTCTCTGCGGCGTTAAGATTAAGAGTCGAGGGTAAGGCGGTAGATTAAATCCGTATTTCCCGCGTCTGTTGTAATTGTTTGTAGCTTCATTTTCTCAATAAATCATTACGCTTGCTTCGGCTTTTCCCGCTAAGCCGTGCGGTTTTTTACGCCGAAGCAAGTGCCCTTTTTTTTATCGCGAAATTAATTGTGTTTTTATTTACTCAACCTTTCACTCACTCATCCCAATCCTTTTTATATTTATCTGAACTCACCTTGAGTTTATTATTTTAAGTAGATTATTGTTCATGGTGCCCCGGGTGAGGAGTGAGTGATTGGTTTTTTGTGCGTTGTGTATTCGCGATTGCGCATTTTCGTGCTTTGCTAATGTAATTCGTGGGTTAAGCGTAGCCTAAGAAATACATTAACAAACGCGTGAACACTGTAACGGTCTTTTTGTTTTTTCCGATATTATATTGCCTCGTTTGAATTCCAAGTAGTCGCTTGATACGTTACAGTGTGAACGCATTGTCGCGCCGCGCGCTGTTGTTTACGTTTCGGCCGGCCGTATTTTCTCGGAATCGAGGCGCCGCGCCGAATGTGTATGTTTACAGCCTTGCTCTCGTTGCGTGCGAGTCATACGTGCGGTGTTTAGCAGCGTTCATTTAGGATATAATATTTTGTGCTTCTAGAAACTCATAGGTACGTTCGTCGATTCTACCGAGTTTGCGTCATGGCTCCTGTAGCTTTGAAAAAGTTGACTGCGTTGCAGACGTCGCGCGAGGCCGAGATTGAGAGTACACGCGCGCGTTTGGCAGCTAAGCCGCGTGAGTCTCTCAATAAAAATATAGTGCAGGCGCGACTTGACGCGGTGAGAGGTATTTGGGCAGAGATTCGGAAGACGCACTCTGAGATTATCGTTAGGGAAGACGCAGAGACAGATGCTTACGTTGCCGATAACTGGTTTGGTCGTATACAGGGTATTTTTGAGAATGCCCTTGACGAGTTTCTGACGTTGTTTACGTTTTTTGATAAGCCTGATGGCGATACCAGTTTATCGGAGGCGAGCTCAGACCGTGGCTCTGGCGCTCGTGTAGCTAAGTTGCCTCGAATTCCTCTACCTACGTTTACAGGTAAATACGAGGATTGGGCTAGTTTCTGCGATCTTTTTACTACGCTCGTTCATGATCTCCCTAACTTGTCTGATGCTACAAAGTTGCAGTATCTTAAGCTTTGCCTGAAGGATGGGGCTGCTGAACTCATCAAGGATGTAACGACCACCAGCGCAAACTATGCCAGTACTTGGCAGGCTTTGAATGACCGTTATAATAATCCTCGCTTGATTATTAATAAACTTTTGACTTCCTTCATGGAAATTCCGCATTTAAAAAGGGAGTCAGCTTCTGAGCTTCGCACTTTCGTTGATGAGGCGCAGCGAATTATTCGGGCGTTAGGGAATTTGAAGCTTCCTGTAGAGCACTGGGATGTCTGGCTCGTATTTTTGTTGTCCGATCGCTTAGATTCGGAGTCGAGGAAGCTGTGGGAAGCAAAGCTGAGCGCAAAGGAGCAAAAATTCGATTCAGTCGAGAATTTGACGGCACCTGTTGCTGATAGGTCGCTTCCTAAGTTTTCAGATCTCGTTAGGTTCTTGGAGACGAGAGCTCAGGCTCTTAGCATGGTGACTGCTGAGCGCAAGGCGGAGAAAAGGCCGGCTTCTACGCCAACATCGGGGCCGCAGGCTCGAAAGGTTTTTCATGCTAGTTCCTCTCGATCGTCTGGGATTACAAAGTGCTCTCTTTGCTCCGGTTCGCACTCTCTCGCTCGATGTTTCAAGCTGAAGGATAAGAGTCCTCAAGAGCGGTTTGCGACCATTAGAAGTTTACAGCTTTGTTTTAACTGCTTCGGATCGCATAGGGTTAATGCTTGTAACACTTCGGGACGTTGTTCAATCTGTCAGGGCAAGCATCACACGCTCTTGCACATCAACCACCAGGGAAACTCGCAGGCTGCGCAGCAAGATCCCGGTGATTCTCAAGCAGATGGGTCGGGCTCGAGGCCTCCTGTAGTGAATATGCATGCAGCTAGCATTTTGGTTACCAAGAAAAGGGTTATTTTAGCCACAGCGCGAGTGCAGGTGATAGGACCAAGAGGTGATAGCACCTACGTACGAGCACTTTTAGATCAGGGATCGGAAGCTTCGTTCGTGTCGGAGTCGATTGTACAGCTGTTAGGGCTCCAGAAGGAGCGCACTTGTGTGCCGCTGACAGGGATTGGCGCCAGTGCAGCGGGCACTGCGCGCTCGATGACGCAACTCGTTCTGAGGTCCAGATTCGAGTCGAACTTCGAGCTCAGGGCAGAAGCGCTCATTCTCCCTAGTCTTACGTCGCAGGTTCCAATCGACAGCATCAGCGATCTCGACCTCAAGCAGTTTGTAGGGTTTACTCTTGCGGATCCAGAATTCCTCGTCTCGAATAAGGTAGATATTATCCTAGGGGCCGACGTGTACGGGCAGTTGCTTCGATCAGGCTTGAGACGATTCCCTCGCTCGCAGCTCGTCGCTCAAAATACAGCTTTCGGTTGGATCGTTTCAGGTGCTGTGCAGGTGGAGGCTTCACGGCGGACGGAGTCGTCCACACCTCGCGAGCCAATGCAAGTATTGCATTGTGCGTCTATGCACGAGTTGGATCAAACTCTGAGCCGGCGGAATTGTCACGGAGTAACCTTTGGTGGCGCGGGCCTGGCTGGCTTTCGCAAGCTCCAGAGCAGTGGCCGCAGCCAGCAGAAAGTCAGCGAGTTCTCCACGCGCAGAAGTCGTCCTCAGAATCGGAGCTGTTGACTAGATTCTCTTCCTTGTCACGTTTAATCCGCGTTGTTGCATTTGCTAAGCGTCCATTTATCAATTATATATCGTACACATAAGAAAGGTCAGGAGCTGCTTCCTCCGTTTCTTACTTCGTCAGAGTTAGCTGAAGCTCGCTGCGTAGTTATTCGTTTATCACAGGCGAGCAGTTTTGCAGCCGAGATTGGGACGCTGAAGGCAGGAAGGAGATTACAGAGTCGCGGTCGGCTCAGCAAGTTAAATCCATTTGTATGTAAGGATAATATTTTACGTGTAGGAGGCCGACTGTCACATTCTGATCTCTCCTTTAATCGAGAACACCCTCCGATTCTAGCCCAGGATTCAGCTCTCAGTCTTTTATTCGTGCTATCTGCGCATCGACTTTGTCTGCACGGGGGTCCTACTCTAACGTCTAGCGTTTTGATGCAGCAGGTTTGGATTTTAGGTAGAAATAGATTAGTGAAATCCACAATTCACAAGTGCGTAACTTGTCAGCGTGTCAAGCCCCAATCTACTCAGCAGTTGATGGGAGATCTTCCTGCCGATCGCGTGAATGTAGGTAGGCCGTTTGCTATTTCAGGTTTAGATTACGCCGGTCCTATTCAGGTTCGTACAACAAAGGGTCGTGGGCAGAAATCATACAAGGGATATATCGTCGTATTTGTTTGCTTCTCCACACGGGCAATTCACTTGGAGCTGGTTAGTGATCTAACAACTGCAACGTTCATCAGTGCGTACCGCCGTTTTGTTGGCAGACGAGGTGTTTGCCAAAAGCTCTACAGTGATAACGCCACTAACTTTCATGGAGCTGATAATGAGTTGCAGGCTATGTTTCAGCGAGCGTCGGAATTCCATCGAAAGGTCGCTTCAGTTCTCGCAAATGACGGGACCGACTGGGTCTTTAGTCCTCCTAGTGCTCCTCATTATGGGGGTTTATGGGAAGCTGGTGTTAAGTCGGTGAAGCATCACTTGAAGAGGGTTGTAGGTGAACGCACTCTCACCTTTGAGGAATTGTCAACGGTCCTGGTTGAAATAGAAGCTTGTCTCAACTCGCGACCACTAGGGGCGTTGAATTCCGACATCGAGGACCTCCATGCGCTGACGCCCTTTCACTTTCTAAATGGGAGTGCTTCAGTGTTACTTCCAGATGCTGATTTTCCAGACGTGTCTCAGAATCGGCTAGAACGCTTTCAGTTGCTTCAGCGGATTCGCAATCAGTTTTGGAAGCGGTGGTCGTCGGAGTATCTCCTCCATTTACAGCAGCGGGAGAAGTGGAGAGATCCAACGGAGAACTTTCGTGTAGGTAGGCTTGTTCTTGTCAAGGATGATCGTTATCCTGCGTTCAAGTGGCCTTTAGGGCGAGTCGTTGAGGTGCATCCAGGTCCGGATGGTCTCGTTCGTGTGGCAACAGTAAAGACTGCTACCACATCTTTCCGTCGGCATATCTCTCGTCTTTGTCCGTTGCATATTGAGGAAGGTGTTAAGAAGGTTTAGGGTCATTCTCTGAGTGTTTCGTTCGTCCGTTAGACGAAGGCGGGCGGGATGTTTACGCCATTTTTACAGGTCTTAGTCATATAGGTACATTTCTGTAGATTTGGATTTCGCGCCATTTCGTGCGGTCAATTGCGACGTTGCGTGACCGTCAGCGCGCGCGGTTCTGTCTCGATTCGCGCGCGCTCTCGCAATTGTTCACTTTTGACAGGACCTCCAAGCTGTTCGCGCGCTTAGCAGCCCTGCTCAATATATAGTTTAATTTTCAGCCTTTTGCGTCCTGATTGCCGTGATTTCGTGTTCGATTGGCTGAGATATATTTCCGTTCTTTTCAGAGCGAATATATTCAGCCTTCCTGCGATCGTGAAATTGTAACCGAATTCGTGCGAGCGGGCGTGAGAATTCGCGCGTGTGTGTGTGTGTGTATCTTGTGTGTGCCTCGTGTTAGGGAAAACTGTGGGGACGGTGTCCACGTGTTGGACGTGACCCGTCCAGGGCGAGCGCATCGCGGCAACACCCTTGTTGCCCGGCATCGAGGCGTCTGGCTCCCCGAGACGTCGGGGCGCGCCCGGTGCAGGTCGTGGACCATTTTGCGCTCCCCTCGCCCGGCTTGCCAGCCTACCAGGACTCGGCGAGAAGCTGCGGCGGCGTTTCACTACATTCTCGGCTCAGCGACATCCAGGCGGTGTCGTTCGAGCTTTGTGCGGCGATTTTCCGCGGGTTGCGTGCCCAGGTAAGATAGCTCTCTGCGGCGTTAAGATTAAGAGTCGAGGGTAAGGCGGTAGATTAAATCCGTATTTCCCGCGTCTGTTGTAATTGTTTGTAGCTTCATTTTCTCAATAAATCATTACGCTTGCTTCGGCTTTTCCCGCTAAGCCGTGCGGTTTTTTACGCCGAAGCAAGTGCCCTTTTTTTTATCGCGAAATTAATTGTGTTTTTATTTACTCAACCTTTCACTCACTCATCCCAATCCTTTTTATATTTATCTGAACTCACCTTGAGTTTATTATTTTAAGTAGATTATTGTTCAAAAGTACTAGTCGCCAGATCTTTATTTGCCCAATTCAACTACATTTGTATTTTTATTTGCACAAGCTTAGATTTTTCAGGAAAAATCGAAATAAAAAATATTTTTTTCACAATTTTAAATGTCTATATCTTTTGAATAAAAAATTATTATCAATTTTACCAAACGGGAAAAAATTGCCCCCGAGCTAATTTAATTTGCCCAGGTGTCAAATGTTATAAATATTTAATAATTATTATGTAAAAAATAAAAAACCGTAATGGGATTAGTATCCGGTACTTCTACATAATGCGCATGCGCGGTACATAATGCGCATGCGCGGTACCGTGCGGTCCGATCGTTCCATACTGTTCCGCGGTACATACTAATTTGAGAAAGTTGTGGCGTGTCTACAACTTTTTGTTCATTGGTTGAGGTCATAAAGAGTTAGTTGTTGTTTAAGTTGTGTGCGTCAACACCGTTAAAAAAATCAAACTTGAAATCAAGGTTGGTTCAAGCTTCAATATGGCAAATTTGTTGAAACAAATTTTTTTCATCACTCTATTTAAAAATGTATTTCGGAGTAGAGTCAACACAACATTATTACAGTGTAGATTTCAGAGCAGTGCGTTCTTACGAAAACAATTGACAATCTTTCTGTTGTGGATGAGATCTTTGGCAAAGGCCGTAAAGCACTACAATTTCTTTCTGGATTGGTTAATTTGTTCTTTGATCTCACAGATGCAACCTGTTAAGTACGAAATCTTGATCCCTCTGTTTTCCAGGTACATGCTTAGTGAGTATCAATGATTGATCTTTTTCATGAAATCTTTCAATTTTGGAGCTTACTCTGATTTATGCTTGTTTTTTACAGAGGTATTGTAAAATAAATAGTACTCGTGTTGGATCCGGACTTACTGATATGCACCGGTTCAATCGATGAAAATTTCAGTTTTTGGTTTAGAGTGAGTGACCGAAAAATGGACCCAATACAAATGTTGAATTTTTCTAAAAAATGACCTATTGAAGCTGGATTAACTCTTTTACAAAGTTAACCTATGGAGGTTTCAACATTTTTATAAAGCCCCTAAGCAATGAAGACCAGAGAAAGCACGCACAACGAGTCAAGCAATTGTAAATGTGTCACGAATCTTGCAACAGGAAATAACTCACGATATCCCAAAAATAAGTGGTCCAGAACAGTCCGACTTTTAGAAGCTTAGATTCGTCAACATTTTAACCTTTGCTGGACGAGGTATTAGAACTTCTGATTCTAATTTGGCATAGTAGTTAGTGAGGCTGTGTTTCATAAATTCTTTTAAACAAATTTCATTAACTATTGCTTTAAATAAAAAAATGGACCAGCCTATTCAAATAATTCTTGATTCTTTTGATATCTACTGATTTATATACTTTTTATCTTCTTGAGTTAACATTATTTTTAATAGTCAAATAATTCTTCTTATTTTAAATCATCTTTCTATAGTTTCAAAGACTATAACAAAGAATATCATCTGGCAAGTGATGCTTTGTGCAGGCAGAAAAAAACATAATATACCAAAAAAAGCTTCAAGTTAAAAATGAACACAATACTCAAGTGTACCACTTATTTTTAAACTTAATTTCTCTTACTTTTAATACGCTTGATTTTTAATTCTTTATCAATAATATCTTTATCAATAATACATTTCTAAGCATAAATTTTTCATTTTTAGGTACAAGTTTTAATTTAAGATTTTTAAAGTTATTGTAGTTTTTATGAAAACCAAATCTTTATAGTGGTGCTAGGAATAAATTTTAAGAATTGTCTCTCAAGCCCAAAGGTGCAGACTTTTGTCAGACTTGGAATATTTTACAAGAGACACGGTCAAAGGTGTGATAACACTAGCTGATGTTCCACAAGCAACATGGAGTGATAGATTTAGCCATTTAGGTAAGCAGTATTTAAAATAAAATTGAATTTAATTTAGAATACCTAGTACAATTTCGACACGGGTACGGAAGGTGATTATTTAGCTCGTGTGACGTTTTTTGCACAAGCGAAGCAAGTGAGAAAAGTCACATAAGGTAAAAAACATCTTACGCACCAGCTTCGAAACATATTTTATACCACAAGAGCCGAATAATCATATTGAAGTTATGATTTTGAGGTTAGAGTGGTATAAAATACTTTATTCTACATGTTTAATTATACAAAGAAGAAGATACTTCATAATGTTTTATATTTTGTTTTATAGCGATGTTTTTTCACTACGTGTGGCGCATCCTGAACCATTAGCTGATCATTTGTACAGTGAACTCGAAAGATTTTTAAACAATCTTGTTACTCAGTTACTAGCTAAAGTTCAATCACAAGAAGAGAATGGCCTATTACAGGCATATCATTGTGCTTGGACTGAATATTCTCAAGAAATCAATTACCTTCATCAATTATACTTATATTTAAATCAACAGCATAAAATAAAAAGCAAATGCTTACAGAAGCAGTAATCAATTAATGGAACATCTTCAGCAGCTTCTCTAGATTATCAGGAGCAAGAAGACATTGACAAACTGGGTTTATCATTAAAAAGCTCTCTTGTTGCATTACCCCTTGAAGGAATACATGCAGACAGATTAAATAAAGCACAACCATCTACATGGGACGTTATTTGCGGAGTTATTGAAAGTTTTGTAAGAGTCGATGAATATAAAATGAAAGGCCAGTTGACTGTAAGTTAATAAAAATAAATATACAATAATAGTTTAACAACATAAAAATCTAAAATTCTAATATATTTTTAAAAAGTATAGAAGTTAATATTAAGAGCTTTTATAAATGATTGAGGTGACATGTAAAGTGCATATACTCTTCTGGACCTAAAAATAAAATAAAAAACAGTTATACGAGTCGCTGCAGATCTTTCTTAACTGAAGTTTCAAGATATTATGCTTGTAAACCCAAATTTCAGGTGCAGATGTAGAGGTGAAATCTACTAGAAGAAGAATTAATGAAAATTGATATAGTATAAAGTTATGACAAGTGTTTTATAGCATTTATGCAAAATTTCAGGGTTTTTCCTCAATATCTATGGCCAATATATTTCAAAAATCAGATAACGAAATAGTAAGACTATATTTTTCTGTCATTTCCGTATTTTTGAGCAACAGCTCTGAAATTTTTCATATAAGCTATAGAACCCTTGACAAAACTGTATTTTATATCAGTTTTCATTCATTAATTTCCTTGCCGATTTCACCTCTAGATTTACACCCGGCATTTAGGTTTGCAAGTGTGATATTCTTAGATCGTTATTTAAGGAGCATCTATTAGTTACAGTGACTTGTATAACTGTTTCCTATTATTTTTTTAGGAGTTGAAAAGTGTATTTACTCCACATGTTATCTCAGTATTTTGATTATAATATTGAGAAATAAGTGTGCTTAGATGTAACTTTTATAATATGCTTTAAGTGTTCATTTTTCTTATGTTCTGAGGTGACATATCAAGTAAATAAACTCTTCTGGATCTAAAAATAAAATAAAAAACAGTTATTATTCTCCTTAACTGACGTTTCAAGATATCATGCTTGCAAACCCAAATGCCTGGTGTAGATGTAGAGGTAAAATCTATAAGGAAATTAATGAATGAAAACTGATATAAAATACAGTTTTGTCAAGGGTTCTATAGCTTATATGCAAAATTTCAGAGCTGTTGCTCAAAAATACGGAAATGACAGAAAAATATAGTCTTACTATTTCGTTATCTGATTTTTTAAATATATTGGCCATACCATTTCCATAGATATTGAGGAAAAACCCTGAAATTTTGCATAAATGCTATAAAACACTTGTCATAACTTTATACTATATCAGTTTTCATTAATTCTTCTTCTAGTAGATTTCACCTCTACATCTGCACCTGAAATTTGGGTTTATAAGCATAATATCTTGAAACTTCAGTTAAGAAAGATCTGTAGCGACTCGTATAACTGTTTTTTATTTTATTTTTAGGTCCAGAAGAGTATATGCACTTTACATGTCACCTCAATCTTTTATAAAAGCTCTTAATATTCACTTCTATACTTTTTAAAAATATATTAGAATTTTAGATTTTTATGTTGTTAAACTATTATTGTATATTTCTTTTTATTAACTTACAGTCAACTGGCCTTTCATTTTATATTCATCGACTCTTACAAAACTTTCAATGACTCCGCAAGTAACGTCTCATGTAGATGGTTGTGCTTTATTTAATCTGTCCGCATGTATTCCTTCAAGGGGTAATGCAACAAGAGAGCTTTTTTATGATAAACCCAGTTTGTTAATGTCTTTTTGCTCCTGATAATCTAGAGAAGCTGCTGAAGATGTTCCATTAATTGATTTCTGCTTCTGTAAGCATTTACTTTTTATTTTATGCTGTTGATTTAAATATAAGTATAATTGATGAAGGTAATTGATTTCTTGAGAATATTCAGTCCAAGCACTATGATATGCCTGTAATAGGCCATTCTCTCCTTGTGATTGAACTTTAGCTAGTAACTGAGTAACAAGATTGTTTAAAAATCTTTCGAGTTCACTGTACAAATGATCAGCTAATGGTTCAGGATGCGCCACACGTAGTGAAAAAACATCGCTATAAAACAAAATATAAAACATTATGAAGTATCTTCTTCTTTGTATAATTAAACATGTAGAATAAAGTATTTTATACCACTCTAACCTCAAAATCATAACTTCAGTATGATTATTCGGCTCTTGTGGTATAAAATATGTTTCGAAGCTGGTGCGTAAGATGATTTTTACCTTATGTGACTTTTCTCACTTGCTTCGCTTGTGCAAAAAACGTCACACGAGCTAAATAATCACCTTCCGTACCCGTGTCGAAATTGTACTAGGTATTCTAAATTAAATTCAATTTTATTTTAAATACTGCTTACCTAAATGGCTAAATATATCACTCCATGTTGCTTGTGGAACATCAGCTAGTGTTATCACACCTTTGACCGTGTCTCTTGTAAAATATTCCAAGTCTGACAAAAGTCTGCACCTTTGGGCTTGAGAGACAATTCTTAAAATTTATTCCTAGCATCACTATAAAGATTTGGTTTTCATAAAAACTACAATAACTTTAAAAATCTTAAATTAAAACTTGTACCTAAAAATGAAAAATTTATGCTTAGAAATGTATTATTGATAAAGATATTATTGATAAAGAATTAAAAATCAAGCGTATTAAAAGTATGAGAATTTAAGTTTAAAAATAAGTGGTACACTTGAGTATTGTGTTCATTTTTAACTTGAAGCTTTTTTTGGTATATTATGTTTTTTTCTGCCTGCACAAAGCATCACTTGCCAGATGATATTCTTTGTTATAGTCTTTGAAACTATAGAAAGATGATTTAAAATAAGAAGAATTATTTGACTATTAAAAATAATGTTAACTCAAGAAGATAAAAAGTATATAAATCAGTAGATATCAAAAGAATCTAGAATTATTTGAATAGGCTGGTCCATTTTTTTATTTAAAGCAATAGTTAATGAAATTTGTTTAAAAGAATTTATGAAACACAGCCTCACTAACTACTATGCCAAATTAGAATCAGAAGTTCTAATACCTCGTCCAGCAAAGGTTAAAATGTTGACGAATCTAAGCTTCTAAAAGTCGGACTGTTCTGGACCACTTATTTTTGGGATATCGTGAGTTATTTCCTGTTGCAAGATTCGTGACACATTTACAATTGCTTGACTCGTTGTGCGTGCTTTCTCTGGTCTTCATTGCTTAGGGGCTTTATAAAAATGTTGAAACCTCCATAGGTTAACTTTGTAAAAGAGTTAATCCAGCTTCAATAGGTCATTTTTTAGAAAAATTCAACATTTGTATTGGCTCCATTTTTCGGTCACCCACTCTAAACCAAAAACTGAAATTTTCATCGATTGAACCGGTGCATATCAGTAAGTCCGGATCCAACACGAGTACTATTTATTTTACAATACCTCTGTAAAAAACAAGCATAAATCAGAGTAAGCTCCAAAATTGAAAGATTTCATGAAAAAGATCAATCATTGATACTCACTAAGCATGTACCTGGAAAACAGAGGGATCAAGATTTCGTACTTAACAGGTTGCATCTGTGAGATCAAAGAACAAATTAACCAATCCAGAAAGAAATTGTAGTGCTTTACGGCCTTTGCCAAAGATCTCATCCACAACAGAAAGATTGTCAATTGCTTTCGTAAGAACGCACTGCTCTGAAATCTACACTGTAATAATGTTGTGTTGACTCTGCTCCGAAATACATTTTTAAATAGAGTGATGAAAAAAATTTGTTTCAACAAATTTTCCATATTGAAGCTTGAACCAACCTTGATTTCAAGTTTGATTTTTTTAACGGTGTTGACGCACACAATTTAAACAACAACTAACTCTTTAAGACCTCAACCAATGAACAAAAAGTTGTAGACACGCCACAACTTTCTCAAATTAGTATGTACCGCGAAACAGTATGGAACGATCGGACCACACGGTACCGCGCATGCGCATTATGTACCGCGCATGCGCATTGTGTAGAAGTACTGGATACTAATCCCACTAATAATTTAATAATTATTAAATATTTATAACATTTGACACCTGGGCAAATTAAATTAGCTCGGGGGCAATTTTTTCCCGTTTGGTATAATTCATAATACCTTATTATTCAAAAGATATAGACATTTAAAATTGTGAAAAAAATATTTTTATTTCGATTTTTCCTGAAAAATCTAAGCTTGGGCAAATAAAAATACCAATATTTTAAATGAGTTATTTCTTACTTTTTAGTTGAATTGGGCAAATAAAGATCTGGCAACTAGTATTTTTTTATATAAAAAATATCATCTTTGCTGGCTGGACGGGGGGGGGGGGGGTGTAAACTGCGGGTCGTTAACTAGGCTTCGATGGCTGTCATTATTTTCCAAAGCCTGGAGTCGTTGAACTTCAAACTGCTGCACTTGTGTCTGTGAGCGGGAAATTTTAAACATCCGTGAGCACTCGAGTCTTCGTTACTTGCCGCCGATTTTTTATATGAATGTACCTATGAAAAGAAGCTCTCAAAAATTTTCAGCCCCTAAAGTTCACCTTGTAACCGAGTAGAGTGTTCTGAATTTTCAAACATGGCGTAAAAGATAGCTATTTTCAAAACATTCTATAGAGAATTTAACAAAATTTCAGCAAAAGTATATTAGACTCCCTTAGAGGACTGAGTGTAAACCTGTAATATTTTGTTTTTTAGGTTATGTTTGATCGTTTGCCATTTTGCATAATCAAAGCGGATTCAGATGAACCACATCTCAAATTTTCCGTCTTGAAATCACCTTTCATTTATTTTTTAGTACGTTCAAAATCGTTTCGTATAATCAAAGTTACAGCCTATGAAAGATAGGTACTTTTTCGGAACATGCGATATCTTGAGGCATTTTTCACCACCTAAATTCTTTCACAATTTTGAATCGAGCGTAAATTTTCATCCAAATATCCTCAATACGCTCCGACTACTGAAATTAAAGGTTTTAATGTCAGCTTTCTTCTTACCGTGCGCCTAATTGTCCGTAATATATAATAGCTTACGTAAATTACGTCAGACTTTAATAGTATGACGTTTACTTTAGGTTGAAAAATCAAGCTAGAGAATAATTCACAGTTATGCTATATATTCAAAAGGCAAAACCAAATCAAGTACATTAGTTTCTAGGATATTCGAACTATATTTCCTGACTATTGGAGCTCGAAAGGTTGTAATAGAACCAATTTACAAGCGTGCCAACATAACGATTTCCGAAAAAGTACCTATCTTCCATAGGCTATAACTTTGATTATACGAAACGATTTTGAATGTACCAAAAAAGGACTGATAGGTCATTTCAAGACGGAAAATTTAATATGTGGTTAATCCATTTTGATTATGTAAAATGGCAAACGATCAAACATAACCTTAAAAACACAATATTACAGGTTTACACTCATTTCTCTAGAGGTGACCCATTCAGCTGCTAAGGGAGTCTAATATTCTTTTTCTGAAAGTTCGTAAAAAGACGAAGAACTTTTTTTATTTGTACGTTAGACTTAATAAAAAAAGAACAGACTTCGAAAAATGGACTAAAAAGTATGAAATAATTCACAAACATGTTCTCGACGTCGGCGTCGAATTAGAAATTGACATATACCGTCACCTCTTTATTTCATTGGGAATCTTACTCTTGTTTGATAGCGTAGTTTGCATACCGCCGCTAGGTGGCGATGGCCTAAGTACATAAAGATTATGCCGGGGATAATACACAAAAGCTCGGTCCAGCAGTTACAATTGTAACAGTATTATTTAAATTATATGTGCTAGTTTAGCCGCTGACTATCATTTGAAGAAGACGGTTGCATTGGAAGTTCTTTTTAAAAGCATTTTCTCTCAAACCAGTGCTTTCGATTACGTTATTAACTTTGAGTGGGATATACGATAGTGGGACGCATATTTCGTTCCAGGTTTAACGAAATTGGACCCATTTCGATATTATTTATAAATTATATTCTTGAACAAGATACTACCGTCACGGACCCTATTATGGATCAGTGCCACTACTGTGAATCAGTTTATGTTAAAACTATATTGTGAAAGTTTTGCGTTACTTTTATTATTATTTTGAAAGCACTTATTCTTATGTATCAAAATAATTAAAGAAGTAATGCAAATCTTTTATAATGTCTATTTAGAAGTAAATGATACACAATAGAGACACTGATCCACAATAGAGTCTGTGACGGTATATGTTAATTTGTAATTTGGCGCCGACTTCGAGAACATTTTTGTGAATTATTTCACACTTTTTAGTGCATTTTTCGAAGTAGGTTCTTTTTTTTCAAAAATTTCTTTTATTTCAGACTTTTTAGTTGTAAGGACTGACTTTTATTTAATTTATATTGTAATATGGGTCGACCAACAAAGGAAAAACGCCAGTACTGACGTAGTACAGGCTCCATACTGGCTCAGTTATATAATGGAACCAACATGAGATCATTCTCTTATATTAAAAAAATATTATCAAAATCGGTTCAGTAGTTTCCGAATAATCGGCGGAATAACATAAAAAATGACCAGTACTGGCGTAGTACTGGCTCCATACTGGCCCAGTAATACAATGGGACCAGCATGAGATCATTCTCTTATATTAAAAAAATATTATCAAAATCGGTTCAGAAGTTTTCGAATAATCGGCGGAATAACATAAAAAATGACCAGTACTGACGTAGTACTGGCTCCATACTGGCCCAGTAATATAATGGGACCACAATGGGATCATTCTCTTTCAATCAAAAAATATTATCAAAATCAGTTCAGTAGTTTCCGAATAATCGACGGAAAAACATAATAATTTACCAATACTGACGTAGTACCGGCTCAATACTGGTCCAGTAATACAATGCGACCAGCATGAGATCATTCTCTTTCATTAAAAAAAATGTGATCCAAATCGGTTCAATAGTTTCCGAATAATCAGCGGACAGAGTCGGCAGAGGCCGAAATGGACAGAAAAAATATTCATAAAAAACTAAATTACTGGCGAGATACTGGACCAATAATCTCAAAATTTAAATGAGACGAGTAGTTTCGGAATAATTGCTAAACTAACATTTAAAAAAAAAACGACATGTCGAATTAAAAACCTCTTTCTTTTCTGAATTCGGTTAAAAATGGGAGCTGTCTAGAATTTTTTGAAAATAGCCGTGTTTTGGCCATGTTTGAAAATGCAGAACACTCTGCTGGGTCACACAGTGGACTTTAGAGGCTGATAATTTTTTTGAGAGCTACTAATCATAGGTACTTTCATATAAAAAATCGGCGGCAAGTAACAAAGACTCGAGTACGCACAGATTTTTAAAATTTGTTTGGAATTACTCGAATATATATACAGGATGATCCATTTTAATTAATCCAAGCAGTTATCTCGAAATGAGAAAGAGATGACAAAAAAATTAAGACATTTTTTGGAAAATCACGATCTCTAAATGACCCCTAGGAGTCACTTTGATCCCTAACATGGGCACATACCTGAACGTTGAATGCTCTTTCAAAATCCAGAGTAAAAAATGGGGGTTCCTATTTAAAAAACACGAGTTGACATTCAAATGACCTTGAAAATGAAGGTAAGGTTAAGTTCTAGGTCAGCAACTTATGGTCCCCATCGACCCGAACAACTTTTAATTGGGTCATTTTAAATAAAAATATGAAAAAAAATGAAATTACAAACACAAGTTGACCGTCAAATAACCTTGAAGGTCAGAAACTTATGGCCCCCTTCGACTCCTACAACTTTTAATTGGGCCATTTTTGGAAAGACCACGATTTACCATCTTACCTGCACCAAACAGCGATTTGACCTCTAAATGACCCGCACGAGTCACTTTGAATCCTAACATGGGTACTAGGTTGATTCAAAATTCCCAAAACTTGTCAAATATCAAAAGTAAGCCTCTAAACAGTTCGTATTTGTAAACAAATTTGTAAAGTTAACATTTAAAAATGGCTACCTCGAATATAAGTTTTTTATAATAGCACTTATGCAATTTTTCCGTAAATTCGGAAATTAAATAACTAAAACTTAATTATTCATACTAAAAAAAGTTTTGCTAATTGATTATACTACTAGAAATGAAAATCAGTTGCGTTCTTATGAAACCTTAGGAAACTTATTTTTTTGGCTAATACCAATTATCTAGAGGCTTGCTTTTGATATTTGAAAACTTTTGAGAATTTTGAACCACCCTAATGGGTACATATAATATAATAACACACCTGAACGTAGAATTTCGTGCTCTTAATACATTTAGTATTTAATAATTTTGTCGTTAATTTTCGTAGAAACTTTCCAATTTCCGTAAATTTCCAGATATACGAAATGTACTGACAACATAAAAAACGTATTAAAAACATAATATTACTTTATTTATTAATTATTATGATTTATTAATATGATTATTATTACCTCTAATACACGAAATAAAATATATTTTAAACTTATTTTATGTCTTTAATTCACGTTAAATACACGTTAAACATGAAAAGCATGTATTAAAAGTATTAAATGTATGCTATCTAAATACTTTCTTTTATATAGAAAGAGAATAACGACAAAAAGGAACAAAATGAAACACAAAAACAATAAAAATCTTTAATCATAATCCCGCGGCGTATACTTGTAAACGCGCGCGATATTATATCGTTCTCTTGCGCGTGCCTTTGTAATATAACGCGCGCACCCACAACCGAGACCTGTACTTTGCGCGATCCAGAAGTGTCGCGCCTATATGGAATTGCTGTTAACATAATAAAATAATTACGTGTTTTAACTTCACTTGCCAGCGTATTCATTTTGCATGACACTGCCCATTCCTTCCTGTTTGCCCGCTAACGAGGAAGTATAGGCGGCTGAGTGGCCAAATGCACGGCGTAGCTGCGGAGTAGCTACGGAAGCAGGAACGAACCTGCATTAACCTGTGGGAAAGTGCATGCTATATGCATCGACTAAGCTTCGATGCTCGTGCGCACACACGAGCTGTCGCACGCGCGACATAGCTCAAGCCCCCAGAGCAGCAGCTCGAAGCTCTGCACAACGTACTAGAGGGTACGATTGGGGGATATACTATTGCCGAGAAATAATATATTCTCTCCAAAAATTTGAAGTATTATTTATTTAAACTTTATTTACTTATTTATTTATTAACTGTTCACTGAAAATAAGTCAATGTATACTAGTGCAAGACTATTCGATCGATATACTTGGAGTTCTGTTATAAATAATTTGAAATATTGTTTATTTAAACCTTTACTTATTTATTTATAAATGTTTACTAGAAATGAGTCAAACATTATTTATTTAACTTGTATTTAATAATTTGTAAATGTTCACTAAAATTGAGCCAATCTGTATATTTAGTACAAGAGTATTTGGTCGATAAATCTGAAGATTATTTTGTAACAATTTGAAATATTGTTTATTTAAACTTTTAGTTTTTTACTCAAAAATGTTTATTAGAAATAAATCGATGTATATCAGTATACGAGTAATTCATTAATATCCGAATAATCTGTTCTAAATTAATTTGAATTGTAAGTTATTTAAACTTTTAATTCTTTATTTATAAATATTCACAATGAAAATGAGTCAGTGTGTATTGATACAAGAGTATTCGATCGATATATCTGAAAGTTCTGTTATAGATAATTTGAAATATTGTTTATTTAATCTTTGACTTATTTATTTGTAAATGTTACTAGAAATAAGTCAAGTATTGTTTGTTTGAACTTGTATTTATTTACGTATAAAAGTTCACTAAAAACGTATCAATGTGTATAGTCAGTACAAGAGTATTCAATCGATATATCTGAAAGTTCTTTTATAAACAATTTGAATATTGTTTATTTAAACCTTTATTTATTTATTTATAAATGTTTACCAGAAATAAGTCAATATATATCAGTATACGAGCAATCGATTAATATCCGAATAATCTGTTCCAAATTAATTTGAACTATTATTTATTTAAACTTTTAATTCTTTATTTATAAATATTTGCAAAAATAGAGTATTAGTGCAAGATTATTCGATCGATATATCTGAAAGTTCCGTTATAGATAATTTAAAACATTGTTTATTTAAACTTTTACTTGTTTATTTATAAATGTTATTAAAAATAAGTAAAGTATTGTTTGTTTAACATGTAGTTATTTATTTATAAATGTTTACTAAAACTGAGTCAAGGTTTATAATTAAGAGTATGCAATCGATATATCTGAAAGATCTTTTATAAACAATTTGAATATTGTTTATTTAATCTTTTATTGGTTTAGAATTTCTTTTACGTTTGAAAACGAGCGGATAAAAATACCCAATTTTCTTTATTCTAATTTTTATATGAAATATCTCGCATTTATAATCGAGACAGAAATAAACGGGTATAGGAAATGATTGATCCGTGGTAGAAAATTATCTAGTTTTATCGAGGCCCTCGATTATTCCCATGGCAAACTAGATAGATCTACATAGTTCTAGATTAAATTTCCACCAGGGATATTACTTATATTTATAAGACCCCTTTTCTTTAAGTTTTCCAAATGAAATAAGGTTATTCAACTTCCTTAACCTTACAATGTCACCTTATAAATTACGGGATTTCACTTTATAAATTATGCAATTTTACTCTATAAATTACACAATTTCACTCTATAAAACACACAATCTTCAATTAAAAAAATGCCAAATTTCACTTTATAAAATGAACGATTTTACTTTATAAGTTACACGACTTTACTATGTCAAATACTGAATTTCACTTAAAGAATGCAATATTTCGCCTCTTAAATTACACTCTTTCACCTCTTAAATTACGCAATTTCATTTTATAAAAATATACGACTTTCTTTATAAGTCACACGATTTCACTATATCAAATACCCAATTACACACAAAAAGTGCAGTATTTCATCTCATAAATTACACTATTTCACCTCTTATATTACACAATTTCACTTTATAAAAATATACGATATTCTTTATAAGTTACACGATTCCACTATATGAAATACACAATTTCACACAGAAAAAAGCACTATTTCACATATTAAATTACACAATCATACCTCATAAGACACGCAATGTCACTTTATGGAGTATACAATTTAACTTCACAATTTACGCAAGTTAACCTTATAAGATACGCAATCTCACTTTACAAAAAATGCACAATTTCGCTTCATTAAAGTACATGATTTTACTTTATAATTTATATGATTTCTCTGTATGAGATATCCAATTACGCTTTGTTAAATACACAATTCTATTTTTATAAAATACACAAATTTTAGATTATAATGTAATTGTTTCCCCTTGCTCTTGCTAACGATATGTTTAATATCCTATCCACACAATCATGCACACTAAATCCTTCGAACTTATTAGAACAAGATTTACTAATAAAGACAAAACCTAAAATTTCGTTGATTAATACTTTAATTAAACATTCGAACTTATAAACCTGAAGAATAATCGTATTGCCTTAATGCATGCAAATAGGGCCAATTGGTGGGACTGATAGTTTGCAGCCCCTTCAAGGGAGAACTTACGACGAAACTAATAAGCTACTAAGACGCAAAAAAAAATCAAGAAAGGGAGATATTCGAGAGATGTGATCAAGGACTGATTTTTTTGTTGTTTGTAGGGAAAAGGAAAGAGAGATAGAGAGAGTGAGGACGTACTTTCATACAAATTTTGTGCGCTCTTAAGCAATTGCTAACAACTAAATAAAAACTCGTTTTACCTTTGGTTCAAATCACCGGCGTAATCGAATGAATTTTATGGGATCCCCGTTGTCACCAGGTTTCGAGGTTGGACTGCAGCTTTCGACCGGCGGCTGAAAAATTTACCGTCGCATTTCAACGACGTTGACAGGAGACACCGATTTACTTCAAGAAATCAAATCGGTGCCGGACCCAGGGTTTGATGGGTTTCTTTCCTCACTCAGAAATAAATATACACACACACAATTACGGTGAAGTTAAATTTTATTTAAATAAATTCATATATGATGCACAATTTTTACACTGGTGATTATCCCGACAAGGAAAGAAAAATCGCACAGAATTACAACTTTTTCACGGCGTGGCGAGCGAGCCGATCGCGAGAACAAGTGCGAGATTTTTAAGTAAAACTAAAAAAATTTTATGTTTCTCACGGACAAAATTTCCTGAGTAAGAAACCGGCAGAGCTTCCGCCTTACGACAGGGAAGTTGAAAAAGTGACTGCTCTCCCAGACTTGCGGGCTTTCTTATAAATGTTTACTCCTGGTGAGTCGTCTCTAGCTTCTTCTTGAGGGTGGATCGGTAACTCACACAGAAAACGTAAGAATTAGCCAATCCAGGCGTTAGAAAATTACGTCGATCCTTAACATTGGTCCAGTGTAGAATACCCTCTTCAATCTTCCATGGGGATGCACCCAGTTTTCGCGCCCACATCGTAAGAACTGACGAATCCCATTTGAGCTGGAAAAATAGGTCGTTGCTTGCCATAGGTCACGTGCATACTAGGATGATAGAATTCGGTGGTCCTCGTTTTGGGGGTTTACCTAGAGGCGTAGCCTTCCTCCTCTTATCTAGTGGTGACATAAAGTATGGATTCTAATATTTTGAGTTGGACTCAAAAGATCCCGTGCCGCATAAACATTGGCGTCCGACGCTAGCTTGCTTCAGTGCCGTTGACCTGACATTATAATGAATTGTAGTCATGTGTAGTGGAACTCCTTATATTGGTCTATTGTGGGCTCGTTCGTAGATACTGTAGTCAGCTTTTCTTCAGGTGAACAATAATAGACTAAAAGTCGAAATAGAATCCGAATTTCCCTTTGTTACGGCTCGTACATGTGGCTCCCGGTGAACGAGAGAGATAGATAGATCGATAGATATAATATTTATTTCGATTTTCATAAAACAATTACAGCATCATATACATATATTTTCCTACAGCAGTTCATATTCGTTGTGCTAGTACTTATAATAAAATTGTATCTGTAATCACAGTTTATCAAATTGCATAGAAGTCTATGTTTATCACATATCGTCAAATATACTTAGAAAAATCATATGATTTAAAATTAGCGCACATACGATCATTCTCATCACTTTAACAATATATATATTGCGTCAAAAGAAAATATAAAATCACTCATTCATACATCAGACACATGCAGGCCACCATTCATACTTATAAGTACACTCATACTTATAAAGATTAAAATGAAGTCAACAACAATAAAATTATATAAATTAAATAAATTAGGACAGGTACAATACATAATAAATTAGGACAGATACATAACAAAAAAGCAAGTGTCCCAATACTTAAAGTAATTGGCCACCGTTCTGTTATCTGAGATATCTATTTAGAGCTGTTTTGAATTTACATAACGACGGAAGATATCCCACATCGCAGGGGAGAGAGTTTCAGAAATGCGCACTTTGCCCTCTAAATAAATAGATGCCTGTATCAGTGCACGATCCCGGAACTGAGAGCTCTTTCACACCATTCCTACTGGAAGACCTCGATTTATTTTTCTTGAAAAATGCCGCAAAATACGTGGGTTACTCCTTATTTATTGCTTTATACAATAACAACCCCAAAAAATACGCTTTTCTCTCCTAAAGGTGATGTTAAACCCCGTGTTACTGGTAAATACGGGGAACCACTTATTTCATTCATTTTTCAATTTTAAGAAAATATCTCTATGAATAGTTGTTCTTTTTGGTTGGAACAACAACTTTCCATAGAGATATTTACTCTAAATTGGAAATGAAATGAGAAAAGTAAATCCTCGTATTTGTCGGGGATAAGTGGCTTCAGCATCACCTTAACATCTAACCATTCGAGGTACTTCCTGTATGGAGTGATGTGCTCATCCCTCCTAACACCGTATATATATATATATCTCACACACGAATTTTGAAGCCTCTGTAATTTAGTTTCAGGCTCTTCCGACACATATAGGTAGACCACGGAACAGTAATCTAAATGAGGCACTATCAGTCCACATGCAAGCTGCTTACGCAGCGCATCGTTAGTGCATGAACAAAAATATAGTAAACTATAGCTCTATTCACCTTTTTATTTACCGCATCAATTTCCATGATCGCTTTGAGTCCATGACAACACCGAGGTTTGTGTCAGTGTCAGTAAAGGGCACACAGATACCGTCCTTATATTATGGTCAAAACCAAAAATAATGGCGTTGATTTTATCAACATTGAGTCGCAGGCCCGCCTCTGTGGCCCACTTCGACAGTGCCCACGATACAGCCGACATGCGCCTGATGCCCCTCTGAAGATTCTGCCAGGTCACTTGAGTGTAGGTTTACAGATCGTCAGCGTATAGCAAGTGAGCCCTGCCAATCTGAGTCTCCATTATTAGTAATAACCTTTTGTCTTGAACCAATTATATATGACTTTAGCTATAGTAGAGCACCCCTGGAGAAACCCAAATGTTATAATTTTCGCAAAAGTTTGAAAGGTGAAATGGTGTCGAACGCGTTGCTAAAGTCTAATAATAGCAGTATCGTTAAGAGTTTTTTGTTGTCATTTATGCCAGTCCGAATGATCTCAGTTAGTTTTAGCAGTGCTGTTTGTGTACTGTGATGCTGTCGAAAGCCTGTCGGCATTGGGTCAAGGAGTATTTTTGTTTGCAAAAACTCCGTAATCTGATCGTGGACTATCTTCTCCAGCACCTTGGAGAGAAAGCTCAGTAGTTCTATCGGGTGAAATGATTAGAATTTATTCTCGTACTTGTTATTCGCGTCCGGTTTACTCTAAATTCTACATAGCCCTCGTGAAATTTAAAAGCTCCGTTCGTCTATTATTTTCTAAGTAATTACGGACAATTTCTGGTTAGGAACTGTTTATTTTTCGCGATACATATCGGTTTTACTTATAGAGGAGACTGGGGTATAACGAAGCAGTTGCGATAATGTAGATTTAGAAGTTGCGCCACCTATCGGGTCGTGTTTCTACTCGTAGTGAATGCGCGAGTTAATGTACCAGAATTCCAATAACTGTCGCTGAACAGAACAAGTTTAAAAAATGTATCTTATGTTGAGATAGAGTAAATCGGTAAGTTTTGTAAAATTACCTTTTTTGAAATTGATAATCGAATATGTTGCCGATTGTTTTAAAAAATCTCCTTACACGCTTTTTGTAGAATTTTTCTTCAACTTTAATTTACTTTCTTAAATATTAAAATAAGTTAAGTGATTATGCAGAAATGATACGAAATGTAAATACGTTCAAATGGGGAAAAATGGGAATAACGGTCCATTTGTGTTGAGGTAAAACGGCACAAATAGAAAATAATAAGAGAAACTTTTTTGATAGCTGGAAACATATTCAAAGCTTTAAAATGCCTCGAAAATACATAAAAATCATATGTAGACAAAGTTGGTCTATGAGTGATATGATCAAAGCGATTAATATGGTCGTGGAAAAAATTGTGCGGTCCGAGCAGCTGTACAAATCTGTTATATTCCTGCGACAACTTTAATCGGAAGAGTCAACATTTTTAAAGAGACAGATAATTTATCTACAGCTACAAAAACAGGTTAGTTTGTTTTTCAACGGCTTTAATCCTGTATAAAGTTATGCACGGAAACGTCATGTTTTTTCAAACGGTTATATCTATGAAATATAATAAGTAAAATCTTTGACAAAAATTGTGGTTATTAGGAATATGGAGAAGAATATTCTGTAAAATTTTTTAGGTTTCATCTTTTTCTTTTGGAGGGAAAAACATATTTTCATGGATTTAATTTAATTTACAAAGCCGAAGACATGACTAATATCTACAATATTTTATAGACTGTGCTTGAAGAGAGATTTTGATCATTGTTGCAATATTTATTTAATTATTTCCTAACATTTTGCTCTTCTCTCTCACTACAAGCATGGTCTGGTCTCCACGAAATGGAATCGGTACACCTCGGGACAGGGCAGGGCGGAGCGAGTCGGTAGAGTACGCTATTGTATTTTCTCATTAAGTCACGAGGTTTCCTGGCGGTCACCCATCCAAGTACTAGCCACGCCTAATGCTGCTTAACTTCGCCGTTCGCCCGAGATGTGGCTCTATCACCCCGCCACAGCGTCGTTGGAAGCGTACATACACACAGACACACACACACATACACATATACGCGGCTAGTACTTAGATAGTTTATCACCGGGGAACCACATAACTTAGGGAGAAATATATATATATATATATATATATATATATATATATATATATATATATATATATATATATATATATATATATATATATATATTAGCCTAGCCCAAAGTATTAAATTAAAAAGTTTCGTATCATCCTATCCCTCGTTATATTCTTTTATACCTTAGCAACTACCCTTATTTTTTTCAGATTTTTAAACTAACATTAAGAACTCTGAATTTTAGCTCAAAGTTTTCTTATGAATTTTGACCTACATTTGGTATATGCACCTGGCATAGGGCTAGATTCATAGATGAACATTAACGCCTTATTTAGAAGAACAGTACTAAGAACCTTCGGCGTACTCAAGCACTTGGCTGCGTGATTATGCCAGATCAAGGGTAATTCCTTTTCGGAAGGTCTCGCCCGGGCGAGTATTAGGCCCACATATTAGTTCCAAAATATGGATTTTTAATCAACAATAATTTCAAATTAAAGAAATAAAAATTATACGTTATAGATAATTACAATTGAAACAAATTTTGAATTACAAAAATCGGTGAATTTTTGTGAAAGTTAATTGATATTGTCCAGAAATAGTCCTTCTATTTCACTTCACTTTAAATATTTCAGCGTAAATTAAAAAAATCTTAACATAAAATCATTTCCCTTAATTTTCTATTATATCTCTTAATGTTTGTTAATATTTGAAGTAAAATATGAAATATTGTTAAAACGATCAATAGAAAATGTACAGTTTATGACTATTGCATCCAAAATATAATTTAAGTTCAAAGTTAAAGTTTCTTCTTATCTGGAAAATGTAAAAAATGAACTTGAATGTTTATAAATACATCACGAAACATAAATACTCCGTTAATCTATAAAGTAAATTATGATCAACAGCCAAAGTACATAACAATGTACTTAATTGGAATATGCCATAAGATTTACAAAAAAAGTATGAAAACAAAATATTTTCTAAATTGTTAAAGAAAGTAGATAGCATATATTTTCTTTTCTCTTGTAAGAGAAAGACTTTCAAAATGTCAGTGATAGAGTGTATATTTGAGACTTAAATTTTATATTTGATACTAAATTAAAAAATAATGCTTACACTTTGGTAAGCCTCGATTTTAAGAAATTCTAAATGTATATACTATTAAATGGTATATATTTTATAAAATTTCAAACGTAAAAATGTTTTTTCAATAGCGTGTTTCGTAGTGCTCAATTTGAAGTGTAAGAAAATGATAATACACGTAATCGCATTTCAATATTTTGTTAAACACTCTATGGAACTTAAAGTACATGTGTGAATGTGTATTTATAAAAATCCACGTGTAATTGTTGACGTAAAAACAGTCAACCAATTTTTATAAATCAAAATTTCTTGGCATTATTAGTTGAAAGCGGTTATAATTTTAATTTTTGTTAAAGAAAACTATTGTTCATTTAACATTTTAATTTTTAAACGACACTTTGTACCCTCATTATAAATTTATTATAATGTTTACCAAATGTTAATCACTAGTATGCATATGATGTCAAAATTTCGAAGAGCATAGGTATACTAAAATCGAGATATTAAATCATAAAATTCCGAGTTCTAATATGGTGCCTTATAGGTCGTTATGAAAAACATGTTTTTATTTACAGCACTGATACTGAATAAATTATATATTTGTATTAAGAACTAATATAGAGGACAGAGGGGTAAGATAGAGGGAGAAAACTGACACTTGGCTTGTTCAATAAAAGCAGGTTTTGTTAAAAGTCCAAAATTTTTTTATTAATACACAGATGTATAAAGTTAATGTTGGTAAACTGAAAAGAAGATTAAAATGAACCAGCATCGAATAAAAAATAAAGTGACTATTTTGCCCCACCAGAATGGTCTATTTTGCCCCACCTTATTTGTTTTTATTGTTTTACATTAAGTTAAAACTAAACTTAAATAACCATAATCTAATAAGTACTAAAGTGCTCATTTTCACCCGTAAAGTAATAATGTCACCCAGAAAACTGGTAAAATTTCCTCAATTTTTTTATATTAATTGTTATTTCATCAATGTCTATTTTGCCCGCGTATGGGGTCAAGTAGACACTTGCATGGTTTTAGAAATACTTTTTAAAGGCGATACGAAATTAATAAATTTAATATTTTGGGCTAGGCTAATATATATGATATATATATATATATATATATATATATATATATATATATATATATATATATATATATATATATATATATATATATATATATATATATATATGAAAAATAGAATCTGCAAAGGCTAGTGCTGATTAGCAAGGGAAAAGGACACTCCAACTCGGCATCGAGCAACAGACCGCTATGCATGTTAGATACGGCTGGAAAACTACTCGAGAACCGTCTTAGATCTCGGCTACAGAATGTAGTAAAGGCAGGCGGTGATTTCTCACATAGACAATACGGCTTTAGATAAGGAAAATTCTGCGCATGGTAGAAGACTATCTAAAGGACAGGTGGCTATTCTACGATACCATCGAGGAACAACGAAGAAAGGAAATTACAGCTGGAGCTGCATAAGGATCGGTCATTGGATCAGACTTATGAAACATACCGTGTGATGGTGTTCTGAGGCTTGAGATGCCGGGTGCCACATTCCTGATAGGGTATGTAGACGACATAACCTCAGTAATCGTCGCTGAGGATCAAGAAGAGGCTCAAGAAAAGTTAGACGTGGACATGGTACAGATCAGCACGTGAATAGAAGACCGCAGCTTAGAACTAGCGATCCACAAGACAGAGATAGTATTTTTAACAAGAAAGTAGAAAAAGACTTTTGAAAACATTCAGACAATGCAGGTAGAACCTGAGAGGATTCAGATCAAGGAGGCCATAAAGTATCTAGCTATAAAGAATCATTATCATCATCATCCTCGTCCTCATCCTCATCCTCATCCTCATCCTACTCCTCCTCCTCATCATCATCATCATCATCATCCTCATCCTCATCCTACTCCTCCTCCTCCTCCTCATCATCATCATCATCCTGATTATTATTATTATTATTATTATTATTATTATTCACAGCTGGGCCACACGCCGGGCTCAGAGCAGTGAATAGCGTTTCGCGAAACGCTTAGCCAGACCAAAGCCAAGCGTTAACGATGGACCGCATAACGGTCCTTCAAGCGAACCTCCATAAAGCCTAATTAGCCAACACCCTTCTGACTCAGAGTATATCTAAGACGAAGCCTGATGTGCTACTAATCAATGAGCAGTACTCCGACTGGAATGTACCTAAATGGTATCCAGACAAAATAGGTACTGCAGCAGTCTACGTGGATCCCCTAACCATCAGTGTTGACGAACATGGAATCGGAAGTGGCTTCGTGTGGGTGAAAAGCAGAGACGTATTTTACATGAGCTGTTATTACACCCCGAACGTCCGTATTGAGCAATTAAGGCGGAGTCTGGACGAGCTGGAAGATGCGATCTGCGAGATGAAAGACGAGATCGTTGTCGCCGGCCACTTCAATGCGCGAGCATCGGAGTGGGGCATGCCCGAGCCGGACAGCAAAGGAAGGTCCATCATGGATATGGTATCCAGACTCGATTTGATAGTTCTCAACGTTGGGCACACACCGACATTCAGACGGCCACGATTTATTGGGACGATTCCCGACGTGTCCTTTGTATCCGAAAATCCAGCGCCTAGAAAGCCTAGGTAGCGACCACCAGTACATCACCTTTTAGCTAAGCGATAAAACCCAATCGCAGAAAAGAGTCGCGCCAAACCCGCCCTGATGGAATCTGGGCAAGTTTAACACCGACAAACTAGTCGAGGTGCTACTAGAAGGCCAACAAAATTTACCAACGAAGAACTCCAAAGTGAAAAGGGACGGAGCAGAGGTGCTAGTGAAGGAGACCATGGGTCTCCTCAGAACGAAACGCCTCAGAAGAAGAGTGGAAAGAACAGGAGACGAAACGGAGGCAGCACTGTTGTCGGCGCGGCATAAAGCAGCGCGCAAGCGGCTCCCACGCGAGATCGACCGGAGGAAGGCGCAGTGCGGGAAGAACCTGACAGAGGAAGTCAATCGGGACGTGTGGGGCTTGGACTATAAGACCGTTACCAAGAAATTCTGCACGCTCCCAAATCATCCTTTCGACGAGAACACCATGGCTCGAATAGTGGACACTCTGTTCCCAACACATCCGCCAATGCAAGTCCAGGAGGAAGCCGCTGAAGCAGGTGAGATTCTCCAATTTTCCACCGAGGAGTTACAGATCGCTGTCAAAATGATGCGGAGCGGAATGACGTCTGGGCCCGACGGGATACCAGTTGAGATATTGATGATCACCACGGTGAAAGCACCTTCTCTAATGCTGAACATGTACAACGCGTGCCTGAAGGCGGATGTCTTTGGCACTCCCTGGAAGGTTGCGCGTCTCGTGTTGATCTGGAAAGCTAAGAGAGGTGATCCCCGGCTTCCGTCATCTAACAGACCACTGTGCATGTTGGACCACGCAGGGAAGCTCCATGAGAGCTTGTTCAATCCACGGCTACAGGGAGCTGTGCAGGCTGCCGGCGATTTAGCTGACAACCAGTACGGCTTCAGGAAACGGCGATCCACGGTGTACGCTATATCAGAGGTAGTTCGGCTGGGATGGAGAACATGGACTGGAAATCATTTTTCCAGGAACTTCGTGTATCTCGTTACGCTGGACGTTAAGAACGCCTTCAACTCGGCCAGGTGGCCAGACATCTTCGACGCCTTGAACGTGTTCAGAGTTCCAGAGTGCCTCATGCAGATGATACGGGACTACCTAAAGGACCGTATCCTCCGCTACGAAACAGAAGAAGGCCAATGCGAGAAATATCTCAGTGCCGGTGTGGCACAGAGGTCGATCTTTGGCCCTGATTTTTGCAACATACTGTACGATGCCTTGTTACGACTCGGGCTAATGGAAGGAGTGTACATGATAGCCTCGACTTGGCAGCCACTAAGGCAGAGATAGTGCCCTTCATTTGCAAACGTATTGAGACCATCTTCCCCATGTATGTGAGAGATGCGGAGGTTTCGACAAGGAGGGACGCTATGTATCTGGGACTCAAACTAGACACTAAGCTTACTTTTTTTCGTCACCTTGCGTATGCAGCGGATAAAGCGGTGAAAAAGACGGTACAGTTGTGCCGTCTCATGGCGAACACGTGTGGACCGAAAGCGAGCAAGCGTCGACTCATGTCACTCACTACACCCATCTTATTGTACGGTTCTGCAATATGAGCCGATGCAATGGAGAGGGACTTATACCGGATTCGACTCACTTCCGTTCAGCGTAGAGGAGCTCTCAGAGTCACCAGCGCCTATCGCACGGTCTCAGGATCCGAAGTGCTCGTTATTGCGGGAATAATGTCGATCGACCTACACGCGACAGAACGTAAGCGAATCTACGAACGGAAGAAAACAGGAGAGGGCAGAACAACAGTCCATGGAGAGGATCGGAATCGCGCCGTGGAATCGTAGCAACGATCCTGGAAATCACAACCAAAGGTAAATGGACAACAAGGCTGATAGACCAGCTGGCCCCTTGGATTAACAGAGACGACGGAGAGGTAAATTACTACCTGATCCAATTCCTGAGTGACCCTGGGTCCTTCTGCACATACCTTAATCGTATGGGGAAAGTTCAGAGCCCGAGTTGCATCTTCCGTTTCCGTTGATTGTGACGATGCGTTTCACACGTTTTTCATCTGCGAAAAGTGGAACAAATATAGAACAGCTCTTTTCGGCTTGGTCGGACAATTCACGCCTGAGAAAATCGTGGGCGAAATGCTGTCCGCCGAAAATAAGTCCTACAACAAAAGAATCGGTACCTAGAGAGGGCAACCGTTGAAGATATGAATGAAGCGCTGAGAGACGCTCCGGCACCCCAACATAACCCAGGGACGTCGGACGACTCAATGGAAATTGTTCTTTTAACATAACAAGACCCTCTGATAAGAAATTGCATGGAACTTACATTAGCAATATTTTCATGAAATGTAATTCTGTTAAATCAAATTCATTTAAATTGGAGAATCTATTCGCTGATTATTATCCGTCATTTATAAGCATAGACAGAATTGAATTAAAGCGAAATGAAAATACTTTTATATATTTAAATAAATTACAACGTATGGTTGGGAACAAAGATCTGAGATATATAATGTCAATACAAGATACGAGTAGTACAAATTCTCTAAAATCTAGAAAGAAGTGGGTCACCAAAGGAATAATTATATCATGTGATACAAAACAATTATTATATAATCTATGGAGAAAGAAACCTAAAAATATCGTATTAAAAAATTAATATAGAAACTATGTGAAAATATTAGACAAAGTTATAAAGGATGCCAAAATCAAATATGAAAGATATGTAGTATCTGTAAATAGTATAAATCCTAAACAACTATGGAAAGTTATAAACAACAAACTAAACAGAAAAGAAAACAACACACCGACATAAACTGTATTTATGTTGATAATCAAAAGATTGATGATTCAACTGAAATTGCCCAATAATTAAACACATTTTTTTGTGTAATTGGTATAAAATTAAGTACAAAAATTACACCACCAACCATCGCAGAATTAAGATTACCGTCTAAAATTATAAAAACAATTTTTGTTAATCCTACTGATTATTATGAAGTAAAAAGAATTATTGAAAATATAATAAATAAAGCAGGGGGTATCGACAATATCAATGTTAAAACATTAAAATTAATTTTTGATTACATAAAAATGCCTCTAGTGCCTATTTTTAACCAATGTATTCAACAATATATTTTTCCAGATCATTTAAAAAAGCTGAAGTTGTCCCAATCTATAAAGTAGGAAATAGTCCTTCAAATTACAGTCCAATATCACTAATATCAAACATAGCAAAAATATTTGAAAATAGTATATATAATTAATTGTATGATTTTATTACTGCTGATGCTTTACAACAAATTACCAATATAATATATAATAACTTAGATAAAAGTAAACCTATAATTGTTACATTTTTGAACTTGGCAAAAGATTTTGATAAAGTCAACCGTGAACTACTTTTAGAAAAACTATGTCCATTTCCCCGCCCCAGCTCCCCCTATCACAAAATAAAAAAAAATCATGTGGGATTTACGTACACTTTATGTACAATTATGTACAACCAAAATTGATTTTTGTACAAGTTCGTAAACAAAGATATAAATAAACAAAAAGGGGGGCTGGAGAAATATTTCGCCAGCCCCCCCTCCCCCCCCCCCCCCATATCGCAAACAAAAAATTCGAAGACGGTAATCGAATCTATGATTTATGTACAATTATGTACAGGGTGAAAAATTGTTTACACAATTGTTTATAACAATTAGGGCCAAATATTTCGCCAGTCCCCCCCCCCCCCCGCCCAAATCGTAAATTTCAAAGTGCAATACTACTCTACGATTTATGTACAATTATGTACAGGCTGACAAAATTGTTTACCTAATTATTTATAACAATGAGGGGTAAATATTTCGCCCAATACGAGCCCTTTCCCAGAGAAAGTTCCGTGAAGTGGAAAATCAGGAATCACTAATTATATAATAAATACACAAAATTTTCACTCTTTAAGTACCTAAGCTTTATTACAGTTATACTACGCACGGTCGCCAAATTTACGATTTTCGCACAATGAATCGGTCGCTATACAAATATGGATACGCTAGCCCTCGCACGCGTCTCCCGCGACGACCAAATCACCACGTTTCCCGAGTTTTCCTGAATCGCGTAATTTCCCCCCACACTAATACAACGGTGTCACACCACCACGAGTTTATTCCACTAACCCCGAGCACATGGCGGCAATGTACGATAGTTATTCAGTTAATTTGTACCTATAAGTGCCGAGGGAAGCTCGACAATTACAGTCCACTCAACGTCGCTAATCCTGGACGCCTATCGGTGCTCCTCACATTCTGGTCGCTATCTGTCCTTCGGATAAGAATCCCGCTGACAATGTCTGCCGATTTCAATAGTCCAAGTGTTCTGACGCTGCGTCTATACTCTCTCACGGACGGACAGGCAATAATCGCGACATACGTCCGTATTCTCTAACGGGCGGGCAGGCAATACTCAAAATCGGAGAGGGCGGAAATCTCTTCCAAAATTTTCGCTCTTCTTCTCGACCACCTTCAGCCCACACACTTGTTGCTTCCGCCCCTTTCTTCCCGGTGATTGGCCTTGATTTTCCCTAAATGCGAAAATCAAGGCTAAGTCTGCGGCGATTTGAGTCGCTAATTACCATTGGTCCGATCCGCGATTGCCGCCCTGCCCCCGAAGCGCGGGCAATATGAATTGCTAAATATACACGCGCGGGCAACCCGGCGTGTATATCTATATCGGGCGCTTTCGGTTTTGTCGCTGCCGGACCATCACAGTTGGCAGCGGCGACGTGCGCGCGTCGGCCTAAGCTATGATAGGCCGGTAGCTTCATGCGGCTCGCGGCGCGGCGGCTGCTAGCTCTCCCCATGCTGTCTGCGTGCATCGAGAGACAGGGCGGTCGCGCGCGCGTGTGTGTGTGTGTGCGCGCGGGCAGTGGCTCATCATCCTCGAGAGGCGAGGAAGAAAGAGCAAGCGAGAGAGAGAGGGTCGCGCGTACAGTATGATGGTGTTGGTGCCATGCGTGTGTGTGTATCGGGCTCGACGTCGGTGCTCGCTCCGAGCAGTCTTCGATGCGGCGCGATCAGCTGGAGCCGTTGTGTGGATGTGTGCGTGTGTGTGCCGGTCTGCGCATTTCCTCGGTCGCGACTCTCCTTATCCTCATTCCCTCAACAAAAATAAAATAACAATTCCCCCCATTAATAAAAATAATTATTTAATATAAAATGCTCGGCTCTGGTGAGGGGTGACTTGGTCGCGATTGACTGCCCGTGTTTTAATAACATTTGGACGTGAAATACACGTCACAATTATTGAGGTCCAAATTGTTTAGACCTAAAATATTGAGTTTGAAAATATTAAAGCGCAATATATTCAGGCCCTTAATGTGGATCATTAAGGCGCAAATTATTGAGGCCCAAATTATTTATGCCCAAATTATTGAAATCTAAATGTTCAGACCGAAAATATGGAAGCCCAAAATATGGAGATCCATAATATTGAGACCGAAAATATTGAGTCCAAGCTATTGAGGCCTAAAACATTGAGGCCTAAATGTATGGGCCCAAAAAATGGATACCCAAATTATTGAGGCCCAAAATATTGAGACCGACAATATTAATACCCGAAATATTAACGAATTGAGAATAATTTTATTCAGTATATTTTCGACCCACGTCTTCTATACGTGTGCGTTTATCCTTAGCATAAATGTGCAACAACATACTTTAGATTTTTGTAGTTTATATTAGTATTATTATACTTTACGTTTTAAAATACAATTATTATGTTTTTAAATATTTACCGATTCATAACGTAATAATGTAAAACATTTGATTTTTAAATTTTAAATACTCTAGAATTCAATAATAAATTGACAAGATACTAAGTCTTGATTAATTTGTAACGAGGTAATGAGCTCGTTATAGAATAATCCATTGTAAACAAACATTGTAAACCACGCCTGATTTTTGGAAATATAACGCGCGTCCTAGATAGAATTAAGCCACGAGTACGCGCTGCTTTGATCGAAATTTCTCTCTCTTTATAACGTAATTTTGGAAGTACAAAATGGATAAGTATCGCGACGCCAACGGGTACGAAATATCCGATCGCGAGCGAAAAGAAACCAGCAACGAAAGCCGAAAATTGGCCAGGAGCTATCCGAGCGCATTAAGGTGATAATAAAGCCACGTGCCACTAAAAAATACGGGGAACCACAATTCTTATTTTATTTTTGATTTTAAGTAAATATCTCTATGAAGTGTTATTGTCCGCATAAAGAACAACAACACTTCATAAAGATATTTACTTTAAATTAAAAATAAAATGAGAATCGTAGTTCCCTGTATTTGTCGGTAACAGGTGGCTTTAGCATCACCTTAAGCAAGATTTATTTTATGTAAAAATAATTTGTGATGTTAAAAGAGGAAAATGAGGTTTCAATAAACTGACTACTCGTTTTGTATCAGATTAAAACCTAGATCATATGTCTTATTTTTCGAGTCCTCGGAAACAATCCTGCATGCTCCCATTTTTCGCCCCACAAAACTTTTCAGGACTCGAAAGGAAGGACTCACGCCATTCTCCGGGAGATCGACTCACCCTCACTCGTCAAGGCCGAACCGACTCCAAAGGAAAAACTGAGCGCGGCCGAGCGACAAATTCTTTGTCTATACATGGGGACTTCAACCGCTCGCGTATAGTCACACCGAGGCGGGTGATTAAATAAAATAAAAATAAAACTTAAATTCTTCGTCGAGTTTCGATTTGTCCATGCAAGTGGGTGAAGGCAATCATTATAAATTATTGTAAGTAATATAACTTATACATATAAGTACTGTAAGATTCTATCTTCCAGCTATAATCATAAATCTATTTTACGATAAAAAGTTTTTTGCAACTTCCTGTCGAGCATTGAAAACATTGTAGTTGACAATGGACGATGGACGATGGATGATAGATGATGGATGATAGACGATGGACGACTGGTGACGGGTGATCGGCGATGATTGATGGTTGATGGTTCATGGTCAATGGTCAATAGACGACGATCGATGGAAGGTGATGGGCGATTGGTGATGCGTGATGAGTTAAGGTTGGTGATCGATGGATGATGGTTGATGGTTGATGGATGATGGTCGATAGATGCCGGGTGATGCCTGTAGCATATGGACGATAACTAATGGGAGATTGGTGATGGTTAAATATTGATGGTTGGCGGCCAATGGATGACGCGTGATGTGAGATGGTTTATGGGCGATAAACAATGGACGATGGGCGCCTAATGATGTGTGATTGGTGACGGGTAATGATTAATGGTTAGTGGTCGTTGAATGATGGACGATGGGCGATTAGTGATGAGTGATGGTTGAAGGTCGGTGGTCAATAGTCAATGGGCGACAATCGATTGGAAAGAGGTGATGGGCGATTGTTGATGGTTGATGGTTGATTGCTGATGGTAGATAAACGATGGGTGATATGCGATGGGCGATGGACGATGGTCGACGGACGATAGGCGATATGCAATAGGTGTTGGTTAATGGTTGATGGGCGATGGACAATGAGCGATTGGTGATGGGCATTGGACAATGAGCGATTGGTGATGGGTGATGGATCATGTTTGGTGGTGATGGTCGATAAATGATGGGCGATGGGCCACGGTCGATGAGAGACAGGCGATGGATGATTGATGATGGGTAATGATTGATGGTCAATGGATGATGCGCGCATGGCGATTGGTGATGGTTTATAGTTGATGGCTAATGATTGATGGTCGATGGTCGATAGACGATGGGTGATGGGCGATGGCTGCACAGTGGGAAAAAACGGGATTCTTTTGTTCAAAATCCAGTGTACGGTCGAGTTCTCAATAAATTTCGCTAATTCTTTTTTTAAAATGCTCGTCTTTTATTTAGATATCGTCTAGAACTGCTATAAAATCAAGGTCGATCAACCTAACCTAGAAAAAATGCACTATAACATGACCATTGCCTGAATCAGTTTGTCATTTTTTGTGTTGCGGGACAAGAGTGTGTAAAACTGTTCAGAAGCGAGTGCAAGATACAGGAAGCTCAATTATTACTAACACGACATTACTTTCACGCAATAGAAGGCTAAATAACCTAAAAGGAGAAAACCAAAGAGATATCAAAGATATTATCGTTTTTACTGGCATTGAATATAAATATATATAAAGTGATAAAGATATTATGTTACGATTATATGTCTAGATACGTGTCATTTCGTCGACCTAACCTACAAAAAAACTGCTAGAAACGTGTAAAAGCTTAAACATAAGACAGTCGTTTTATGAAAAACAAAAGAAGAAAAACTAATAGCTTTCACAGTAACAACAGTAGACGAGTCCCACAATATACCATCATAACTAACCTTAAAATAACTTATGTTCAAAGGTAAAGATGAAATCTCACCATTTCAAATGACGCATAATATATACATGTATGTTTATACCTAATGAAGATACCATGTTACGGAAATATGTAAGCGTATACGTGACTCAGTCGACCTGACCTGTAACCAATCAGCTAACCATTAACTGAAGCAATTGTACACATAAAGATTTTTTAATATCAAAAAGAGATGATGTAAAACTTTTAAGAGTCATGACAAGAATACATGTGACCAATAGGATTAGAACTAAACCTTTTGGTTGTGATACCAGGTCACCTAACCTAAAATATAATATTTGGAGTGTAGTAAACAGAGACAAAGATGAAATCTATGTGCTCTCATATAATTGAATTTCAATGTTTGTTTCATGAAAGATGAAGACATCTTGAGATATAAAGATGTCTGGAGATGTCACTTAGTAAATCTAGTATACGAATAATCACCTAAAGACGTGTAAAAACTCTTTTACTAAAACTGTGTTCATATCTAAAACAGGGTAAATTGAACTACGTAAACTAAAAAACTGAAAACGATTATGCCCTCGCAGTAATAGTATTAGACAATTCTCACGATATACCATGATACTTAACCTACAAAGAAAATTGTCCATGAAGATGCATATATAATATAAACATTTAAATATGGCATAATAACTAATGTTTGTTTATACCTTATGGTGACATCATTTTATAAAAGATGTGGGGATATATACCATTAAGTCTACCTACTCTATATCCAATCTGTGAAACTTTAACACAACCTATTGCACACATGACGATTTTTTAATATCAAACCAAGATGATGTTAAACTCATGGTAGTCATAATAAAAATATATGTGGCCTATGAAGGAGTACGAGCCGCCCCACTATGTGGAAAACGGGTATTATTTGTTTCAAAATAAAATATCTCGACGTAGGAAGCACCATTTTGAATGAATCTTTTTCGAGCATAAAGATTACTAAATGTAAATTATGGGAAACTATAGAGAAAAGCGATAAAAATTTTCCTGGCATGGAAAATTGGTGGAAATTCTTATAAAAAGGTGATGGTTTATTATAATTTTTTTTTCGTCTGTATTATAGCGAAAAATGTTATTTTATATAACCAAATCATTAAATTATTAACTAGAAGAAACTAAGAATTAACTTTAGAAATTAAATTTGAAAAACTTTAAAAGAACAAATAAAATATGTCTAAATCCATAATGGCATTGGAACATAACCTCTAAAGTCTAAAATCATAATCCCTAAACCCATAAACCCTAAACCCGTAAACCCTAAACCTATAAACCATAAGTCCATAAACCCATAAAGCCAAAACCTATAAGCCCAAAAAGGATAAGTCCTGAACCCATAAGCCCTTGATCCATAAGCCCAAAAGCCATAATCCCTAAACCCATAAACCCTAAACCTGTAAGCCCTTGTCCCATAAACCCTAAACCCATAAACCCTAAACTCATAAACCCATAAACCCTAAACCCATAATCCCTAAACCCTGAACCCCTAAAACCTTAAACCTATAAATCCTAAGGCCATAAACCTTAAATCCATACGCCCTAAACCCATAAACTTTAAACCCATAAACCCTAAACCCATAAGCCCTAAACTCATAAACCCACAAGCCCTAAACCTATAGCCCAAAAACGATAAGCCTTGAACCCATAAGCCCTTGATCCATAAACCCACAAGCCTTAAACCCATAAACCTTGAATCTATAAGCCCTAAACCAAATTATCCCTAAACCCATATACCTATAAGCCCTAAACGCATAAACCCTAAACCCATAAACCCTAAACCCATAAGCCCTAAACACATAAGCCCTAAATTCATAAACCCTAAACCAATAAACCCTAAATCCATAAGCCCTAAACCCAGAAACGCTAAACCCATAATCCGTAAGCCCGTAACCCATAAACCCTGAATCAATAAGCCCTAAACCGATTATCTCTAAACCCATAAACCTATAAGCACTTAACCCATAAACCCTGAACACATAAGCCCTAAACGCATAAGCCCTAAACCCATAAACCATAAATCCATAAGCCCTAATAATTTTTAAAATGTTGCGGTTCATTCTCATATATATTTTAATTTAAGTTATAATTTAAGTTTTGAATCAAATAAATCGGATGAAAATTCGAGGAGCTCAGCTTTTCGCCAACTTGAAAAATGTGGATTTAAGAAAAACACGCTTAAAGTTTTCAGGCTACATTGTTCTCCGTTGTACTTGCTTGGCGCGCTCTGCTCCAACTATATTTCAAGGTAGAATTCGATGCTATAACTTTGGGATGGTATTTTCCACATATGTCACGGTTGGTTTCAACAAGCTTTTTATCTCAGTTTTATCGCAAACTACCGGCGATTTTTCAATTGCATATGATAGTTTGATCCTTCAGAAGTTACCTCAAACAAATTTGTGAAATAGCCCAATGAAAAGTTTTTTTAAAAAAGTGATTTTAAGTTTTTGATCACATTTTCTTAACGATTTTTTAATTTTTTCATATTTTAAAAGTATAATTGGTAAAGTTATTACTTATAATATAATTTTATTCAATTGAAAAGTAAAATTAGTAAATCATTTAAATGATCAAATATAAAAATAATATAAGATTATTAAAAGATTAAATAAAAATAATTAAAATCAAAATAAGTGAGATAGTAGTGTAGTTAGTAGAATTTTGTTTACGTAGATCCTGGCTTTCACTGGTAACCTCTCATCTAGCTAAGTATATACTCTTACGCACGCTGCGTACACGTATCTATGCACTTTCTCGCTCGGCAATCTCATTGTAAACAACCTATGCCTGTCGCGGTCGAATAAGTTCTTTGAAAAATTGATTCGAACTACAGTGTTCAACACGCTATATATTTTCCAAATCTTTTGAAAACTTAATCGAGTCACATTACAGCTTATATAATATTTATATCAGTATGCTACTGACAGTCGTACGATTAAGATCCTGTCTATCTAAGATTTGGAAACGATAACTAAAAATTAACGTAGAACGTAATATTTATCTTGCAAAATAAACCTTTAAAATCTTAGCTCATAAGACTGAAGAATAAAAAAAGTTTGTTTTTTCAACCTAGTCCCACCACCAAATTCTTTATATACAAAATCCTAATTATGTTCTTAAATAATTACAAACAATACAATGATATGCTCGAAAAATAATAAATACGTAATAAATATAACATAGTTATACCTAATGTTTCCTAATTTATTTCCATGAACCCTTTGCGTCACAGAGGGGCGCTTAGCGTCCCACCATTTTTTCTTCAGTTTCTCGGCGTTTGAATCTCTTTTTACTATAAACATCTACTTCTTTATCACTATAGTTTCCTAGAACATTAGTAAGTATAATAATCAAACGCATATAGTAAAAGATAGCTTTAAATACCGAGAAACTGAAGAAAAAGAGGTGGGACACTGAGCGTCTCACTGTGATGCAAAGGGTTACCGTTTTATACTCATATCATTATTTAATCAAAGTAGGGCTTATGGGTTTAGGGTTTATAGGTTTATGGTTTATGGGTTTAGGGTTTATAGGTTTATGGTTTATGGGTTTAGGGCTTATGAGTTTAGGGCTTACAGGTTTAGGATTAATGGATTTAGGGCTTATGTGTTTAGGGCTTATGGGTTTAGGGCTTATGGGTTTAGGGCTTATGGGTTTAGGGTTTATGGGTTTAGGGTTTATGGGTTTAGGGTTTATGGGTTTAGGGTTTATGGGTTCAGGGTTTATGGGTTTAGGGCTTATCGATTTAGGGTTTTTGGTTTAGGGTTTATGGGTTTAGGGTTTATGAGTTTATGGTTTATGGGTTTAGGGCTTATGGGTTTAGGGCTTATGGGTTCAGGGTTTATGGGTTTAGGGCTTATCGATTTAGGGTTTTTGGTTTAGGGTTTATGGGTTTAGGGTTTATGGGTTTAGGGTTTATGGGTTTAGGGTTTATGGGTTTAGGGTTTATGGGTTTAGGGTTTATGGGTTTAGGGTTTATGGGTTTAGGGTTTATGGGTTTAGGGTTTATGGGTTTAGGGTTTATGGGTTTAGGGTTTATGGGTTTAGGGTTTATGGGTTTAGGGTTTATGGGTTTAGGGTTTATGGGTTTAGGGTTTATGGGTTTAGGGTTTATGGGTTTAGGGTTTATGGGTTTAGGGTTTATGGGTTTAGGGTTTATGGGTTTAGGGTTTATGGGTTTAGGGTTTATGGGTTTAGGGTTTATGGGTTTAGGGTTTATGGGTTTAGGGTTTATGGGTTTAGGGTTTATGGGTTTAGGGTTTATGGGTTTAGGGTTTATGGGTTTAGGGTTTATGGGTTTAGGGTTTATGGGTTTAGGGTTTATGGGTTTAGGGTTTATGGGTTTAGGGTTTATGGGTTTAGGGTTTATGGGTTTAGGGTTTATGGGTTTAGGGTTTATGGGTTTAGGGTTTATGGGTTTAGGGTTTATGGGTTTAGGGTTTATGGGTTTAGGGTTTATGGGTTTAGGGTTTATGGGTTTAGGGTTTATGGGTTTAGGGTTTATGGGTTTAGGGTTTATGGGTTTAGGGTTTATGGGTTTAGGGTTTATGGGTTTAGGGTTTATGGGTTTAGGGTTTATGGGTTTAGGGTTTATGGGTTTAGGGTTTATGGGTTTAGGGTTTATGGGTTTAGGGTTTATGGGTTTAGGGTTTATGGGTTTAGGGTTTATGGGTTTAGGGTTTATGGGTTTAGGGTTTATGGGTTTAGGGTTTATGGGTTTAGGGTTTATGGGTTTAGGGTTTATGGGTTTAGGGTTTATGGGTTTAGGGTTTATGGGTTTAGGGTTTATGGGTTTAGGGTTTATGGGTTTAGGGTTTATGGGTTTAGGGTTTATGGGTTTAGGGTTTATGGGTTTAGGGTTTATGGGTTTAGGGTTTATGGGTTTAGGGTTTATGGGTTTAGGGTTTATGGGTTTAGGGTTTATGGGTTTAGGGTTTATGGGTTTAGGGTTTATGGGTTTAGGGTTTATGGGTTTAGGGTTTATGGGTTTAGGGTTTATGGGTTTAGGGTTTATGGGTTTAGGGTTTATGGGTTTAGGGTTTATGGGTTTAGGGTTTATGGGTTTAGGGTTTATGGGTTTAGGGTTTATGGGTTTAGGGTTTATGGGTTTAGGGTTTATGGGTTTAGGGTTTATGGGTTTAGGGTTTATGGGTTTAGGGTTTATGGGTTTAGGGTTTATGGGTTTAGGGTTTATGGGTTTAGGGTTTATGGGTTTAGGGTTTATGGGTTTAGGGTTTATGGGTTTAGGGTTTATGGGTTTAGGGTTTATGGGTTTAGGGTTTATGGGTTTAGGGTTTATGGGTTTAGGGTTTATGGGTTTAGGGTTTATGGGTTTAGGGTTTATGGGTTTAGGGTTTATGGGTTTAGGGTTTATGGGTTTAGGGTTTATGGGTTTAGGGTTTATGGGTTTAGGGTTTATGGGTTTAGGGTTTATGGGTTTAGGGTTTATGGGTTTAGGGTTTATGGGTTTAGGGTTTATGGGTTTAGGGTTTATGGGTTTAGGGTTTATGGGTTTAGGGTTTATGGGTTTAGGGTTTATGGGTTTAGGGTTTATGGGTTTAGGGTTTATGGGTTTAGGGTTTATGGGTTTAGGGTTTATGGGTTTAGGGTTTATGGGTTTAGGGTTTATGGGTTTAGGGTTTATGGGTTTAGGGTTTATGGGTTTAGGGTTTATGGGTTTAGGGTTTATGGGTTTAGGGTTTATGGGTTTAGGGTTTATGGGTTTAGGGTTTATGGGTTTAGGGTTTATGGGTTTAGGGTTTATGGGTTTAGGGTTTATGGGTTTAGGGTTTATGGGTTTAGGGTTTATGGGTTTAGGGTTTATGGGTTTAGGGTTTATGGGTTTAGGGTTTATGGGTTTAGGGTTTATGGGTTTAGGGTTTATGGGTTTAGGGTTTATGGGTTTAGGGTTTATGGGTTTAGGGTTTATGGGTTTAGGGTTTATGGGTTTAGGGTTTATGGGTTTAGGGTTTATGGGTTTAGGGTTTATGGGTTTAGGGTTTATGGGTTTAGGGTTTATGGGTTTAGGGTTTATGGGTTTAGGGTTTATGGGTTTAGGGTTTATGGGTTTAGGGTTTATGGGTTTAGGGTTTATGGGTTTAGGGTTTATGGGTTTAGGGTTTATGGGTTTAGGGTTTATGGGTTTAGGGTTTATGGGTTTAGGGTTTATGGGTTTAGGGTTTATGGGTTTAGGGTTTATGGGTTTAGGGTTTATGGGTTTAGGGTTTATGGGTTTAGGGTTTATGGGTTTAGGGTTTATGGGTTTAGGGTTTATGGGTTTAGGGTTTATGGGTTTAGGGTTTATGGGTTTAGGGTTTATGGGTTTAGGGTTTATGGGTTTAGGGTTTATGGGTTTAGGGTTTATGGGTTTAGGGTTTATGGGTTTAGGGTTTATGGGTTTAGGGTTTATGGGTTTAGGGTTTATGGGTTTAGGGTTTATGGGTTTAGGGTTTATGGGTTTAGGGTTTATGGGTTTAGGGTTTATGGGTTTAGGGTTTATGGGTTTAGGGTTTATGGGTTTAGGGTTTATGGGTTTAGGGTTTATGGGTTTAGGGTTTATGGGTTTAGGGTTTATGGGTTTAGGGTTTATGGGTTTAGGGTTTATGGGTTTAGGGTTTATGGGTTTAGGGTTTATGGGTTTAGGGTTTATGGGTTTAGGGTTTATGGGTTTAGGGTTTATGGGTTTAGGGTTTATGGGTTTAGGGTTTATGGGTTTAGGGTTTATGGGTTTAGGGTTTATGGGTTTAGGGTTTATGGGTTTAGGGTTTATGGGTTTAGGGTTTATGGGTTTAGGGTTTATGGGTTTAGGGTTTATGGGTTTAGGGTTTATGGGTTTAGGGTTTATGGGTTTAGGGTTTATGGGTTTAGGGTTTATGGGTTTAGGGTTTATGGGTTTAGGGTTTATGGGTTTAGGGTTTATGGGTTTAGGGTTTATGGGTTTAGGGTTTATGGGTTTAGGGTTTATGGGTTTAGGGTTTATGGGTTTAGGGTTTATGGGTTTAGGGTTTATGGGTTTAGGGTTTATGGGTTTAGGGTTTATGGGTTTAGGGTTTATGGGTTTAGGGTTTATGGGTTTAGGGTTTATGGGTTTAGGGTTTATGGGTTTAGGGTTTATGGGTTTAGGGTTTATGGGTTTAGGGTTTATGGGTTTAGGGTTTATGGGTTTAGGGTTTATGGGTTTAGGGTTTATGGGTTTAGGGTTTATGGGTTTAGGGTTTATGGGTTTAGGGTTTATGGGTTTAGGGTTTATGGGTTTAGGGTTTATGGGTTTAGGGTTTATGGGTTTAGGGTTTATGGGTTTAGGGTTTATGGGTTTAGGGTTTATGGGTTTAGGGTTTATGGGTTTAGGGTTTATGGGTTTAGGGTTTATGGGTTTAGGGTTTATGGGTTTAGGGTTTATGGGTTTAGGGTTTATGGGTTTAGGGTTTATGGGTTTAGGGTTTATGGGTTTAGGGTTTATGGGTTTAGGGTTTATGGGTTTAGGGTTTATGGGTTTAGGGTTTATGGGTTTAGGGTTTATGGGTTTAGGGTTTATGGGTTTAGGGTTTATGGGTTTAGGGTTTATGGGTTTAGGGTTTATGGGTTTAGGGTTTATGGGTTTAGGGTTTATGGGTTTAGGGTTTATGGGTTTAGGGTTTATGGGTTTAGGGTTTATGGGTTTAGGGTTTATGGGTTTAGGGTTTATGGGTTTAGGGTTTATGGGTTTAGGGTTTATGGGTTTAGGGTTTATGGGTTTAGGGTTTATGGGTTTAGGGTTTATGGGTTTAGGGTTTATGGGTTTAGGGTTTATGGGTTTAGGGTTTATGGGTTTAGGGTTTATGGGTTTAGGGTTTATGGGTTTAGGGTTTATGGGTTTAGGGTTTATGGGTTTAGGGTTTATGGGTTTAGGGTTTATGGGTTTAGGGTTTATGGGTTTAGGGTTTATGGGTTTAGGGTTTATGGGTTTAGGGTTTATGGGTTTAGGGTTTATGGGTTTAGGGTTTATGGGTTTAGGGTTTATGGGTTTAGGGTTTATGGGTTTAGGGTTTATGGGTTTAGGGTTTATGGGTTTAGGGTTTATGGGTTTAGGGTTTATGGGTTTAGGGTTTATGGGTTTAGGGTTTATGGGTTTAGGGTTTATGGGTTTAGGGTTTATGGGTTTAGGGTTTATGGGTTTAGGGTTTATGGGTTTAGGGTTTATGGGTTTAGGGTTTATGGGTTTAGGGTTTATGGGTTTAGGGTTTATGGGTTTAGGGTTTATGGGTTTAGGGTTTATGGGTTTAGGGTTTATGGGTTTAGGGTTTATGGGTTTAGGGTTTATGGGTTTAGGGTTTATGGGTTTAGGGTTTATGGGTTTAGGGTTTATGGGTTTAGGGTTTATGGGTTTAGGGTTTATGGGTTTAGGGTTTATGGGTTTAGGGTTTATGGGTTTAGGGTTTATGGGTTTAGGGTTTATGGGTTTAGGGTTTATGGGTTTAGGGTTTATGGGTTTAGGGTTTATGGGTTTAGGGTTTATGGGTTTAGGGTTTATGGGTTTAGGGTTTATGGGTTTAGGGTTTATGGGTTTAGGGTTTATGGGTTTAGGGTTTATGGGTTTAGGGTTTATGGGTTTAGGGTTTATGGGTTTAGGGTTTATGGGTTTAGGGTTTATGGGTTTAGGGTTTATGGGTTTAGGGTTTATGGGTTTAGGGTTTATGGGTTTAGGGTTTATGGGTTTAGGGTTTATGGGTTTAGGGTTTATGGGTTTAGGGTTTATGGGTTTAGGGTTTATGGGTTTAGGGTTTATGGGTTTAGGGTTTATGGGTTTAGGGTTTATGGGTTTAGGGTTTATGGGTTTAGGGTTTATGGGTTTAGGGTTTATGGGTTTAGGGTTTATGGGTTTAGGGTTTATGGGTTTAGGGTTTATGGGTTTAGGGTTTATGGGTTTAGGGTTTATGGGTTTAGGGTTTATGGGTTTAGGGTTTATGGGTTTAGGGTTTATGGGTTTAGGGTTTATGGGTTTAGGGTTTATGGGTTTAGGGTTTATGGGTTTAGGGTTTATGGGTTTAGGGTTTATGGGTTTAGGGTTTATGGGTTTAGGGTTTATGGGTTTAGGGTTTATGGGTTTAGGGTTTATGGGTTTAGGGTTTATGGGTTTAGGGTTTATGGGTTTAGGGTTTATGGGTTTAGGGTTTATGGGTTTAGGGTTTATGGGTTTAGGGTTTATGGGTTTAGGGTTTATGGGTTTAGGGTTTATGGGTTTAGGGTTTATGGGTTTAGGGTTTATGGGTTTAGGGTTTATGGGTTTAGGGTTTATGGGTTTAGGGTTTATGGGTTTAGGGTTTATGGGTTTAGGGTTTATGGGTTTAGGGTTTATGGGTTTAGGGTTTATGGGTTTAGGGTTTATGGGTTTAGGGTTTATGGGTTTAGGGTTTATGGGTTTAGGGTTTATGGGTTTAGGGTTTATGGGTTTAGGGTTTATGGGTTTAGGGTTTATGGGTTTAGGGTTTATGGGTTTAGGGTTTATGGGTTTAGGGTTTATGGGTTTAGGGTTTATGGGTTTAGGGTTTATGGGTTTAGGGTTTATGGGTTTAGGGTTTATGGGTTTAGGGTTTATGGGTTTAGGGTTTATGGGTTTAGGGTTTATGGGTTTAGGGTTTATGGGTTTAGGGTTTATGGGTTTAGGGTTTATGGGTTTAGGGTTTATGGGTTTAGGGTTTATGGGTTTAGGGTTTATGGGTTTAGGGTTTATGGGTTTAGGGTTTATGGGTTTAGGGTTTATGGGTTTAGGGTTTATGGGTTTAGGGTTTATGGGTTTAGGGTTTATGGGTTTAGGGTTTATGGGTTTAGGGTTTATGGGTTTAGGGTTTATGGGTTTAGGGTTTATGGGTTTAGGGTTTATGGGTTTAGGGTTTATGGGTTTAGGGTTTATGGGTTTAGGGTTTATGGGTTTAGGGTTTATGGGTTTAGGGTTTATGGGTTTAGGGTTTATGGGTTTAGGGTTTATGGGTTTAGGGTTTATGGGTTTAGGGTTTATGGGTTTAGGGTTTATGGGTTTAGGGTTTATGGGTTTAGGGTTTATGGGTTTAGGGTTTATGGGTTTAGGGTTTATGGGTTTAGGGTTTATGGGTTTAGGGTTTATGGGTTTAGGGTTTATGGGTTTAGGGTTTATGGGTTTAGGGTTTATGGGTTTAGGGTTTATGGGTTTAGGGTTTATGGGTTTAGGGTTTATGGGTTTAGGGTTTATGGGTTTAGGGTTTATGGGTTTAGGGTTTATGGGTTTAGGGTTTATGGGTTTAGGGTTTATGGGTTTAGGGTTTATGGGTTTAGGGTTTATGGGTTTAGGGTTTATGGGTTTAGGGTTTATGGGTTTAGGGTTTATGGGTTTAGGGTTTATGGGTTTAGGGTTTATGGGTTTAGGGTTTATGGGTTTAGGGTTTAGTTTATGGGTTTAGGGTTTATGGGTTTAGGGTTTATGGGTTTAGGGTTTATGGGTTTAGGGTTTATGGGTTTAGGGTTTATGGGTTTAGGGTTTATGGGTTTAGGGTTTATGGGTTTAGGGTTTATGGGTTTAGGGTTTATGGGTTTAGGGTTTATGGGTTTAGGGTTTATGGGTTTAGGGTTTATGGGTTTAGGGTTTATGGGTTTAGGGTTTATGGGTTTAGGGTTTATGGGTTTAGGGTTTATGGGTTTAGGGTTTATGGGTTTAGGGTTTATGGGTTTAGGGTTTATGGGTTTAGGGTTTATGGGTTTAGGGTTTATGGGTTTAGGGTTTATGGGTTTAGGGTTTATGGGTTTAGGGTTTATGGGTTTAGGGTTTATGGGTTTAGGGTTTATGGGTTTAGGGTTTATGGGTTTAGGGTTTATGGGTTTAGGGTTTATGGGTTTAGGGTTTATGGGTTTATCTGGATCGATTTCAGCAAGATAAATTGGCGTAAAGCGTGGAGCTGTCCGAAGTGATTATAACGCTAATAAAATTTCAGAGGCCCTAGTCAGTCTCTTATAAAACAAAGATTCGTAATCCATTTCATTGAAAGCTTATAGATTTAATATAAGGATTTCTGTACTTCACTATGAACGGAATAATTTAGATTACGTGGCAAGATATCTCGATCGAATGGTCTAGTCTTATTATTCTATAGGCTACATAGACTTTTATTATAACTGTTAACATTTTTGTAACATCTCATATTGGTATTTAAAAATCGTCATATGTAGACTATCGTAAAAAGTCTCACATGGTTTCCACATGGAAATCATACAGATCCCACATGGATACAATATAGACCCCACATGGATACCACATAGATCCCATATAGATACCACATAGATCCCACATGATATCTCATGGGAACGATGTAGGTACCACGTGGGATTTTGCGAAGATTTCTCAGTGGGATTCCTGGTGAAAACAATTGATTCGCGTATAAATTTTACATGGTTTCCATAAGATTATTTAACACCTATACAATTTTAATGAAATAAGCTAGATGGTATTTACGTGGAAACCATGAGGTAACCACCTGGTCCCGGGGAGCGTTCCATGAGATTCCCATATGAGTTTTGCATGGGTCATACAGATATTGTAAATATGCACTTATGAAAAAGACTAAAATTTATAGTTTTAGTTGATCATGTGGGAACCATGTAAAATTTATATTGAAACCATGTGTTTTCCAATGAGATCCCACTGGGCAATCATTGCAAAATACCACCTGGCTCCTATATCGTTCCCATGAGATATCATATGAGATCCATGTGATATCTATGTGGGATCTATATGATTTCCATCCGGAAACCATGTGAGACTTTTACTTAGGCAGTAGCTTGTGTTAAAGCTTAACTGATTTGTTACAGGTTAGGTTGACCTAGAGACAGATCTTTTCATCTAAAGATATCTTCATCTTTCACGCAACAAGTATTGGTATTTAATTCTATGAGAGCACATAGATTTCATATCAGACTCTGTTTACTGCACTCCAAATATTATATTTAAGGTTAGGTGGCTTCAGCTAGAGGTTAGCTGATTGGTTATAGGTCAGGTCGACTGAGTCACGTATACGCATACATCTTTCCGTAACGTGGTATCTTCATGAGGTATAAAACACACATGTATATATTATGCGTCATTCGAAATGGTGAGATTTCATCTTCACCTTTGAACATAAGTTATTTTTAGGTTAGTTATGATGGTATATTGTGGGAATCGTCTACTGTTGTTACTGTGAAAGCTATTAGTTTTTCTTCTTTTGTTTTTCATAAAACGACTGTCTTATGTTTAAGCTTTAGACGTTTCTAGCAGCTTTTTCGTAGGTTAGGTCGACGAAATGACACGTATCTAGACATATAATCGTAACATAATATCTTTATCACTTAATATATATTTATATTCAATGCCAGTAAAAACGATAATATCTTTGATATCTCTTTGGTGTTCTCCTTTTAGGTTATTTAGCCTTCTATTGCGTGAAAGTAATGTCGTGTTAGTAATAATTGAGCTTCCTGTATCTTGTACTCGCTTCTGAACAGTTTTACACACTCTTGTCCCGCAACACAAAAAATGACAAACTGATTCAGGCAATGGTCATGTTATAGTGCATTTTCTCTAGGTTAGGTTGATTGACCTTGATTTTATAGCAGTTCTAGACGATATCTAAATAAAAGACGAGCATTTTAAAAAAAGAATTAGCGAAATTTATTGAGAACTCGACCGTACACTGGATTTTGAACAAAAGAATCCCATTTTTTCCCACTGGGCAGCCGTCGCCCATCACCCATCGTCTATCGACCATCGACTATCAATCATTAGCCATCAACTATAAACCATCACCAATCGCCATGCGCGCATCATCCATCGACCATCAATCATTACCCATCATCAATCATCCATCGCCTGTCTCTCATCGACCGTGGCCCATCGCCCATCATTTATCGACCATCACCACCAAACATGATCCATCACCCATCACCAATCGCTCATTGTCCAATGCCCATCACCAATCGCTCATTGTCCATTGCCCATCAACCATTAACCAACACCTATTGCATATCCCCTATCGTCCGTCGACCATCGTCCATCGCCCATCGCATATCACCCATCATTTATCTACCATCAGCAATCAACCATCAACCATCAACAATCGCCCATCACCTCTTTCCAATCGATTGTCGCCCATTGACTATTGACCACCGACCTTCAACCATCACTCATCACTAATCGCCCATCGTCCATCATTCAACGACCACTAACCATTAATCATTACCCGTCACCAATCACACATCATTAGTCGCCCATCGTCCATTGTTTATCGCCCATAAACCATCTCACATCACGCGTCATCCATTGGCCGCCAATCATCAATATTTAACCATCACCAATCTCCCATTAGTTATCGTCCATATACTACAGGCATCACCCGGCATCTATCGACCATCATCCATCAACCATCAACCATCATCCATCAATCACCAACCTTAACTCATCACGCATCACCAATCGCCCATCACCTTCCATCGATCGTCGTCTATTGACCATTGACCATCAACCATCAACCATCAATCATCGCCGATCACCCATCACCAGTCGTCCATCGTCCATCGTCCATCGTCCATCGTCCATCGTCCATTGTTAAGTACAATGTTTTCAATGCTCGACAGGAAGTTGCAAAAAACTTTTTATCGTAAAATAGATTTATGATTATAGCTGGAAGATAGAATCTTACAGTACTTCTATGTATAAATTATATTACTTACAATAATTTATAATGATTGCCTTCACCTACACGCAAGGACAAATCGAAATTCGTCGAAGAATTTAATCACCCGCCACGGTGTGACTATACGCGAGTGGCTGATGTCCCCATGTATAGACAAAGAATTTGTCGCTCAGCCGCGCTCAGTTTTTCCTTTGGAGTCGGTTCGGCCTTGACGAGTGAGGGTGAGTCGATCTCCCGGAGAATGGCGTGAGTCCTTCCTTTCGAGTCCTGAAAAGTTTTGTGGGGCGAAAAATGGGAGCATGCAGGATTGTTTCCGAGGACTCGAAAAATAAGACAAATGATCTTTGTTTTAATCTGTTACAAAACGAGTCAGTTTATTGAAACCTCATTTTCCTCTTTTAACATCACAAATTAGTTTTACATAAAATAAATCTTGCTTAAGTTGATGCTAAAGCCACCTGTTACCGACAAATACAGGGAACTACGATTCTCATTTTATTTTTAATTTAGACTAAATATCTTTATGAAGTGTTATTGTTTTTTATACGGACAATAACACTTCATAGAGATATTTACTCAAAATTAAATATAAAATAAGAATTGTGGTTCCCCGTATTTTTCAGTGGCACGTGGCTTTATCATCACCTTAATGCGCTCGGACGGCTCCTGGCCAATTCTCGGCTTTCGTTGCAGGTTTCTTTTCGCGTGCGATTGGCTATTTCGTATCCGCTGGCGTCGCGACACTTATGCATTTTGTGCTTCCAAAATTACGTAAGAAAGAGAGAGAAATTTCGATCAAAGCACCGCGTACTCGTTGCTTAATTCTGGCAGGACGCACGTTATATTTCCAAAAATCAGGCGTGGTTTACAATGTTTGCTTACAATCGACTATTCTATAACGAGCTAATTGCCTCGTTACAAATTAATCAAGACTTTGTATCTTGTCAATTTATTATTGAATTCTTGAGTAGTTAAAATTTAAAAATCAAATCTTTTACATTATTACGTTATGAATCGGTAAATATTTAAAATCATAATAATTGTATTTTAAAACGTAAAGTATAATAATACTAAGATACACTACAAAAATCTAAAGTATGCTGTTGCACATTTATGCTTAAGATAAAAGCACACGTATACAAGACGTAGGTCGAAAAATTTACTGAATAGAATTATTCACAATTCGTTAATATTGCGGGTAGTAATATTGTCGGTCTCAATATTTTGGGCCTCAATAATTTGGGTATCCATTTTTTGGGCCCATACATTTAGGTCTCAACGTTTTAGTCCTCAATAGCTTGGACTCAATATTTTAGGCCTCAATATTTTCGGTCTCAATATTTAGATCTCAATAGTTTTGGACATAAATAATTTGGGCCTCAATAATTTGGGTCTCAATGATCCACATTTGGGCCTAATATGTTGCGCTTTAATATTTTCAATCTCAATATTTTGGGTCTAAACAATTTGGATCTCGATAATTTGGGCATGAATATTTTGCGCCTCAATATTTTTGGTCTCAATATTTTGGGCATCAATATTTTGAACCTCAATATTTCGGAATTTACACGTATGTACACGTATACACGTATGTACTTATAGACGTATTTACGTATGTACGTATGTACTTATGGACGTATTCACGTATGTACATATGCATGCATGTACGTGTGTATTCGAGTGTAAAAAATGTTACAATAAATAATGAACAATATGGCAGCTGTATAAATACTACTATTATACAGAATCTTTAAAAGGCTGTTCTTTTTAATTAAATGCAAATATAAAATATATTAATATAAAACAAATCAACTTATTTCAAAGGCTAAAGAATTATATAGAAAATTATAGACTGGCATGAAAAAAAAATTTTGAAACCATTAGGTCCGTATGAAAGAATTTCGAAAAATATTCGACATGTATTTTTTTTTCAATTTGACGATTATTAACCAAGATATGGCAGATTGAAAATCCATGTGACGTCACACGACTTTTCAACCTTCTGTATCTTGGTTAATAATCATCAAATTGAAAAATAAAAAATAATGGTTTCGAAATATTTTTTCATGCAACATCCCAATTATGAGTTATTTGCTAGCGATATAAACAATTACTTCAACAATTTTTTCACCCTGTACATAATTGTACATAAATCGTAGAGTAGTTTTGCACTTTAAAATTTTCTATTTCGCGCAGGGGGGGGGGGGGGGCTGGCAAAATATTTACCCACGATTGTTATAAACAATTAGGTAAACAATTTTTTCAGCCTGTACATAATTGTACATATATCGTAGAGTATTTTTGGACTTTAAAATTTTCGATTTGGCGCAGGGCGGGGGGGGGGGGGGGGAGGCTGGCGAAATATTAAGTAAAATTAGGTGTTTTGTTAATTATGGGTTATTCGCTAGCTGTATAAACAATTACTTTAACAATTTTGTTCACCCTGTACATAATTGTACATATATCGTAGTAGATTTGAACTTTGAAATTTTCGATTTGGCGCAGGGGGAGGGGGGGGGAGGGCTGGCGAAATATTTGGCCCCAATCGTAATAAACAATTGTGTAAACAATGTTTTCACCCTGTACATAATTGTACGTAAATCATAGATTCGAATGCCGTCTTGAAATTTTTTGTTTGCTATATGGGGGGCGGGGGGGGGCTGGAAAAATAATTCTCCAGCCCCCCCTTTTTGTTTATTTATATCTTTGTTTATGAATTTATACAAAAATCAATTTCGGTTGTACATAATTGTACATAAAGTGTACGTAATTCCCAAATGATTTTTTTTTTATTTCGTGATAGGGGGGCGGGGGAAATGGACATGCTGAGAATTAGCTATGGAGCTGCTGGAGAATCTTGTAGTACAAAGTTGCAATATCGTTTAGCAGCTGCTTGTCCAAATTTAAGTAAAAAGTTCATACAGATAATTAGACGATTTGGCCTCCCAACCCATTGAAATGTATTCGTATGCTTTCCCGAGAGCTGTGCGTGCAAATGCAAGTCCGTTTTCAGCAGTACAGCTGCAAAATCGTTTCACAGCTGCTAAACAATTTTTTCATACAAAGTTCATACAGCTAGTAGCCGATTTGGACAGCCAACGCATTAAAAACTATTCGTAAGCTTTCCTGGGGCTTCAGCGTGAAAACACAAATAAGTATTTCGTCGCAGATCTTCATAATCGCTTATCAGACTCTGGTGAACTTTAAGTAAAAAGTTCCTACCGATATTCAGGCGATTCTGATACGCTAACAATTCAAAACTATTCGTATGCTTTTCAAAGGTCTGTGCATGAAAACACAGGTGAGATTTCTGACGCAGAGCTCAAAATAGCTTAACAGCTGCTGCGCAAACTTTAAGTAAAAAGTTCATAGAGTAGTTAGGCAATATGGCCTCCCGACGGATTCAACACTATTGGTATGCTTTCCTGGGGGCTGTACGTTAAAACACGAGATAGTTTTTTGATGCAGATATAGAAAATCTTTTTGCAACCGGTAATCAATCTTTTAATATGAAGTTGGTTCTGTTAGTTAAGCGGTTCTGTTCCACAGCACATTAGAAATTATTCGTATGCTTTCCTGGGCTCTGAGCGTGAAAGTCGCAAATTAGCTTTCCGTCGCAGAGCTGCAAAGTTGCTTATCTGCTGCTGCAAGAACTTGAAGTAAAGAGTTTATTAAGTTGTAAGGCTATTTGGCAGTTCATCGCATTCAAAACTATTCGCATGCTTTCCTAAGGGCTGTGCGTAAAAACAGAAGGTATTTTATTGACATAGAGATAAAAAATTGCTTAGCAGCTGCTAGATAAACTTTTAATACATACTTCATACATTTAATAAACCTATTTGGTCGGCCAACGCATTAAAAATGATCCGTATGCATTCCTGGAAGCTGTGCATGAAAACGCAAGATATTTTTTTGAGTTAGAGATGAAAAATCGCTTAGCAGCTGTTTGTCTAACTTGTGTGCGTGACTATTAGTAATATAAATAAACAACTATAATCTATTATTTATTCACGCGTGCCTTCGCCTCACAGCATTATGTGCATTTTTTTGTAGTTTGAAGTTTGTATTTCTTATAGACAAGAAGTTTAGTAAATAAGTTTAGTTAAACGCATATTGAATGTGAGAATGCATAGTCTTGTTCGAAATAATATGTTCTTTGAACGAACAATGCATTAAAAAAATGATTGCGATTCAAGATTACATTCTTTATTCTTTACTTGTATATTTATTTAATAAATTATAGTTGCGTTTTATGCAATATTTGATTATGTAATGTAGTATATCAATTACATATTTTATGAACAGAGTTAATTTAAACATAATTTTGGGGCAGATATAGCCCGACTTTTTACTTTTCATCTAAGCAGATATCGCTTCAAAAGAATGCTAAAATTGCTTCAATTTACAGCATTTCACACTTGAGCTCTTTTTATCTCGGTGTTAGTGAATTTTTATCCCAACTCAAAGCGATTATTACTCCAGTGTTTTTAGTGTGTACTAATCTTTAAGATATTTATATTTATTTAGTTAAATATTTTATTTATTAGTGAGCCAAACTATTTCCTCTTTTTACTCAAAAACGTAAAAAAACTTGGTCCTTAAAGTGATTGCAAGAGGGAATTGTTACTGCAACAGCAGCTATGCATTGGGACCCTTAGAACGACATAACAATCAGCGCGTTTCACGGCTTACTTCGCGCTCAGTCGGTCGTCCACCCGCGGCGGCCTTCGACCGATGCAAGGATGTAACGATCGGCTAGCGACGCTAGACATTGTTTCCTCCGCGACGTCGGCCAACTCGCACTTTTCCCGTCGACCGCCGCGCTGCTCTCCTTTTCCCTCTCGCTATGCCAATGGGTTTTCGCTTCCCGCGTGACCACGCGGCTCCTCGTGGCACCTTCTGTTGCAGTTAGCCGAAAGGTTTGAGCTCTTTCCCAGAGGAAGTTCCGTGAAGTGGAAAATCAGAAATTACTAATTATATAATAAACACACAAAATTTTCTCTTTAAGTACCTAAGCTGTATTGCAGTTATAATCCGCACGGTCGCCACATTTACAATTTTCGCGCAATGAATCAATCGGTCGCTATACAATATGGCTACGCTAGCTCTCGCACGCATCTCTCGTGACGACCAAATCACCACGTTTTCCCGAGTTTTCCGAGACGCGTAATTTTCTCCCCAATAAATTTCGAAATTTTAATGCTGGCCCGACGCGCACTGATTCTATATAATGGTGTCATACCACCACGAATTTACTCGACTAACCCCGAGCACATGGCGGCAATGTACGATAATTGTTCCGAAAAATATTACCTATAAGTGCCGAGGGAAGCTCGACAATTACAGTCCACTCACCGTCGCAAATCCTGCACGCCTAACGATGCTCCTCACAATCTGGTCGCTATTTTTCCGTTGGAGAATAATCTCGCTAGTAATGTCTGATATCAATCTTAAAGGTTTTTAAACGCGTCTGTACTCGGTCACGAACGGGCAGACAATTTTTGCAATGTACGTCTATCTTCGCTGATGGGCGGGCAGGCAATGCCCAAAATCGGAGAGGGCGGAAATCTCTTCCAAAATTTTCGCTCTTCTTCTCGAACAACTTCAGCCCATACACTTGTTGCTTCCGCCCCTTTCTTCACGGTGATTGGCCTTGATTTTCCCTAAATGCAAAAATCAAGGCCAGTCTGCGGCGATTTGAGTCGCTACTGACCATTGGTCCTCTCCGCGATTGCCGCCCTGCCCCCGAAACGCGGGCAATATGAATTGCTAAATATACACGCACGGGCAACCCGGCGTGTATATCTATATTGGGCGCTTTCGGTTTTGTCGCTGCCGGACCATCACAGTTGGCAGCGGCGACGTGCGTGCGTCGGCCTACGCTAAGATAGGCCGGCTGCTACATGCGGCTCGCGGCGCGGCGGCTGCTAGCTCTCCCCTCTGTCGACAGCCGTGTCCGTATCTCTCTCTCTCTCTCTCTCTCTCTCTCTCTCTTTCGTGGCTACAGCCGAGATGGTGTGCCTCGAGGAAGCCGCCGCTGCTGCTGTGAATCCTCTCTCCTCCCGCGTCTGCGTGCATCGGGAGAGAGGGCGGTCGCGCGCGCGGGCAGCGGCTCATCATCCTCGAGAGGCGAGGAAGAAAGAGCAAGCGAGAGAGAGAGGGTCGCGCGTACAGTGTGCAGTGGTGTCGGTGCCGTGCATGTGTGTGTAGATATTCGTCGTCGTTGCTTGCTCCGAGCAGTCGTTGCTGCGGCGATCAGCTGATGCCGCTGGTATGGGTGTGTGCGTGTGTGTGCCGGTCTGCAGCTTTCCTCGGTCGCGACTCCTTATCCTCATTCGCTCAACAAATAAATAACAATTCCCCCCATTAATAACAATAATTATTTAATATAAAATTGCTCGGCTCTGGTGACGGGTGACTTGGTCGCGATTGATTGCCCGTGTTTTAATATATTGGGACGTCAAATACAAGTCACAAACTCTCCCCCCCTAAACGGGACACACCGCCAGGAGTGGACTGTTTATTCCAATAATCAAACGAGACTCTAGTTGGGTTATTGTATCCCATCAATGCGATTCTCGAACAACCCTCGGCACCAGAGCTTTGCAAAAAAACAATATATATATATATATCTATACTTATAACTAATCAGGCTGAAAACAAACAAATTTTATTAATACCTCCACCTTACTACTCCCAATCCGACCACAGAGCAATGGCGCTCATAGATCACGCGACCATAGGGGAAATTATAAGATCCTAATAAAAAAATTCAATAAATAAATAAATAACAAGAATTCTAACAACTTACTGGGCATGGGTATGCCTTCGGCACTCCATGTTTCGGTCGCTAATTGGGTTCTCAGGTTATGCCCTTGGTCGCCGATGCTTAGGGTCTCGGATGGGTCGCTATATTTGTGGTCGCTAGAGTGTTTGGAGTCTCCATCTACTGGCCACTTCGATGAATAACCACTTCAAGGACGCTTGGAAGGAGGAGGTAGCTACTACTGGGCTTTTCCCCTTGGGGGAATATATCTCTTCAATTCACTCACGTGCACCTTGGGTATTCTTTTATCCTTTCCCATATTTAGCACATATACTAGCGGAGACTTGACTTCTTTGATGGCAAACGGGCCGTCAAACCGGGCAGCTAGCTTAGCCGAAAAGCGCTTGTCTTTGTTTGACAAGTGATGGTTTTCCCTCATTACTAAGTCCCCTACCTGGAATGTCGCCTCCTTCCTACCACGATTGTAGTATTTGGCTTGTCGCTCCTTTGCAGAATCGATATACCTGATTAATAGGTCACGTAGAGCATCCAGTCTTCTTACTCTATCTAACCAATCTTCGGGGTCGCTACTAATAATTGGTCGCTTTGGCTCTACTTCTCTTCGTAAACTCTTCACCGGCCTTGGGTTTCGTCCATAATTCAAGAAGGCTGGTAATACCTTGGTGGTCGCTTGCATCGCAGTGTTGACTGCGTGCCTGAACTCATGAAGATGGGCATCCCAATCCCGATGGTCTTGTTTTACGAATGTCGCTATCATGGTCTTTAGGGTTCGGCAGCTTCATGCGGCTCGCGGCGCGGCGGCTGCTAGCTCTCCCCTCTGTCGACAGCCGTGTCGGTATCTCTCTCTCTCTCTCTCTCTCTCTTTCTCTCTCTCGTGGCTACAGCCGAGATGGTGTGCCTCGAGGAAGCCGCCGCTGTGGCGATCAGCTGGTGCCGCTGGTACGGGTGTGTGCGTGTGTGTGCCGGTCTGCGGCTTTCCTCGGTCGCAACTCCTTATCCTCATTCCCTCAACAAATAAATAACAATTCCCCCCATTAATAACAATAATTATTTCATATAAAATTGCTCGGCTCTGGTGACGGGTGACTTGGTCGCGATTGACTGCCCGTGTTTTAATATATTGAGACGTGGAATACATGTCACAGGTTAATAAGGCCCTACACGGGCTTAAATCATTTCAATTCAGCACCACTGAGACGTTTCATTACGCAAACGGCTTGCAAGTGCTCTTGTCCTGTTTCATTTAGATAATTGCTCTTTAGTGTATCTTGATGTGTCAGGTGAGCTCCGGATGATACTGCAAAGATTGCAGAATTCATGTGTGAGGTACATTTGTGGTGTTAGAAGGTATGACCATATCAGTCCCTACAGGAGTAAACTTGGCTGACTTGATCTTGAGGGAAGAAGGACGTATTTTGCGGCGGTACAACTATACAAAGTTATTAACATGGGTCAACCCACGTATCTTGCAGCCCTTTTTCAAAAAAACCAGGCTCGGACCTCTAGTAGGACTGACTCTTTCTACTCTCTCGATTCCATCGTCGCGTACTGATACAGGGTTGAAATCTTTTCAATCTCAAGGTGCGCGCCTATGGAATACGATCCCTTGACGTATTAAGCATTTGCCCTCACTATGCAGATTTAAAGCGACAATTCGCGACTATTTGCTATGTAAGTCCAGGGACATGGACCATTTTTTTGTGTTATATGGAGTGGTTACATTATTTGAAAAACATTTAAAAACTTAAATTAAATTCAGTTAAATTGTTTTAGGTTTTCAAGACAATTTTTTATTGATAAAGTTTTCAATTATCAATCCAATTTTTTTGTAAAATAACATTTAAATAAAAATTTCTTCTATTTTTTCAACACAACCCAGGAGGTAAATAGATGTGTGCGTTGATTTTTTTGTTTCGTTTAATTTAATAATAATCATATATAAGAATGTACTGATTAATAAATGTAATTTTTTGACATGTTTAATTTACACATAGTTATCATGATTAATTATTTGATTATTAATAACTTAAACCGTGGTAATCATCGCCAGTAGCCCTACACAACCACGTGGAAACAGAGCCCATTTCCCGCCTCTATTAAAAACATTAACTTAGTAATCATTAAAAAAATTTATATCATATTTAACTGAGACTATTTTTTAAAGCATTCGTTCTGATTTCAAACTTATTAATTTTTAATAGAGATTGCCCTTCTGCCTCCTTCCTACATCCGACATGTATACTCAATAGAAAATTTTTTTATAAAACATTATTAAAAATGCAAAATATATTTCTATACGTCATTTATAACATGCTCTATTAAAATTTTTTTTAATGAGTATGCAAAATAACGTAATCATATAAATCTATTCTTAAAAGATAAAAAAGTAATTTATTTTGATTAAATAGTTTTAATTAAAAAAAAAGTATACAATAACAATTTTTTTATATTTTTATATTTTTTTCTTTTTAATAAAATTTAATAAAATGTTTTTTTATATTTCAAGATTATTATTATAAAATATTACTACACCATGCCTTGAAATAATATTAAATAATTACGTTATTAATTATATGATTACTTTTATGATTGGCTAATGTGCGTTGATTATTTTACTAAACATAATTTAGAATATGAAACATTAAAATTTCGAAGTGGAAATATGGATTAATCGAAATAAGTTATTAACCAAATTTTATAACCCATAAAATGCACGCAATATTTGTAATATATTTATAATAATTTTCAATATTTAATGAAAGATAATAATTTAAAATTTGATCATTATTTTATATCTTTAACATTAATCTAAATTCAGAAACCTGCGACTATATATAATATGGTACGTTTTCCCAATATTTCTAAATCACTTTCCCAACAAAATTTTAAATTTCATTATCTAATTCATTCAAATATAAATTTTTATTTATAGAATGTAAATAATTTTCATACCATATGTAATTTAGTCAAGTAATATTGTGTTTAACTGTTGCAACGCCGTTACCCTAAGCGGGTCCTGGGCGTAGTCGTCCAGAGCGGACGGGTGGGTGCCTATCACCACTACACAGCGCGTCCTCAGGTTGCGAATAGAGGAACGACCCCTGAAAAAGAGGTCAGCTGCGAATAAAGCGAATAAGCAGTCGCGGACAGCCGATAGGCCCAGGCGTGGGTGTGATGAGCCCGCACTGGCGAACGCATTCATCTAGAAACACTACGCAAGCACCGCAACAACTACAAACACTATACAAAATCTCCTATCTTACTTTCTTCTTCTACCTGACTCTGTAATCTATCTCTTTTACCACACATTTCAAACAAAAAATGGGCCAAAAATCCTGCTGTCGTGGAGGATGCGGGAGCGATGACAACTGCCCTGAGAGGGGATGTGTAGAATGATTCGCCACCTGGTCTTACATGGCAACGAAGCCAGCGAAGGCGCGCTGCCTTGCAGGGGGGCGTTAGGATATGAGAATGAAACCGAGTGTGTCTGACGACGAGTTGACTATGTCCTCGCCAAAGTCGGAAAGCTCTCATACTTAGTTCTAGGGAGGTATGAGGGTTATCACCCCTAGACGGATGGACTCACCTGCGATCGGAACAGGATCCAAAACGCGCGGGTTTAACTTACTATCATGGCTCAAAGAAAACAAAACCAAACCAAAACCAAAAGAAACTTAAGGGTGGGAACCTGGAATGTACGCAGTCTACACAGAGCGGGCGCATTCCGGGAAATCATAAATGAAACTGAGAGGTACAATTTAGATTTGGTAGCAATACAAGAAACCCGATCGAAAGATAACGCGATGCTAGGATCCGGTAACTTCACCTTTTTATATGGGGGCGCGAGCGGGCATTCTCGAGGCACCGGATTTCTTGTTAATAAAAGCATCATACATTCCGTTTAAAGTTGCAATTTCGTGAATGACCGACTCTCGTATATCATCATCGAAGGAGCGTGGTATAACGTGGTTATTAACGTCCACTGTCCCACGGAGGACAAAGAGGAAGAAGTCAAAAATCTTTATTATGAAACTTTAGAGCAATTAATCGACCAATTCGCGTCTTACGACACCAAAATAGTAGTGGGGAATTTCAATGCTAAAATAGGGAGAGAGGAAATGTTTAGGCCCACCATAGGCAAAGAAAGTCTGCACGAAACCAGCAACGATAACGGTATTATGGTCATAAATTTCGTGGCCGCAAAAGATCTTGTAGTCAAGGCCACGTGCTTCAAGCACAAGGATATACACAAGGCAACGTGGACATCGCCGGATGGGGCCACGCACAATCAAATCGATCATTTTCTTATTGATACGAGGCGCCACACGAATGTACTCGACGTAAAGACCTATAGGGGGGCTGATTGCGACTCAGATCATTATCTAGTAGTGGCCAAATTAAGAGCCAGATTAGTAGCCGGTCAAAATAGTAAGCGAGCGAACAAAGTAGAAACCTTTGATATTGGAAAACTACGAAGCGGGGTAGAGCGAATCAAGTACCAAGTAGAAGTTAGCAACCGATTTCAGGCGCTCGAGGAAACGGATGAACAGACGGGACTAGATGACGATCCGAACAGGTTGTGGGGGGCTATCGAAAAAACTATAAAAGGGGCCGCGAACAAAGTACTGGGTAAGAAAAAAAGGCCGAAGAGCAAACCATGGTTTGACGAAGAGTGCGAACTGTATACAATGAAAGCAGTAGGGCCGTAGAAGAATACCATGAAATAAGAAAGCAAGTGCGTGTGATTTACAGAAACAAGAAGCGCGAGTATCAGAAAAATGAAATTAGAAAAATAGAAACTAATAGTAGGGAAAATAACCCGCGCGAGATGTACAAAGGAATAAACGCTATTAGGAAGGGTTTTCAGAGTAGATCGCAGTTAATGAAAGATAAGGACGGGAACCTCGTGACAAGCGAAAATGAACTATTGAAATTATGGAAAGATTATTTCGATAAGTTATTAAACGTGCATGAAAACTCCGAGGAAATGGGAGACGAAATCCACACTGCTGAACTCCATATGGACGAAACGACCTACAAAGAAGTAGAGGCCGCGATCAAAAAGCTAAAAAACAATAAGGCCGCAGGAAACGATTCTATACCAGCTGAACTACTTAAATATGGAGGCACCGCGCTTACATCTAAAATTTTTTATCTAGTATGTGCTATTTGGAGAAATGAAACAATACCAGAAAATTGGAAAGAATCCATCATCATACCGATCTTTAAAACGGGAGATAAAACAGACTGCAATAACTACCGGGGAATCTCACTTTTAGCTACCTTCTACAAAGTTCTGTCAAACATAATACAGGCCAGACTTACACCATTCGCGGAAGATATAATAGGAGATTATCAGTGTGGATTCCGGCGCAACAGGTCAACGAGCGATCAAATGTTTACCATAAGACAATTATTAGAGAAAAAGTGGGAATATTGCGAAACTATACACCAGCAATTTGTAGACTTTAAGAAAGCGTAATACTCTGTCAAACGAAGCAAAATGTATGAAATCCTAGTGCTCCTTGGCGTACCAAAAAAACTCGTAAAATTAATTCAAATATATCTGAACGGAAGCACTGGAAAGGTCCGAGTAGGCGGTAATGTATCCGAATCGTTCATGATACGCGACGGTTTGAAGCAAGGTGATGGGCTTTCAACGGTACTCTTTAACTTGACGCTAGAGCATGTTGTTAGAAAAATGCAGGCTAGCGAGCTAGGCGCAACACTCAACGGAACAACGCAGATTTTAGGCTATGCGGATGACTTGAATATAGTGGGAGATAATGGTGAAACGGTGGCGAGAAATTCGGAAATCCTTATAAATGCGGCTAAAAACACGGGGTTAGAAGTGAGCGAATCGAAAACGAAATATATGATCATGGAGAAACTGGGCATTCGCGAAACAGAGGGAATCTCAGAGTCGGAAATTTCACTTTTGAAAAGGTTAGCGAATTCAGATATTTAGGTATAAATGATCGAAACGAAATTAAAGCCGAGATTAATAAGAGACTTCATTCGGGTAATGCCTGCTTCTACGCTGTGAACAGATTACTTAAGTCAAAGCTACTGTCGAAAAATGTCAAAATAAGGATATATAGGACTATAATAATGCCGGTAATCTTGTATGGGTGCAAAACCTGGACGCTCACTAAAGCGAAAGAAAATCGTTTTAGGGTATCTGAAAATAAGGTTCCGCGGAAAATATACGGGCAAAAGAAAGATGAGGAAACTGGGGAGTGGAGGAAACTGCACAATGACGAGCTACATAATTTGTACGCGTCACCAAATATTAACAGAATAATAAAATCACGGAGACTAAGATGGGCAGGGCACGTGGCAAGAATGGGCGATGATCGTACAGCAGCGCGCATAATAAAAGGAAAACCGAAAGCAACGCGACCTCTTGGTAGACCTAGACGCAGATGGGAGGATAACGTAAAATCAGACGTAACTGAAATTGGGCGAGAAGGCGCGAAATGGATGGGGTTGGCACAAAATAGGGAAACGTGGAAGACTTGCGTAGATGAGGCGATGGACTTTCAAGTTCGAAATGCCATTTATAAAAAAAAAAAAAATATTGTGTTCAAATTGTATATCCGTATTGGTGACGTTTGCATAATACGTTTACTTACCTAAATAAGTTTTGTATCATTCCTTACTTTTCTACATCTACTTTAACCTGTAATTATTATAAGTGAAAATTTTATAATCACGTTAATTTATTAAAATACATCTTTCGTATAATTATTTCCTTCTAACTTAATTAATGTACCATATCATTTTCAACGTTATACAAAATTGATATAATAAAACTATAATTTAACTCTTAAAAATAAAAAATATATATGTCTAAAGTAATTTTAATCCTTACATTAAATATTACATGAATATTACATAATATATTACAAGATATTCATTTGAATTTTTTTTGTGATTTATTTGTGATATTTATGCAATCTTAAATATATAAAGAAAATTCTCTCATTTTTTATATATTGTTAAAGCTTTATGCGAGCAAGGAATTTAATATTGAAGCAGTCTTATTTTTTTATAGTTTAATATAGTTTACCTCATTTAAAATTAACTCTGAAGTTAAAATAAGATCTTCTAACTCCATTTTTTCTTCACTTAAAATTTTTATATGCTCGAAATCTTATACTTTTAGAATAAAAGTAATTCCTGTATAATGAATAAAAATTAGGTATGTAAAGTGATTTTTTGTTTAATATTGTACCTTGTTCTTCAATATCACCAATAATTTCGAGTTTAGTTCCTCTTTCAATGTTGACATTTTCAGTGTCTTTTACATTCAATAAAACTTCTAATTTATAATAACCATCTGTTATAATGCTAAAATGTTCTATTATATTATTTTTGCTTTTTGAACAAAAGCATTTCGTAAATATCCTTGAATTTCTGTACAAAGAAAAAATTAATTTTAATAAATGTCTTTTAAACGCATTATTGTATCTTTTATCCATTTGAAGTATATTTTTTTTATTGTTTATATATTTAGAAAATAATATCGTTAAATATTAATAAGATATATTGTAAACTTTTCATAATAATTCATTTTTCTCAAGTTAATGTAAATTTATGTTATGTATTTTATGCCGGTTACGATGTAATTTTCACAGTGTAGGTAATATGTAAATATAGGTATTATCGGTTGCTGACTAAAAATCAAGAGTCCAAACACAACTATAAAAAGTATTCATTGTGAATCAAGATGTAATGAAATTATCTGGAATTAAAAGAAACAAATTTCTTTTAAGGGCTTGTTATCTATCTCTCATTAGCATAATGGCAGGAGAAGCGTGAAGAATACGATCATTTTCTAATTTTTATTTTTTACATTCTTTAATGATAGTTAAGAGATAGACATAAGTCTGTCAATATGAGGCTGTTAATTATTATTATTATTATTATTATTTTACTGATTAAACCAATTTTGGATGGTATGTCTTCAAAATTAACTTTTGTAGTGTTAAGAAACGTCTAAGAAACGTTTCTTAAGGCAATAATTTTAAATACTTAAGCCGGGGGGGGGGGGGGGAGAAAGATCTAAATCCAGCCGTCCTGTACAGGCCCGGGCCTTTGTGCGAAGTGAGGCGATTATATCCTTTTGTTTCTTTTGTTTTTCTTATGGTTAAATAATCAAAACTCTTACCTTACTCTTTATACTTTTTTATTTTTTTTTTGTTGAAATACAGCGATAAGAATTATCTATGAGGCGCGTGGCTATCACGGTGGATAAGAATTATCTATGAGGCGCGTGGCTATTCCTATGTTGGCCTAAACACGACTCACAATTTGAGACGCGTGGCTACTCTGATATTGGCCTAATCACGACTGCCGAAACGTGGCGGAACTGCAGCTTGCTGGCTGCAGCGTCGCCCCCGCTCTAGACCGCTCCTCTCCTCCATCGTGACGTCACGGCAATTGTCGCCTCGTGTCGCACTCATGGGTGTGCATCAGCTTGGCGACAGCTAGACGGGCACCTAGCACGTGCATTTACCGAACGTACGATGGGGGAGGAAAGGTCCTCACTCAGCAATAAATGAGTAAGTCGAGCTTCTGGTGACCTCGACTTACACGCGGAGAAGTTAAGTGACAAAAGCTGTGTGTGTGTGAAGGCTGTTTGTTCATTTTAATAATTAATTCGAAGTAACACACAACTTTCGTCACTTAACATATAGGTCTTATATTTTTCAAAATATCATATTCTCCAAGTGAAAGAATGATTGAATGATGTTGCAATTTTAATTCATATGAGAAATTTCCTTTCCCATAATATTTTGATTTTGTTACAGCAACATTTTCCAATAAAATTTTCTAAATGAAAATTTTTAGTTATTTTTGTAATAGTTTGCAATAGTTTCAAATTACATGTTTATATATAATTATATATATATATATATATATATATATATATATATATATATATATATATATTAAAAATTTATTACATTGTAATATTACTTAAAACTTGTTAGTTTGACTTCGAGTATTGACCCTAATCTACATTCCTGATTTTATACTAGTCTTTTTGCGCCCTTGGCATCCATTAAATAAAATAATAGTCATTCTTCAAAAATTAAAATACGTTCTTATACTTAGTTACCGTAGAACCGAGCTCAACAATTATTTATAATAAACAAAAAAAAAGGTTTATTAGTTAAAAATTATTAGTTAAAAATTATACTTAAAGCTTGCTTCCACGGCCAGTACTTGTGAATACATATTAAGTTACGCTATACTTTTTTAAGTGCAAAATATTGTTTCATTCCTTAAATCTAAAAGTCCAAAGAGACTAATTTTTTTCCATTCACTGTATTTACAGTCAAAATGTTTTTGTGACGCCTTAATTGGTACAATTTTACACCTATATGTGATTGATTTTGATAGTTTAAAATATACATATATTATCTAAACAGTAGATGCTGAATATTTGAATTGTATATTATTAATATTATTATTATTATTATTATTATTGTTCTATAATCAATAATTCAGTAATTTGCAACAAATACGATATATGAATCATCATTTCCTCCGACATACTCTTAAAAGAAATTTGAATGTATTTATTTTCATAAGTTTATATAATAAAAAATACTTCAAATTTTTTAGAAAGCAATTTTCTTCAAATAATTGTAAATAACGGATGAAAAGAAATTAATAAAAAGTATTAATACATATAGCTCTGTAAATGAGCAACAACATTTTTTATAGGCGGGAATGCTATATATATAGTTCGCTATGAAGGCACACAGCGCTCCGAGCGCGCGGAGCTCTCGTGCAACTCGCCGCGTGCTGCTGCAGACCGAGCTGGGGAGCGCCACAGTCCCCCGCTCGGTCTGGAGCAGCACACGCTACGGGACTCGTACATTACCTCGCGAGTGCTACTGTAGCTCCGAAACAAGAGACTGTCCTAGTTCCTTTTTTCTTTCCGAGTACCTTATAACAGTTATTTACTAAAGAAATATAAATGTCATATGAATGTAGAGTATTGTGCATCCATTCCAAGTATAAAATACATTTTCGATTATATTCATAAAGGTAGCGATAGAGCATATTTAAAACTGCAAAAAGTTAATACTACTAATGAAGTAAATTCAGAAATTTATGATGAAATTTCACAATTTATAGTTGGTAGATATTTCAGTCCAATGGAAGCAGCTTGGCGAATACAAGAATTCCCTTTATGTGGCCGAAGTCATACCGTATTACGTTTAGCTGTTCATACAGAGAATCAGCAAAAAATTATTTATGAAGAAACTAAAGAAAGTCAAACTTTACAGAATAATGAAACAACATTAACAGCTTGGTTTAAATTAAATACAACAGATGATTTTGCTAGAAAAATTAAATATATCAATATACCTAAATATTACACTTTTAATTTAAAAACTAAATTGTGGGTGAAAAGAAAATATATTAAAAAAAATTAAGCAATTGGCAGATTAAATGTTGTTTCTCCAAAAGATAGTGAACGGTTTTTTCTAAAATTAATATTAAATAGAATAAAAGGTGCAATTACATTCCAAGAATTACGAACATAGAACAACACAACATATAATACATATAAAGAAACTGCTATAAATATGGGACTGGTGGAACATGATTCACAAATTTATAATATTTTTGAAGAAGCTTGCAATATAATGTTGCCATTTTAACTACGTAAATTTTTCGCATGGTTTATATTATCTGAAAATATTCAAGCTAATTCTATTTGGGAAAAATTTAAACATTTTTTTATAGAAGACTAAAGAAAACAAAGAAAATAAAGCATTATGTCACATTAATGAAATCTTAATGTTAGAGGATAAATGTTGCAAAGAATTCGGACTACCTGAACCAGATGAAACTATAATAAATAATCAAACAATTCAAAATGATATTTGTTATAGTAAACAAATGTTTGATATTATGTATAAACAATTAAATAAAGATAAAAAATTTATCTTTGACAACTTAAATAATAGTAAGATCAAAATTTATTTTATAGATGGTCCTGGAGGTTCAGGATATACGTTCTTGTATAAAACTTTAATTTATTATTTTTTATCAATAAATAAAAAAGTTTTATCTATGGCTTGGACTGAAATTGCATCTATTCTATTACCTAAAGGAATGACTAGCCACAGAACATTCAGATTACCTTTAGATTTAAATAATGTTGAAAATATCTTTTTAAGTTTAGAATCTGACAAAAGAAAATTAAGAGAAGTAGATCTTATTATTTGGGACGAAGCATCAATGATTCCAAAAAAAGCTTCAGATACTGTTAATAAAACATTAAAAGATGTATGCAATAATAATTTGCCATTCGATAATAAATTAATAGTTGTAGGGGGTGATTTTCGACAAATCCTTCCTGTAATAAAAAATGGTTTTCAAAACACTATAATTGAAGAAACTATAAAATTTTCACCACTTTGGTCATTGTTTAAAATTATGAAATTAAATGAAAATATACGTTCCATAAATAAAATTTTTTATAATACCTAACCATTTATAATACCTAATAGTTTGAAAACTAATGATTAATAGAATCATATTAGCTTCACATAATGAAGATGTAAATATATTAAATAACAAAATATTAAATTTAATTCACAGTGAAAAAATAACACATTACAGTATTGATTATGCTACACATAAACGAGTCGATCAAACCGATGATAACATTCATTTAAATAATCCTATAAAAACATTAAATAACATCAGATAAGGTCTTCCACCTCATAAATTACATTTAAAAGTAAATTCAATAGTTATGTTGATTAGAAATTTAAGTATTACTGATGGTTTATGTAACGGTACAATATTAAAAATAATAAAATTATTTACATATTATATTTAAGCAGAAATAATAACAGGAGAAAAAATTGGAGATAGGGTATTCATTCCACGAATAACCTTAAATACTGGAGAATCATCATCATTACCGTTTATTATTTATAGAAAACAATTTCCTATTGTATTTGCATTCGCAATGACTATAAATAAATCCCAAGGTCGAAGTTTTGATGAGATAGGAATATTTATAAAAAGACCTTTGTTTTCTCATGGCCAATTATATGTTCTTTTATCTAGATGTAAAGACCCAGAAAAAGTATGTATTCAAAATGAGTTTGAAAATTTAACAGAAATTGCTAATGTAGTATGGCAAGAAATTTTTGAAAATTAACATCATCTTTTAAAATATAATTAAAATATATCTATAAATAAATAAAAATAAAATAAACTATTGAAAAAACAGTTCTCATTACATTTATAATATATATTCGAAAATTATAAAGATGGATAACATGGAACGGAAATTAAATCAAGATCATAACGAAGGAATGGAAAATTTACGAAACTTAGAATCTTAGAGGCTTTAGATGAATAAATTGACGATAGTATCGAGTGGGATCCAATTGAAAATTGTTACGTTAAGTTCAAGGATTTACAAAATGCCGAAGATTTGCAAAATTCACAAGATTTAAACGAACTAATTGATGACTATTTAGAACAGGAAGAAGAATATGAAAATTATTTACATTCTGTATCTTTCAGAAACTTTTGGAAAAGTATTATAAATACGTTACAAATATTGCGTGTATTGTATGGGTTATAAAATTTGGTTAATCATTTATTTATTTCGAATACGCCATATTTCCACTTCAAATTTTTAATGTTTCATATATTCACAAAAAGGAGCCAACATGGCGGCGGGAGGGAAAGATCTTCCGGATAAGACCAGTAAAAAGTTTCTGAAATGTCACTCATAGAATGAAGTACGAGTAACAACAGTTATTTGTATTATATGTGATAATGCGTACCACCAAAGTTGTGCAAAACAAAAAAGTCTAATTGTTATTAGTGAAAGGCTAATAATATGCCAAGAACACAAAAACATAACCTCAAAAGTTGATGAAGAGGTTTTGAGTGAATCAACAAAGGCAATGATTGCACAAATAAAATCGAGGCAATCAGAAGAAATAAGGAAGGAAATACTTAAGGAATTAGAGTGTAAATCACAATACCTACTGAACTCAACAGTGAGAAATAATGCAGCTGATCTTGAAATCATGCAAAAAGAAAATGAACTATTAAAACAACTTCACAGAGAACTTGTTGAAAAAAATGATCTACTGAAAGAAATTATAGGAAAACAAAAAAGTTACCAAAGAAGCAATAAATCTTTTGCTGAAATAACAAGTGCTGTGAAACCTCTACAAAAACGAGTTCCAAAACTTATAGTTAAAACCTTAAATAATGCAAGACAAACAGATGTCAAAAAAAGTATAGTAAAATGTTTAATAGATGAGAAAAGCATTCAAACAAAAGAAATATACAGCAAAAATAAAGATGAGATTGTTATTAAATGTATGAATAATGACTGTGTTGAAAATGCTGAAAGTTTATTAAAGAACAGCCTAGATGGAGATTGTGAAGTAAAAATAGAACAATTAAATAATCCAAAAATTAAAATAGTTGGAATTGATAACAATATGAATATGGATGAGAATGAAATTGAAGAAGATATAAACATAAGGAATTTCACAAATTTTAATACTAAAGCTCAAGTGTTACACTTGTATACAAACAAGACGACAAAACTCAGTAGTGTTTTAGTGGAAGTGACAGCTGAAATTTATAAAAACATCAGAGATAACAAAAACAGAATCTTTATTGAATGTCAAAGCAGTAGAGTTTTTGACCTGATAAATATAAAACCATGTTTCAACTGTGGTAGGTTGGGACACAATGGTACAAAGTGCAATAATACAATAAGATGCCTAAAGTGTGCAAAAAATCACAAAACTATTGAGTGTGATAATGAAGTATTAGTATGTATAAACTGCAGTTACAGCAATAATAAATTTAATACAGTTTTTAATACGTGTCATAATGCAGCAGATATAAATTTATGCGAAATAATAAAAAACAAGATTAAAAAATTAATTGGAAACACTGATTATCCTGTGATACCTACATTACCAACAGTGTATACAATACCGAAGCATTATCAACTGAAGATAAATAACCAACAAAAAGAGAATGCAAACAATATGCAAAGTGAGAAATTTTCTCAACAACAGCAACAACAGCAGCAAGAACATCAGCGAGAACAGCAACAAAACCAACAATGGCAGCAACAACAGCAGCAAGAACAGCAACAAGAACAACAACAAAATGTTCAACAGCAGCAAAAACAACAAATAGTAACAAGAAATAGCACAAGAAAAAATACAAAGACTTAAATTTTAAATAATTAAATATGGATTTTGAATTTCTTGATAAAATACGAAAAGACTCTATTCAAAAGGAAAAAAACATGTGACAATATCAATTGTCTAAATAAAATCATTAACAATAAAAATGATATTATAATGCATGTAAATATATGAAGTATGTCTGCAAATTTTGATAAGTTAAAAATTCTATAACAAAGTCTAACTAGTAGACCATGTATTGTTATATGCACTGAAACTTTAGTAAACTAAATTATAAAATGCACGATTTAGAGGGATATAATAGTTATTATACCCTGTTGTAAATAATGACGTCATTAAATGACGTAAACAAATGACATAATTTAATGCTACAATTTGGAACCTTTTATGACGTCATTTCCATGCCAACCCATCTCTACTACAATAAATGACGTGATTTTATGACGTCATTTTTATCAATAGGCATGGGTTTGCACGGAAATGACGTCATTTTACAAATGAATTAACTACAAGAATGACGTAATTGGAGTGCTTCATGCATTTGTAAATGACGTCATTTTTATTGAATTTAAATTCGATTTCAATCGTCTTTTTTCAACTGCACACCCTTTTTAGAAAATTTCGTTATATAACAATTAACACCTTTGAATGACATTGTAATTTTATTTGGGAGAATTAAAATAAGGTCAATTTCCTTAATAATAATCTCTTGTATTAAACTATTTTATTACAAAAAGTAAGATTAGAGAATACAAAGATTAATAATTATGAGATCAATAAGAATACAAGTTTGGAACCGGACATAAGTACGATTCATTATTGTAACTCATATGAACACAAATTCTACTTAACGTGGCAGTATTTATAGTTCTTAAATCTTCACTAATACCTACTATTCGTTTAATTTGGAATTCATCAATAATAATATTATCAAAAATATCTGTTACGTCCACGCTCTTACATACAGTATATTCTTGCCTGTTTGAATTGTCGATAATGAAAAAGACAATTTGGACCAAATTATTATCAGTGGTCATTGCGAAAGAGTTGTTTGAACGTAGTCTTATTTCGTTACAAGATAAATACGAACATTCCTGTTTTACTAATTTTTTATAAACTATAGCTGACTCAGACAGATTTAGTTCTCTTATCCATCTTTGATTTGGAAGAGAAACCTTGCCGAAATATCTACCACTATCAGTTTTAAAGACTTTTGTACACATTTTTGTTTCTAAGTATGTTACATAATCATTAATTACTGAATCTGGGTTATTGAGCAACATGAGATTTTGTAAAATTAAACCATAACTTTTCATCCCAATAATTTTATTAATTTGATATATAACACCATTAGCAGCATGTACCTGCTTCACAATTTGGCCGTTACCATTTTCAAAACCGTAGCCAGAGTGACAATGCAAAGGACCCCAATTAATAACAGATTGTGTTAAATGAAGCAGTTGATGAATGTTAAAAGTCATGGCGTTTCTAGAATAATAAAATTCCGTTAGTGCTACAAAATTATTTAATAAACGGTTTGCTTCACATATCTGTTGCCTAGTAATATTATTTTGCAAAATAATGTAATATGCTCGTACTAAATGCGACCAATGTTCAACATAACATCTCATTTTGGGAATTATTAAAAGAACAATAGTGCTATAATAAAGAACCCAATTCTGAAATTCTTTTGCTTTCCAAAACTTTCTGTCACGTATCGAGCGAGAGTATCGAACAACTATGCTAGGGACTTTTAGATTTTTTAAAACATTGTCAATCAAATTGATTTCTTCATTAGTCAGTGAATAATGCATATTCTTGGTGTCAAACCAATATTTCATAAATTGCTTAGCAATACCTAAATCAATTAAATGCATTGAATCTGGAACAAATCCTGAGATAATATTGAAATGATTTAAATGCGTCAAAACTGATTCCTTTATAAAACCATATGTAGATCGTCCAGATTCAACAGATTCGTGTATATGCCCTAATGAATCCTCTTCATTTCTATCATTTATTACCTCGTCCAGTAAAATATACTTTACACTTCCACCTTTGCCAGTTGTAACGTAATATCCCGGATGTAAGCACCAGTTACAACCGAAATAACCGTTAAACTGAGTAAGTCCCTGCATTGGCGCGCGTGCTACTGAATCATCACAAGAACATACAGTATATACATAAATTTTGCGGGGTGGATTTGTAACTGTACAAGTTATTCCTTCAGTTGCTAATAAATTCATTCGAGTAACAAAGTGCTGAAGAAAGATATTCATATCCGGTTTATTTTTACCGTACCATAAACCGCATACGATTGGCTTTGATGTTCTTACTTTAAAAGGTAGTTCATTTATTATTATTTGAATAGGCCAAATAGAAAAAGAGGAACTTTCAAATATCGGCGAACCATCGCTGTTACATGTCACAGTAATAAAATTATCCTTTTTATCCTCTGGTAAACTATTTCTTAATTGTTTGTAAAAAGTACCATTATAAAATTCATTTATATCGTCATTATAACAGGCTCGTGATTGAACTACGGACTCGTAGTCAGACCAATTTTCTTCTAAGTAATGAACTATTTCATGTTGTGGATTCATAATTGAAAAAAAATCTTTATAATTAGGACTTTTTAAGGAAAATAATAGATTGCAAGGGTCACAACGTGAGTTATAATCTTCTTCGCGATTGAATTGCTGAACGTAATTTTTACAATTGAGACATAGAGCATGATAATCAACGTTATCTTCAAAATTACATAATTTATCAACAAGGTAACGCGAAGCAGGCAACACCGTCGTATTAAAAAAAAGGTTAAGCATTTTGAATAAGTCAGCTATAGCCGATTGTGGCAGGTTGTAAACTAATGAAAATTTAACAACTGCTAAAATAATTTCGGCTTTACATACATTAACACGCGCGTTAATTACATCATCATCCATTGACATGTCTTGTAATCCATTTTGGACATCATTGACTAGGTCTGCAAAGGCGTGTTGTTGATCGATAAATTCATCATCACTTGCGTACTCGTCATCTTGCTCGTAGATTAGTTGCTCGAATACATCTCTTCTTTGTCGATCCTTAAAAATTGTAATTGACATTGTTAATCGTATTATATTTAATCATATCCCTGGTAGAAACTTAAGCAAAATATAAGAAATTATTTTGTCAAATCACAACGGGTTGAACAAAAATTTAATAAAAAATTAACCGAAAGTTTTGCTTGACGCGTGCAGGGTTGCCACAAGTCTGAAAAACCTTGAAAACCTGGAAATGTCAGGGAATTTCAAAATGGTATGAAAAACCTGGAAATGTCAGGGAATTTCAAAATGGTATGGAAAACCTGGAAATGTCAGGGAAAACGGTCATAAGATCTGGAAATTTTTTGCAATGATAACATGACTGTTACATAAATAAATAAAAATGCACACCACGTTGTCCGAAGCATGAGTAGTGAGACTAGTAGTGTAATTTCAGGGATGCAACTTGCATGGCGCATACATTTTGCAAAGGGGTTAATGGGGTCTGAAATTTTGAGTATTTCCCTTGAATAAAAGTTATTTAATTTAATGAATACAATAAGAGTGACGTTTAGATAACTTATAAAATTTTATAAGCTATAAGTTTTTTAATTGTTTTTTTTTCGTTGTTTTACACTGCTTAAGCACTTATATTTTTGTTAAATGTTTACAAATATAAAAACTTTTTAATTTACTTTTTAATTTATTTAAAATGAAAACTTTAATTTACTTAAATTAATAATAGATTTCTATATAATATTATAAGAATGTTTAGCGTGTCATGAATTAAGAGCTCTCTCTTCTCTGCACGGTATTTATTAAAAAAAGCCCAATATTTTCATTGCAATTATTATTAGGCATAGTACGTTTCATGCACATAAGAATTGTAGACCTTTTAATTGTGCACAATTTAGCATTGGTCAAATATATCTATATATAGTTTGACCAATGCTAAATAGCGTACAATTAAAATGTATACGATTCTTATGTGCATGATTCTTATGACAATTATTATGAATGGATTTCTACATAAATCGGTACAAAATTGAATAATTCGAATAATACTAATAAATATTGATGATACATTATTGTACTTGAATTGAAGTAAAACTATAATATAATTAAAATTTTTAATAGGAAATTCGTTATTAAATTATTATTTTAAATATTCCGTTTTACAATAAAAACAACATAAAATTTTATTAAGACAATACGTATTACACTGATAGAAAAAGCTAGCTGATGCGAACTATCCTGATTTAGTTGAGTATATTTTGTTGACGCAATTAAATATTTCGTTGTGTCAACCAAACTTTTTAATTACCGTAACTTTAAATAAAGTTAACGGAAATAAAATATTTAGTTAACGGTATTGAGTTGAACTAACAAAATATTTGGTTGTCGATAATAAATTGTTATCTTTGGTATAATTTTTAGTTACTGCAATTAAAAATTAATTGGCAGCGTTTTTTATGATGCAGTGAAAAGTAGTGTTATCAGCACTTTGATTAAAATTAAGAAAAAAATTTATTATATCAAATATGCTTTTTACACATCTCCAATCCTATATTTTTATTATCGAGATTCATCTAAAATATAAATACTACTTAAATTTGTATTTATTTTAAAAATACAATGCTTAAGCTCTATATGGAATTAAAAAAAGTCAGGGAAAATTCTATATTTTAGTCTGGAAAACCTGGAAAAGTCAGGGAATTTCCTCATTAAAAAATTGTAGCTACCCTGGTGTGATGGCTTAGTCGGTAGAGTTTGGCCCAGTAATCCAGAGGTCTTGGATTGAAGCGTTTTTCTTGGCGATCGCCATGAAAACCCATAGAATATAAATTGTTTTTAGAAGCAGTCGCGCTAAATCCATATTTTGAGAGTAAACTATATCTTCTAGTTTCTGAAAACACAAAAGAACTGGTACTTTTCAAAGCACAAAACTCCCAGGCATAGCATACCAATTTTAATGAATAGACGATGAACCAATTTTTATTTATTACATTTTACAACCTAAAATCTTGATATAATCAAATATTCAAAAATGTTTTCATCGCCTATCTTTAAGAATTGGCATGCTATGCCTGAGAATAATTTGCTTTAAAAATTACCAGTTATTTTGAGTTTCCACAGAGCAAAAGATATACTATACTCTCAATGTATGGTTTAAGCGTAAGTGGTCCTAGGAAAGAATTAGATTCTACACTCTGCGAAGTAATGAAAAGTTGAAAATAATGTTGCAAAACACTCTCAGGGATACACTAACAATTTTGAAGAAAAAACGATGAAGCCTTTTTTTGATTTATTACATTTTTTAAAAGAAAACCTTGAAATAATCACGTATTTCAAAAGTGATTCATCGTCTATTGTTGTAAATTGGTAATGTATCCCTAAGAGTGTTTTATAACACTATTTTCCAATTTTCATTACTACACAAACAGTAGAATCTAATTTTTCCCTAAGACCACTTGCGCTAAAACCATACATTGAGAGTACAGTATATCTTGTGGTCTGTGAAAACTCTAAAGAACTGGTAATTCTTATAGCAAGTTACTTTCAGGTATAGCATACCAATTTTAATGAATAGACGATAAACCAATTTTTATTTATTAAATTTTTCAACCTAAAATCTTGAAATAATCAAATATTCAAAAATGTATTCATTGTCTATTCTTAAGAATTTGTATGCTATGCCTGATAATAATTTTCTTTCAAAATTACCAGTTATTTTTAGTTTCCACAGAGCAAAAGATATAGTACTCGTATATAATACTTTTGAAATATGTGATTATTTCAAGGTTTTCACTTGAAAAATATAATAAATCAAAAAAGGATTCATCATCTATTCTTCAAATCATAGATTGAGTATAGTATATCTTCTGGTCTGTGGAAACAAAAAAAAATGATAATTTTGAAAAGAAAATACTCTTACATATTTAATTTGTTTACTTGATATAAATTATATGAATAAAAAAGTAGGTATTTATAATATGCTAACCTCCACTTCATCTTCTGATTCGTAGCTCGGTGATCTATCATTGAACATTCTGTTTCCGATAACAGGAATGGCAGCATCATGTGACAAGTTTGATTCCTGCAGAATATAAAGAATTTCGGCAGTAATTAATATATAGCAGGCTTGATATGACAAATAAATTATCATCAATTTATACAGAAATAATTTATCGTTCATAAATTATGCCTTCTTACATTTTCATTTCCGAATGATCCAGTTTGAGATGCAGATTGAGAAGTTTCGGTCGACAAAGATGTATTGCTTTCCAAAGATTCTTCATTTGCTGCAGCATCATCTGCTTCGTATAATACATTTTTGACTGCTTAAAATAATAAAACAAATCATTAGTGTTCAATTGCATATTAAATTTGCATATGCATTGTAACTCATGAGCATATTCTTTAACATCAAGCTAAGTGATTTCATAAAAACATTCAGTAGTGGTAAGATATTAAATAAAATCAGAATATACTCACAGCATAGTTATTACGCCACCTTTCATTTTCGATGCTAGAATCTGATGAATCATCCCTGATCTGTTGCTTTCTTCGTCGTCTATTGTACCTGGTCGTTTTTGGTGTTCTTATGGCAGGGTCTAACCTTTGCAAACGATAGTTGTCCATTATTTGGTATGGATTAGCTGAAATAATGTAATTAAGTCTATTAGTATATTGTGCATTTTAGTTGATTTTACTACGTAAAGTTTTGCAGCTGCATAATAGTAGCATTCTATGGCCAATTGGAAAATCAAAAATTAAAAAAAAAGAATAGCACTGATGTAACTTTTAAGTAGTTGGCAAATTGGAGGTTGTAAAATATTAACATTAATAAAGATAAGGTTGTGTAAGTATGTAAATAAATCATGAGAAATCAATTGAGGGTTATGTTTGATGTTTATATTACTTGTACTTACTGTTGATTTGATGAAGTATGATTTTTAAATAATATTGAGGAAACGGTAAAACACAAAAAGTATTATTTTTCTTCTATTCCTTTATATTTGTCTAGCATAAGTGTGTGTTCCTTTGATCTGGATTTTATTATGTGTATTTGGGTTGCATTCGCGCGAAAAAGTAGACATACACATACAGACGGTGAGACGGTTATATATTCGAAAAAATCCCGAGCTCTCGGAAATTCATACAACTTCAGATGGCGCCACTAGCTATAGTTCGGTGCGAATAGGTATATTATTAGGTATTTTATAGCACACTAACCTCAAAATGCCAACTTTATTGTCGATTTTGAGGTTGTTGTGCTATAAAATATCGTATGAGACTGTTGTGGGAGGTGTTTTTCTACCTTGCTCGATTTTCTCACTCGCTTCGCTCGTGCGAAAACCCTCGAGCAAGGTAGAAAACCATCTCCCACAACAGTGTCATAATATACTATTACGGGCTTGACAACGCTATGTTGACGTATCAACCAATGACAATCGAGAATTTCCGGGTCTCGTCTGGTTCTATCTAGAATCCGCCAGAGGGCGAGTGCTCGGTGTCAGATCCCAATTGCTTTGTCTTGTCCTTTGTGTGCTACTGTGCTCGACGACGAGTAATTGAAATTCTGCAACTACTTATATGAGCCCGCCTTTTTTCTTCAACGGTTTGTGCTACTCTGCCTGGATGTGTGAATTGCTCGCAATTATAACAAATTTGGTAAGCAATAAATATATTTAATTTTGTCATTGCAAAACACAAGTAGCATATTGTTGCTATTACATGTTTTATAAAATAATTGCCTAGTAAACTTCAAGCACGATGCGAGTTTACGTTGAACGCAATTTCAACAAATTTGCGTGTGTATATATATATTAAAATAATTAGCATCGAGTTTTGTTTAAAAAATTCTCCACTAAAAAGTGACTTTGTACCAATTAACTTTTATTATTATTTTTAAAAACTGTCATAATTCTGGTATACGTTGAAAACAAATTGATTGCATAAAAAAAGTGTCTCTTATACATGGTTAAGAGGGCGCCGAGATTCTCTGTCCTTGTCTAATTCAGTTTTACGCTTTTTATTTAAAAAATAATTTGTTTAATCAAAAAGTAAGAGTTGTCCTCGCTTCGTCTAAGAACAAGGAACATTTTGATTGCTAAAAAAGTACCGAACACTTTTTAGTTTTTAAGATAACTTTGAATTACAAAAGTGAGGTTATATGTAGACAAGGCTCGAGACACCGGCATCCTCTTAAGTACGTTTTGCATTTTCAATAGGTGCAATGGATAAATCTTCAGAAAATGGTGAAACTGAGAGTTGATTCTCAGATCGTACGTCAGAAGAAAGTTGTCATAGAAAAGACAATGACTTCCAAATAAGAGAGGAAAAGCATAACAGAGACAAAGTTAAGCTATATGCTGCCACTCGCCTGTATTTGGAGAAAGGAGAGGTCATGATAATTTCTGCGGATAAAATAAAGGATTTCGATGCAAGTAAAAAGAAATTTCCGTACAATGCTTATGTAGCTAATGGCTACACTTCAGATGACGAAATTCTCTATGAACCTGCAGCAATTCTTGAAGTATCGAGTAAGAATAAACAATAGTAAACAAATTTTAATCATAATTAACTAAATGGTCTGTTATTTATTTCTTGCAGAAAACAAAACTGAACTTGAGTGCAGAAGAAAAAGGTGGCCAAAACCTAACAAGCGGAGGAGTGATGTTATATACGATCTGACAAAGAGTGACCTAGAAAGACAGGAATTGAAAACCAAAAAGTGAAACAAGAAGCTCGAAACAAACACCATTGTATTACAAAAGGTGTGTTTTACTTCCATTGCCTACATTTCAATTTTCGATTACCTAGGATTACATTATTGAGCAAAATAGTCTCAGGCACAGTAGCATACCAATTTTCAAGAATGTACGATGAATCAATTCTTTTTTATTACACTTTTTAACTGAAAATCTTGAAATAATCAAATATTTTAAAAGTTATTGAACGTATATTCTTGAAAATTGGTATGCTAGGCCTGAATGTATTTTGCAACATTATTTTTCACTTTTCATAGCTTTACAGATAGTAGAATGTAATTTTTTTTTCAGAAGCAGTTGCGCTATATCCATATTTTGAGATCGTAGTATATCTTGTGGTCTGTGAAAACTCAAAAGAACTTGTAATTTTGAAAGCAAAATACTCTCAGGCATTGCATATCAATTTTCAAGAATATATGTTGAATCACTTTTAAAATATTTGATTATTTCAAGAATTTCAGTTAAAAAATTAAATAAATGACAATTAGTTCATCGTACATTCTTGAAAATTGGTATGTTATACTTGAGAGTATTTTGCTTAAAAAATTAGCAGTTGTTTGAGCTTTTACAGAGCACAAGATATACTATGCTCTCAAATTATGGAATTACCGCGACAGCTTCTGAAAGAAATTCACATTCTACTGTCTGCAAAGCTATGAAAAGTGTAAAATAATGTTGCTAAACACTCTCAGGCTTAGCAGACCAATTTTCAAGTATAGATGATGAACCAATTCTTTTTTATTACACTTTTTAACTGAAAATCTTGAAATAATCAAATATTTTAAAAATTATTGAACGTATATTCTTGAAAATTGGTATGGTATGCCTGAGAGTGCTTTGCAACCTTATTATCACTTTTTATTATTTTTAATATCGACTTAATGTTCTGAAACTGTTTCTAATATTTCAGGGGGGACGTTCAGGAATAGCACACGTTAAACGAGAAATTCAAGAAAAAATAAAAGTTTTGAATGCAAGAAAATTAAATTTTGATGTCGAAAAGTCTGCGGCTACAAAATCAAGTTTTACAAAAAAGAAAGAAGAAGAAGACAAGGATACAATAATTGCAAAATTATTACAAGAGCTAGAGGAAGAGCGTAACAAAAATCGTGTCACAGTAACACCACCTGCCACATCATTATCAAATAACTATACTACTGTTTCCCCTGTGTTATCCAGTCACAGACCAAGATCGAGTCGAACTCAAATGGAAGGATTTACACTGGCTTCTGTTACTCCACCAACAGGATCCCCTTTCATGATATCTGGAGAGGAAAAGTGCATAATTCAGACTAATAGTCGTGATAGTCCGAAGGAACAATCCCCTGCCCTGATATCTGGAAAGTCTGCAAGAGAAAACTGGACAGTTACTCGTGTTGCCATACCATCAGGCATGGCTAATAGCCCTGAATGTTCGGAGGCAGAATCCCCATCTCTGATATCTGGAAAGCCTCAAAAGATAAAGTCGACAACGATAATCACATCACGAGAAAAGCGTCAAAAGATTAATTCTGAAGATTCTGTTGGTTCATCAAAGATTAAGATGCACTTCCTATTACGCCACAGTCATCAAAAGGGAAGAAAAAGTTAAAAAGAAGACAACTAGAATTTCGTAAGAGAATTTTTACTACATAAATTAAGGTTCAACTGATTGCATTTAGTATAATTGTTATAAATAATTACAATGTTTATTTTCCTAAATTAGATGACGATTCGATAGCTGGTTCATCGGAAGTGCATAATAAATCGAAAGACGACAAAAAAGGAAAAAAGAAATATGAAAAATTAGATGACGATTCGATTGCTGGTTCATCGGAAGTATATAATAAATCGAAAGACGACCAAGAAGGAAAAAAGAAATATGAAAGAAAAATCAAGGAATGTTTATACGATACAGACGATTATAATGCTTCGGACTTGCCACAAAAAGAAAGTTTTACTAAATGGGATGATGAAAAATTGAATCCCCATACTGGATACTTTAACATGGTAAAAATCAATTTATTTATATATTCAATAATTAACTCCATTGTTGATCACTTTTTAATTTTTTTTTATTTTGTAAATAATTAATATTTATATTGAATTGAAATTTTGAATTGAACTTTTATATTGAATTTTAAATATTGAATTGAAAATTTTAAACTAAATTTTTTAAAAAACTAGAAAATGTCGATGGATTATTCCCTGAAAATATATTAATTTATGAAATAATTTTTACTGCATTTTGTAGAAAACCATGTTCCATATACATTACGGTGTGTCGGTTCCGTATAAAAATTGGAAGAATGCAATTGCAGCTAGATCTTCGTACAGTTTCCTCAGACAGTTGGTCGTTCCTCATGTGTGGGCCCAAGAGGAATTTGTAAAACGAGCTGTACAAATTAATCGAACAAACGATTCATCGAATAGACTGGAGTTAACTCCAAGAAAGAAAGAAGCTATAAAAAGTAAAATATTTCTATACTACTGTTTTAATTTAATTAATTACAGAAGGTTATATACAGTATCTCATCGAGCGACGAGTTATAACATGCAAGGTATCAACTAAAGAAGAGAAAAAAAAACGAGACTCCCGTATACGAAAGTTTGGAAGAGAGTTGGGAATTATCATAAGCCAAGAGCGAGCAAAACTAAATGTAAATATTAGTAATGAGGATGCAAATGATGACGTCTCTACGGAATCAAGTAAAACTCCGGATTGACTTACTATACTTTAAAAAGTTTATATTTTTAGTTTCATGTATATATATATTAAGTTTATACGACGTACTTGAAGAGAGATCCTCTCCTTAAAATATGCGTGCTTTCTACGTTGAATATTTTATATTCTTATATACGATAAGTAATCGTACTTGTATTCTCTGTTACATTGTTATTTCAATGATATTGATGAATAATGATCTCATAATTAATAATATTTAGTTCCTTGTAGTGCTAGAAAGAGGTCTAGTACATTAAACGAACGAAAAACAATTAATCATAATATTTTTGCTAATAAAGAGATTAATATCAAGAAATCTTACGTCATTTAAATTCCTAGATATAAAAAAAATAAATGTCATTTAATGATTTCAATTATTATAAGACGTCATGTTACAACAAGAACAATTCGCAAAAAATGACGTCATTTTCCAACAGCATGAAGCTTTCCAATGACGTCATGTTTATAGTGAATTAGTTAAGAAAATGACTTCATTTGACATTCAATATTATGGTTGGCATGGAAATGACGTCATTTTATTACGTCTTAAAAGGTTCCAATTTGTAGCATCAAAATACGTCATTTAATGACGTCATTCAATGACGTCATTATTTACAACAGGGTAATGAAAGTAACTTAAATCAGAATGATGGTGTCATGGTTTTTGTTGATAAGAATATTGTACACAAAACTAAAATTATTAAGTATGGAAAGATTAAAATAATAAATACTCATATCTGCTGCATCCTAGACACACCATCAGTACCTTCCACGTGCTTTATCCAGAAATAGAAAACCTAAAAATTAAAAATAAAAAATTACATGATAATAACGTAGAAACGAACACTTTATTGACCAATACAGAGGTAAATTATAGCATGTTAATTGAAAAAATCGATAATCTAGAGCAGACAAATCTTGAGTCACAGACTAAAATTGATAATCTTATATTAAACACTTTTGAAAACGATTTCCTAAATTTAACAAATAAAATCAATAGAGTTGAACGTGACAACAAGGAAATAATAACAAAAATAGAAAAAATAATAACAAAAGAAGATTTTACCTCTGTATATACTACTACTATTGAGAAAATTGAAAGAAATGTTGAGAACATCCAAAAAGATAACCAACTCATACTAAATAAAATTGAATTCCAAAAAATCGCAGTACTCCCCAGTACACAAAACAATACCGTTTCTCTTATAAGTACAAAAAAATGTAATACTGTTAATAATGCGTCTGCTACGAATAGTACCTTACTCGACAATTATAGTGATATAAGCGAAACAATTGACAATTGTGAAAGCAATAATGACGGGTTTATCCAAATTGTAAATAGTAGAAATAAAATGTCTAGGCGTTTGAATAAGTATAATAACGACAATGCTGATGCTGCAGCATCACCTGCACGAAGCACGCGGGTGTAAACGATTGATGGGGGGACAATGCACAGTAAAAACATTAAAAGCGGTAATACGGAGCTCATTATTTCAAACATTTTCGACGGTGATGTCTCTAAGCGTGTTGACGTCGCACACGCGATACTGTGCCGTGTCCTTCCATCAACACGAAAAATTGATATAATAGGCACACGCCTGCTTCGGTCAGAAGAATCAACAGCTGCGGCATTAGCAGATACAAACAGCGAACGTAGAAGGTCACCATGGGTTGTTACCCTTTCCAGCAGTGCGTTAGGCGAGAAAATAATGCGAGCCAAAAAGCTTATCACTGTCTTTCATGCTAGAGATGTCGACATTGCAGCTCTTGACCAGGACACAAGGGATGGGATTATAAATGGGAAAATTTTTATAAATGAATTGTTAACAAAAGAATGTTTTATTAAATATAGAAGTCTCAAGGCCCTTGCGATGAGACTTAATTTTAAATATGTTTGGCATAGAGGGGGCCGTTTCCTGGTGAAGAGGCGCGATGGCGATGTCTCTCATGAATTTTCATCTGCGGCTGATTTACAGACAATAGTGGCATCATATACCATTAATCAACCATCTCAAACTGTAAATACTGTAAAAAAAACTGTTGATAATGAAATCGAAATTGATAAAAATGTAATTCCGTCAACTGCTGCAAAAAATTGACTATCCGCAGACACTGCTGGGGGGGTTCACTGTAAGGGACTGAGGGCAGGTTTTGTCAATGTTACCTCACTGAAGGGGCACATTGGCATGATTAAACAACACCTTTTAGCTCGTCCTGCCTACCATCTCTTTGGGGTTGCTGAGTCGCACCTTGACCCTGATGTTGGGAGTGATCTCATTCAGATCGATGACTACTCACTACTTAGACTTGATCGCAACAAACTAGGGGGCGGGCTAGTCCTGTACATTCATAACACTTTCAAGGCCAATTTACTATGCAGCTCTCCAACAACACAGGAGGGCAGGCCATTTATACCTGAATATTTAATGTGCAGTGTTCAGCAGGGCAGCCTTCCCCCCCGTCTTTGTTGCTTTAATATATAGACAACCACACGTACCGTTTTTACAGGGCTCTGACTTAATAGACAAACTGACGATACATACTCAAGACTTTAGTCACAAAATTATTATGGGAGATCTGAATGCGAACCTACTCGGAACGTCAGCCGATGCGAAATTTGTTAGACGGTTGGCTGATGATCTTAACCTTCAAATAATTGATCATGGTGCGACTCATCATCTCACGGATTCTCACACGTGGATTGATGTGATCTTGACAGAATAATGACGTTGTACTGAGCAGGGACAATCGGCCGGCGCCTTTTCCCAGTCATCATAACATCATAGGTCGAGATTGGGGTCGAAACTGCTGCATCCCCTGTGGTTGAATCTTTCATCTACAGGGATTTTAAGTCGATCCAGCAAGACGACCTCCTGTCTCGCCTAGCTGACTGTGATTGGTCGCGGATCGATGGTCCCGCGGCGGGTGTTGACAGTCAATTAGAGTGCCTCAGTGTCAACCTCATGGCTGTGATAGATAAAATTGCACCGTTAAAAGAATTCATGCCGAAAAAGAAAACAAATCCACCATGGGTTGATGCTGAACTAATACATCTTTACAAAAAACGTGACTCCGTACGAAGACGCTATTCGCGGACCAATGACGACAGACTGTGGCGGGAGTATCAGGGCCTTGCAGCTGAAGCTGAATTACGAACGAAGGAAACAAGGGAAAGATTTTTACAAAATAACATTTCTGAAGCGATTGATAATAAGAAAGATATCTGGAAAGAGCTCAAGGCTCTGGGCCTTCTGCCAAAGACAAGAGAGGAGCTTCATGGTTTCTCACCGGAAGAGCTCAATGCCCACTTTGCAGGGGTGTCGATCTCCCAAAATGAGGGTGATGAAGAACTTGACAACGTCCTGACTACTGCCAGTGATGACGGTTTTGTTTTCCGAGAAGTCAGCTTCTCGGACGTGGTTCTGGCTGTTGCCCACTTCTCATCACAAGCCAGAGGGAAAGATGGCATTCCCCAAAGTATAGTGGCTAAGGCTCTTCCGTTTGTGGGAGATCATATTGTTAAGATCTTTAACTCCTCTCTGTCCAGTGGCATTTTTCCGGGAGCTTGGAAGGGAGCTCAGTTGGTGCCTTTGAAGAAGAAGCCTGTCCCATCTACGGTGTCAGATTTCCGACCAATTGCCCGACTATTGACTATTTTGTTATTGTTTGATTTTAGCAAAGCATTCGACACCATCTCACACACTAAACTGCTGCGTAAGCTGATGCGCATGGGATTCTCCAGGAGTGTTCTCCTGTGGCTTAGTCATATATTATGGGGAGACGACAGAAAGTCGTCACAATCACAAACGGGGATTCAGGTTGGCTAACCACCAATCTTGGCGTTCCACAGGGCTCAGTCCTGGGACCCCTGCTTTTCAGCCTGTACATAAACGACTTACAAGACGCACTCGACTTAGATGGTGTCGAACACATACTTTACGCTGACGACTTGCAAACCTACACACAAGTGACCGTGAAGGGTCTTCGTGATGGTATCGGTCGCATGTCGACTGTAGCACAAGCAGTGTCGAACTGGGCAACGTCAGCTGGCCTGCGCCTCAATGTCGGCAAGACAAAGGCGATCATTTTTGGATCTGATCACAACATCAAATCACAGGTTCAGAACCTTGACTTGCAAGGCATTGAGATACAGACCGGCGTACACGTTCCCTTTGTCGATACAGTCACCAACCTCGGCGTGGTGATGGACGGAGGGTTGACATGGAAGCCGCAACTGAATGCGGTCAGTAGAAAGGTAAATAGAGCTCTGTATAGCTTAAAACTTTTCCGTTCAAGCACCACAGAGATACTGAGGAAGCAGCTGGCATGTGCACTGGTACTACCTCACTTAGACTATTGCTCAGTGGTTCTTCTTGATGTGTCAGGGGAGCTCCAGACACGACTACAACGTCTACAGAATGCATGTGTGAGATACATATGTGGTGTTAGGCGGGATGAGCATATCACCGCCTACAGGAAAAAACTGGACTGGTTGGATCTGAAGGTGAGGAGGGAGTATTTTATGGGGCTGCTGCTTTACAAAGCGGTTGTCATGCGGCAGCCACCGTATCTTACTGCCCTCTTTGAAAAAAACCAAGCCAGGACTTCAAGTAGGGGTGGTATGAAAGAGCTCTTGGTTCCGGGGTCGCGCACCGATAAGGGCCTTTTCTCATTCAGAGTTCAAGGTGCGCACCTCTAGAATTCGCTCCCGAGCAGTGTGAGGTGCCTGCCTTCTTTTTGTAAATTTAAAACGGCGTTTAGCAGGCACCTTAAGCAATTACATGGTGAAGAGTATGTACAGAGATGAGTCGAACATTTATTTAAGCTTTTTATTTATTTGAATTATTTATTTATTTAATTTATTTATTTATTTAAACTTATTTATTTAATTTATTTATTTATTTAAACTTATTTATTTATTTAATTTATTTATTTATTTAAATTTATTTATTTATTTAAATTTATTTATTTATTTAATTTATTTATTTATTTAAATTTATTTATTTAATTTATTTATTTATTTAAATTTATTTATTTAATTTATTTATTTATTTAAATTTATTTATTTATTTATTTAATTTAATTATTTATCTGGTTTATTTATTTATTCGACGTATTTATTTATTAATTTATTTATTTATTTATTAAATATGTTTAGTGTTAGTTAGGTGTGAATGTATTTATTAGCGTGATTGTTAAAGTGTTATGAATGAGTGTATTTTAAATTTAGACGTGATAGTATACGCAAAGATTTAGCAAAGTATGTGAATGTATTCTTTTATATTTATATGTTATCTCTATTGTATTTATTTTTTATTCTATGTATTATTATTTTTTGACGAAGCGTTTTCTGTGATATCTGACTGTGACTAGTTCATTACGTTTAAATTTTATAAACTGACGAACTGATAAAGTGAATTATTATTTTAATAAGAAATATGCAATAAGTGAAAGTTAAGATAACAATTATATTAAATCGACTGATATTTTTAATTATAATTATAACTACATGTACATGAAATTGTAAGATTTTGTCTTTTGATGAATACAAAGTATATCTATCTATCTATCTATCTATATCACATTAAATGATAACAGTAGTATGGAATTTTCCGCTGTATACAGATTTCATCACATACCTAAGGCAGAATTCATTCTAGATTTAAACAAGTTCTTGAATAATAAGAGAAATACTAAAAATCATTTAGTTATAGGTGATTTTAATATTTATTTACTAGCATCTGATAATATTAGTCAAGAGTTCCTCTGTAACTTCTTACAAAATGGATATTTTCCTGGTTTCGTGGGAATTACAAGGCCACCTATAGGAAACTGTAAAGGATCTTGTATTGATAATATCTTCATTAAAACTAATAGCCTAAGTACAGTTACATATAAATTAAAACATTCTTTAACAGACCATTACCCTATTTTTATTGCTATAAACAAGATGAAGACTAAAAATAAAGCACCCACTAAAATAATAGACTATAAAAAATTAAGAAACGTTGCCAAGACAATACATTGGAATGGAACTATGTCAATACATGATCCTAATATTGCTACTGATACACTGTTAAGCGAAATAAAAAAATGCATTGAATTAGCAAAAATAAAATTGAGGAAAGATAATAAGAAACAAAGGAAGAACTGGATTACAGATGCTATAATAAAATCGTGTGATACTAAAGAATTTTTGTATAATTTATGGCAGATGGATCGTGAGAATGATGAACTTAAAGTACAGTACAAAAGATATGCCAAAATATTAGATAAGGTAATTACAGATGCAAAAGTCAAATACGATAAAAGTCTGATCCAAAATAATACAAATAATCCCAAAAAACTGTGGGAAATTATAAACACAAAAATAGGGAAAAAAATTAAATCTAATGATACTATTAATTATATTAAAGTTGATAGTGAGAAAATAACAGATAAAGTTTAATAGCTAATAATATGAACAAGTATTTTTGTGAAATAGGTAAAAGATTGAGTGAGAAAATACCAGATATGAATGCAAGCTCCATCTTCTTAAAACCAACTAGTGCGCACGAGGTTGCAAGTATTATTAATAATTTGAAATTAAAAAATGGAGGAGTTGACAAAATAAATGCCAAAACTTTAAAAATACTTTGCATCAATATTGCTGAACCTTTAGCGCATTTAATTAATTCTTGTATTGAAAACGCTGTATGACCTGATGCACTAAAAAAAGCGGAAATTGTTCCTATATACAAGTCTGGAGAGAAGCATAATATATCAAATTATAGACCTATTTCATTAATATCAAATGTAGCTAAAGTTCTTGAAAGAATTTTATATAACAGAATTTATGATTTTATTAAAAAAAGTAATATAATATCTGAACACCAATTTGGTTTTATGAAAAAAATAGGTACAAAGAATGCTCTCAATTACATAACAAATGCACTATACAATAACTTGGATCAAAGTAAACCGATACTTATAACGTTTCTAGACTTAGCAAAAGCTTTTGATACTGTAGATCATAAAATATATTATAGATAAACTTTATTGTTTAGGAATAAGAGGAAAGGCGTTGGATCTACTTTCAAGTTATCTTAATGATAGATATCAAGTAGTTAAAATAAATGTTAATGAAAGTGATAGCATGTTAATAAATACGGGTGTTCCACAAGGCACAATATTAGGACCTCTAGTTTTTATACTATACATTAATGATATCCTGAAAGTGATCCCCCTAGAGACAATATTGTCATATGCTGATGACACTGCAATGATAGCAAATGGTAATACTTGGAGTGAAGCGCAAACAACTATGAATGAGTATTTAATAAAAATTGATAAGTGGTTAGCATTAAACAATTTATCTTTAAATGTTGAGAAGACTGTTGTTGTGACCTATGGTAACTACATTGATAGTGTTCCACCTCAAATAGATATTAAGATTAAGGATAGAAATATAACTAGAGTAGAAAAGTGCAAATATTTGGGAATAGTATTTGACTACAATCTGAAGTGGGATAAACACGTTCAATATATAATACAAAAAACGAAATATCTAGTCTATATTTTCTATAAAATTGCCAAATCAATGCCAACAGAAATATTAAGAATGATATATTATGCATTTTTTCATAGTATAATAAGTTATGGAATATTAGTTTGGGGTGGAGCTTATAGAAATAATAGAGATTTATTGCAAAAATAATTACAGAAAAAAACGTTGAAAGTTATTAATAAGAACAATTTTGTTGAAGATAATCCTATGAACTTGGAACAACTACTTAATTTTTAGGCGTTAAAATATCATTATACAGACCTAAAAAGCCAATATCTTGCATCAACTAGTATAACTAGGAGAAAAAACTTAACTATACCTAAAAATAGCAAAAGGGTTAGCGACAAAAATAGTTTTAAAAAAGCAATTACATCTTTTAACAATTTACAAAATGAGTTTAAAACTTTAAATATAACTAAAAATTCTCATAAAAAGTTGCTAAAAGATTGGATAAGATCTAATTAAGAAGCGCTGTGATACAAAATTACTGTTTTGTATATAATTTATCGCTGTATATAAAAATACGAAAATTGTTAAGAAACTAAAATTTTATATATTTTAGTTTTTAAGTCAGTTTTAGTTTTAAGTTAGTATTAAGTATATATATATATATTTTTTTATTTAATATTTTGTATCATTTTTTTTTGTGTTATGTCTTAATACCAGACCTGCGTATAGGTATCTAAGTTTACCTCTGCAGGGTTTTGCAGTTTGTATATAAACTGTATCTCTTTCTGGTTTTCAATAAATTCAAATAAATTCAAATTCACATATTATAACTAATTATTAAAATAAAGAAAAATTAATAATATATTCAAATCACATTAGCCAATCCATTCGTCAACCATCACTGGTTGCGAGCAGACGTGTCTACTCTTGCTCCGTAGCTTTGTAAACACAAATATTATACAGTATTGTATTCCACACGTGGTAGTAACTGCGGAAACGCGAGTGCCTTGTGAATAGTGCTTTTATATCAGTATTTATCGCTGCACTGGCTGCTGCAGTTTTGTAAAAACTGCAACAGCCGCAGCTTGCTAAAATGTATCTCTCCAAAGGAAATCAGTTAGAGCCTAAAAATAACCAAGAAAAGGATGCTCCAACTACCTCCACCCAGCTATCATACGCCAAAGTCACTGCAACTAAAACTCGACCAACCAAAGAAGATGCTATAATCATAGATTCAATCGAAGATTTAACAAACGACGACTACCTCGATGGTTTGGAGGAAATCACTAGCGTACGCAACGTAAGGTACATATCAAAAATTTCTGGAAGTAGAGTCATTGTATATGTCGCAAATAAAGAACTGGTGCAAGAATTAAAAAACAAAACAATTACAGTTAAAAGCTACGTTTTGAACATAAAACCGTACATTAACAACAATAAAAGAGTTGTAATATCAAATGTACAACCTTCTATTCCTGATGTAGTTATCTCAGATATTCTAAAGCAAAAAGGCATTAACATAACGTCTAATATAAGCGACTTACGCGCAAGTACCCATAAACCTGGCCGATCTCACATATTATCACTACGTAGGCAATTTTATATCAAAGAGGAAGACGAAAGGTTGCTTCCTGAAACGCTGCAAATAACTTTCGATAACACGACATATTGGACCTATCTAACTACAGAATCTACTTCCTGCTTTCTGTGTAAACAATCGGGCCACATCGCTAAGCTGTGTCCAATAAACACTGAAACTTCTTCGCAAGATGTAAATATCGGCATCACTTCCAATCAAAAGCAGCCCATAGGTAATCAACCTACACAACAGCACAGTACTAATCATAATAGTGCGAAAAGACCGCTATCTACCACAAGCGGTGAATCACTCCACGATACTACCTCCGACTTAAACGCTCTTGAAATGGTACCTGAAATTCAAGATAATCCGAACGAAAAAACCGATGAATTTGTCACTCCGAAATTGCTATTAAGGTTAGGACAGCAAAGGAAAAGTTCGAAAAAACGCAAAACTAATGGAGATGCATCTAAACAAGCCGATTGTGAAAAAATTAAAAAAGAACGTATGCAAGCCTTAGAAGAATCCATGTTTCCAGCAGTTGATATTTTTAAAGACGCTACAAATAAATTGCCATTTGGATATGACCAATTTTTAGATCTTATAAAAGAAAGTCATAATAAGGGTGATATTACTGCTAAAGCCAATAAAATTGTAAACGATGTCTCTATACTAATAAAAGTAATTGACAAAGCCCACTCTTTAGTCAATAATAGAACTGCCAAATCGAAACTTACAAGACTAAAGAATAAACTAGCAAAATCTGATATTGAAACTTCTTCAACTGACGTATCAGAAATGGAAACAGATTTTGATAACAACGACGACTATCAATGCAGTAAGATCGACTCAGAAAGTTCAGAAACAAAACAATAAACTGTCCAAAAATAATAATGGATACAATCACTACATATCAGAAAGACTTAAAGCTTCTTTTTTGGAACGCCAGAAGTATTACACAACGCAAGCACGACCTACCTAAACTACTGCAGTCTATTGATATTTTTATATGTGTTGAAACGTGGCTATCACCTGACAACCCTTACAACAAAGATTTTTCATTTCCGGGCTTCAAAACGTTACGCAAAGATCGAATAGAAACAAGAGGGGGCGGAATTCTATTTTTAGTTAAATATTACCTAGATATTTCTGTAATTAATACAAAAGATGGCTTCATAGATAACTTTGAAATATTCGGTATCAAAATTAACAATATACAACCAGAAACCAATATCTACGCCTGCTATAGAACTCCGGGGACTACACCAAATCAAGAAGAATGGGACAAGCTTGTTCACCACATTGACCTTGACTCACACAGCATTCTACTTGGGGACTTCAATGCACATCATACACTATGGAATTGCACAAATAGCGACGCCAATGGTAAAAGATTATTAAACTCTATAGAAAAAAAAGATCTACATATACACAACTGTAACTCTCTCACTAGAATTGATCCTCAAACAGCAAAAAAATCCAACATTGATCTAGTTCTTTCAACTATAAATTTATCAGATAAAATCGATACATCAATGTACGATGAAACATTCGGATCAGATCATTTTCCAATATCTATCCTACTTAATGTCACTAGAAATTCCTATATTAAAAAAACCTTTAAACTCAAATCTAAAAGAACAAACTGGGAAAATTTTTCAAATACGTTAAAAAACAATTATTTTCAATTTTTTTAATCCACTTTTTGCAATTCAAGGCCTAGTATTAAATATCAATTTTTCATAGAAATAGTTAAATCAGCTGTTATATCTAATACTCCGAAAAAAATAAATTGCAAGAAAAACTTTAAATACAAAAATCCTGTCAAATGGTGGGATCAGGAATGCGATAAAATTTCTAGTATAAGAAAAGCAGCTTTTAAAAAATGGCAGTACTCTAAAAAACTAGATAATTTTATTATTTACAAAAAACAAGTAGCAACTGCAAAAAGAATTTTTAAAAAGAAAAAGAAAGAAAGTTTTATAGACTTTACTGAAACAATAAACTTCAAGACAAATAGCACTTATGTTTGGAATACAATGAAAATTTTAAAAAATAAATATGTCAAAGTAAAATCTCACAATTCTACAAACCAACAAAATCAAACTAAACTAAATATTGCACTTGATAAACTAAGCCCTTCCTGGGCCCCATCAGACCCCAATTGGCTTCCTAAGTGCACTATCAACGATTTTCTCAGCGGTCATTTTCAATTTTCCGAACTCAATATCGCCCTAGATTCAAGAAAAACTAGCTCTTCCCCCGGCCTTGATGGTGTCGATTATCAAATACTCAAAAATCTGCCAATGAATTATAGACTTATTCTATTAGACATTTTTAACGAGATGTACGGCACAGGTGACTACCCCCTAGATTGGAAAAACTCTTATGTGCATTTTATTAAGAAGCCTGATGGGGAAAACTATCGCCCCATTAGTCTTACCTCATGTTCCTGCAAGCTCTTTGAAATCCTCGTAAAAAATCGTCTACAATGGTGGCTCGAAAAAAACAATCTTTTACCCGCGTCACAATCAGGTTTTCGTAAAGGTCAATCCTGTGTCGATAACCTAGTCCAATTAACCCTTAAAATCAATGAAGGATTTAAACATAAACAACACATATTGGCGTCCTTCTTAGATATTACCAGTGCTTACGATAATGTGAAGTGTGAGATTTTACTCGACATACTAGCTAAGTTTAACTGCCCCCTTGAAATCATAAAACTAGTAAAATTTCTAAACTACGAAAGACACATATATACACAATTTACCGAAAATACATATAGAACCATCTATAAAGGCGTTCCACAAGGGGGAGCTCTCAGTCCCCTTCTTTTCAATTTATACATCTCAGAAATATTAAAAAATCTACCCAAAAGTATAATTGTGTCTAAATACGCTGATGACATCAAGCTGCTTATTAAAAAGAAATCTCTTAAATCATGCAAAAAAATTATGGAAAAAGCTCTTAAAATTATTAATCAAAATTTAGAAGAAATTGGACTAGAGCTCGCCCCTCACAAAACAGTCTTAATGAATTTCAATAATCTAGGTATTAAGCCAGGTAGCATGGAAATAAAAATTGACAATACATGTATCAAATCTGCAGAGACTGTTCGTTATCTCGGAATTCTTTTCGATTATCAGCTTTCTTTTAAACAACAAACAGAAAAAACTGTAAATAAATGTAGAGATGTACTAAATATCATGAAATATGTAAGAGGAGTGTGGTGGGGTGCTGACCCGAGTACGCTTCTTATTATATATAAATCGTATGTTAGATCTTTGATTGATTATGCCGGCTTTGTATATTTACCAGTGAAAAAGAGGCTCACTAATGCGCTTGAGAAGATACAGTATGCTGCCATAAGGTTAGCTTTGGGCTATCGCATCAGTACCCCTACCAATATCCTCCTTGCTGAATCAAAACTTGTATCTATACACGAAAGAACTAAAAATTTATGCTTAAACTACTTATGCAAAACAATTTCAAATTCAAGTCTACCTGTAAATAAAGCTATAAATAGCTCTTTTCACATATTTAAAAAAAGAAAGAAAAAAATAATGCTCCTATGCTGTATTGATCAAATATACACCTTAAAAGATGAAATCAAAATTCAACGACACTATAATCTCTATCTCACAGAATACGATATTGTTATATCTAACCTTGAAGTAGACACTGAATTCGGAAAAACTCTACGACAAACTGCTGATCCAAATAGGTTACTTGAAAAATTCATTAAAAAAATGACGCGATTGCAATTTTTACAGATGGTAGCAAATCAATCAATGGTATTTCAGTAGGAGCAGCTTGCTTTTCTTTTGACTTAAACACTTCTATTCAAAGAAGTATTAACAATAATGCGTCAATTTTCACAGCCGAATGCATTGCATTAAATGATGCACTAGACCTGGCTACAAATTGCACAAACACAAATGTAATCGTTTTCACTGATTCCTTAAGTGTATTACAAACAATAAAATACTCAAAACTTAACATTAAATTAAATCACTATATTTATGAAATCAAAAGAAAAATTTGTGAATTTACAAAAAAAATACCAACCATTTTCAAGTTAAGCTAGTTTGGATCCCTGCACATATAGGAATCAATGGAAATGAACGGGCTGACCAACTTGCTAAAGCAGCTACAAATAATCCTTATTGTAAAGATTTCCACATTCCTTTCTCTGACTTACGCCAGAAATTTAAACAAACTTCCAAATGCAATACAGAAAAAATGATTACTGAAATGGGCAAAAAAAAAGGTGTAGACTATTTTCAAAATTTTTACACTCTAAAAAATAAACCCTGGTTTGAAAAAAGTAATTTTAATCGGGCTAATATTGTCATGATAAACAGATGTCGAGCTAACCATTATAATCTCGCTGCATCTCTGGCTCGCATCAGCATAATTAGTGATCCTAACTGTACATGCAATACAAACATACAAGACCTCGATCACATACTTTGGCAATGCCCACTTTATGAAACACAACGACAAAACCTTGTAAGCGACCTCAGTAAATTACATATCTACCTACCTAATAAGAGCTCATCTATACTTGTTGATACGCGACCTTCTGTATACAAAACTCTGTACAAATTCTTTTGTAACTGTAAGTTAAACTTATAATGTTATACATAAACACGCTATACTTTGTAATCAGACTGTATATCTAATCTATATAATGCTAAAAAACCTCGTATGAGGTTAATAAAGCTTAAATTAATAAAAAAAAAAAAACATTAGCCAATCATAAAAGTAATCATATAATTAATAACGTGATTATTTAATATTATTTCAAGACATGGTGTAGTAATATTTTATAAGCACAACCTTATTAAGTAAGAAAGCATTTAATTTTATTTTATTAAAAATTTTTATTATATGTTTTTGTAATTGTAATATTTTTCAATTCAACAAGTTTTTTTCCTTTTAAGAGTATATTTATATGACTACTTTTTTATACCCAATAGAAAAAAATTAAGTAGAACATATTAATTTTAAATTGATAAATAGATCTAAATATACACAAGTGGTATATATAGATGTATTTTACAAGTTAAATAGTGTTCTATAAAATTTTATTTTATTGGGTATACACACCGGAGATAGAAAGGAGACAGATGGGTAATCTCTATTGCAAATGAATAAATTAAAAATTATAACAAATACTTGTATGTTAAATATAATATAGAATTATCTACGTTAATTATTATACAGGTTATCGTAATGATTTTTAAGTTAATCTTTTTCAATAGAGGTGGGAAAGGGATTCTGTCTCCACGTGGTTGTGTATGGCTACTGGCGATGATTACCACGGTTTAAGTTACGAATAATTAAATGATAATCATGAAAAATATATGTGAGTATATCATGTCAATAAATCACATTTATTTATCAGTATATTATTGAATATGATTATTAGTAAATTAAACAAAACAAAAAAAACAACGCACCTTTCTATTTACCTCATAGGTGGTGTGGAAAAAATAGAAAAAATAATTATATTATTTCCTTATAAGAATTAATAATGTCAAGCAAACAAATAATTTTAACTATTGTTGTAAGATGTGGGGGTTGGCGTATAGTATATATATATATATATATATATATATATATATATATATATATATATATATATATATATATATATATATATATATATATATAAACTTTATTTCAGCCAATTTTGGCCCAGAAATGGACTTGGTTTACATCTTTATCTTATCCACACTCATTCTTCCATACTTTGTTTAACTAATTTAATAACATTTAGTATCACAAAACAATATATTTCTAGTCTCTTTTCTTTGTACATTTGTTCTTTCTGTTTTGGCTATTACACTCTTTCACTTTCGATCTTTCTCACTATTTCTTGCATAAATTAAACATTATAATAATTTATAACCTTACATATTTTACAAACTTTATATATTTTCTTATAGTTTTATACCATTTTACAGTATCTTACAGTAGTTTACAGTATTTTACAATAGATTGCCATACATTAACACATTTTTACCATATTTACTATTACCTATACATTTTAACCTACAATATCTAACTTGTATAATATCTCTTATTTTAATCCCAAACATCCATCCATATCGTAGGCAGCTCGGTTCATCGCATCTTATCTTACTTCTAGCCCTTTCTTTCACTTTTCCTTACTTGCCTAATTTCCTATCCTACTTATTTCCTTTTCCTTCCTGTCTATGATTTGTAACTCTTTCCATAATTCTCTAAAAGTTTCCACCACTAAGGTTTTTCCTTCCTCATTAAATAAATCCTTAAATTCAAATTTATCATCACCTAGCAGCTTTTTCATTATTCCTCTCGTTTCCTCGCAATCTATCACAAAATGTTCTAATGTTTCCCTGACTTTCTTACACATTCTACATAATTTATCCTCATCATTTAGCCAATATTTATTTCCCTTTTCAAAATTTCCGCATCTAAGCTTCGCGATTATTTCTATGTCCCCTTTCTTTCTGTTCATTTTTAAATATTTAGGTAATCCGATAACTTCACATTCCTTGTAATAATTTATATTATATTTTGCTTCTCTTATTTTCATTTCTATATTTTGTCTCTCAATGTCCCTATCTCTTTTCTCGGTTTCCTCGTGCACAATTTGCTCCCTTTCTATCATGTTTTCTATTTCTAGCTCGCTCAATCCTAAACTATTATAATACTGCTTCCTTTCTATATTATATACACTTTGTGCCTTATCAGTCGCCTTTTCAGTTGTTTTTTCTTTCCAACACATTTTCACTAGTCTATCATCCCCTAGCTTACTTATCTTTTCTTCAAACTTAACTGCTCTACTAGCCCATTCTATTTTCATTTTACTTATACATGCCTCCCTATATAATATATACCTCGGTGTGCAGATTTCTAGTTTCAAGACCCATCTAAAATAATCGGTCTGTACTTTTTCTAACTCCTTTCTTTCTTTCCAACCCCAAATTTCACAACCATATGCCATGACACTTTTCACTAAATAATTAAATAACATTCTCCTTCTTTTAAAATCGTTTCTACATTTGTGTTCACCTAAACCCCATGTCTTTTTTGATGCTATAATACCTTTTTTTGCTAGCTCTGATATATGTTCTTTATAGTTTCCTTCCCTATTAAAAGTAAAACCTAAATACTTAAAAGCTTTAATTTCTTCTAACTCCTTCCCATCCCATATCCATCTTTCTTTCTTGCTATTTCTCCCCCTGTTAAAAACTAATATCTTTGTTTTTTCCTCGCTTAGTATCATTTTCCTATTTTTTAGGAATTTTCTTAAGGTGCCCATCATATCTATCAATGCCTCTCTATTTTCTGCTAATAGGACTATATCGTCAGCATAAGCTAACGACCATAGTCTTATATTTCCTATTTTAACTCCTCCAACGTTCCTTTCTTTAAAAAATCCTTCTAATCCTGCTATATAAATACAAAACAGAATAGGGCTCAGCACGCATCCTTGCTTCAACCCTTTTATCGTCCAAAACTCCTCTGATATGTTTTCCTCAACTCTTATCCTGACTTTTGTTTCCTCATAAATTTCTTTTACTCTTTCTATTAAATATTTACTTATTCCCAACCTTTCCATGATTTTCCATAGTATGTTCCTATCTACCAGATCGAAGGCCGCCTTCAAATCAATAAACATGGAGTAAAGCCTTTTACCTCTTCTCTTTGTTCTTTGTATCAGATGATCCAGTATATACACATTGTCCATTGTTGACCTTCCTTTCCTAAAACCTGCCTGACCTTCTGGTAGAATCTTTTTTTCTTCTATTTCCTTGACTAACCGTTTCCTAATTATTTCCGTGTATAACTTGTAAGCAGTTGACATAAGTGTTATTCCTCTATAGTTTTTTGGTTCGTCCGGATTTCCTTTCTTGTGCAACGGTATCAACGTCCCCATTTTCCACTCTTCCGGTATTCCTTGCCCATCCCATACCTTACCTAGAATACCTATCAATTTATTCACCAAATCTTGTCCTGCGTAACTCCATACTTCATTCGTGATTCCGTCTGCTCCCGGTGCTTTGTTTTTCTTCAGTATACTCCAAGCTTCTTTTATTTCCCTTACCGTTATTTTTTCTTTTGCTATTTCTTCCTCCTCCTCACATTTTTGCCTTCTTTCCCCTACTTTCCTATTTTCGGATCCTTCCAACAGTGAAACGAAGTGCTCCTTCCACTTTTTCTCATCCACGTTATTATCAACCTTCTCTCTTCTTTTCCTTGACCTATTCAAAAACCTCCATACTTCATTTTCATTTTTAATTGATCTTAATTGTTCCTCTTCATAATCTTTCCACTCTTTTTCTTTAGTTTTACAAAGTTCCCTCCATTCTTTTCTTTCTTCCAGGTATTTTTCTTTACGTTCTTCTCCTTCTCTCCATTTTTGATATGCTTTTTTTACTTTTCTTTTCTTATTGGAACAGCTACGGTCCCACCACCTTTTAATTCCTAATACCCATTTTTTTATTTTGATATCTTTTTTAGTTACTGCTTCGTCTATTACTTTTTTTGTGTCTTCCCATCTTTTTTCCGTTGAATCCTCTTCTTTTTCTTCTAGCTCTATTTCCTGAGTTTTACTCCTAAAAATTTCTATTGTTTCATCGTTCCATACATATACCGTTTTATTTTTCCTCTCCTCTAATTTATTTATCTTCTCCCTTACTGCCGGTTCCACTGTTTCTTCTAATACTACACTGATCGGTGCGTGGTCAGATTCTATCCTTTCCTCAACTTGAAATTTTACCACTCTCTTCCTGACATTTTCGTTTACTATAATATAATCTATCACCGTGCTGCCCCTTGATCCTATATATGTAAATTCACCCCCTTCATCTCCTATAAAGTTTCCATTCAATATTGACCATCCTTCTCCCCCGCAAAAATTTATTAGTTTACTACTACCGTTGTTAGCCGTTTTATCCTTACTTTTCCTCTTTTCTTGTTCTAATGTGTTTCCTAATGTACCTATAAGACTTCCTTCTTCTCCTATTCTGATGTTGAAATCTCCCCCTATAATAAATTTGCTTTCTGGGCCCTCTTCTTGTTTTTCCCATATCTGATAGTATTTTTCAATGTTCCCAGAATTGTATACAGACCAGATAACCATTTCTTGAGTACCATTACCTATCACTGTTTTTATGAGTCCTTCTTCAATTTCTGTTGTTTCCTCTCTATTTTCAATTAACCAGTCTTTTTTTATCCCTATTATAAAACCACCCTTAGCCCTGCCTTTTTTTGCGTCTTTCCTAGCTGGTATAATTTTCCAAACCCAGTTATTTGATAGTCTTTTTTCCAGATTTCCTTTATCTTTTTCCTCCACCCACGTTTCCGATAAACTTATAAAGTCGCCCTTTTCTAAAAATTCCCACACCTCTTTATCTTTATTCCATACCCCTGCTATATTCCAAAAAATGAGTTTCTTATTTCCCTCTTCCCTTAATTTTACTTTAACCTCATTATTGACCTCTGCTATTTCTTTACTGCTCCATTTCTGGTTTATTCTAAATCCTTCCTATTTAGTGCTGCTCCATTTCCCTGACTTTCATTCTTATTTTCATTCCTAACTGGTATGCGTCCTGATACAGTATCCTTTTTCATTTCCTCTTCTATAACCTCTTTTTCTTCCCACCGTTTCCATGTATTTTTAAAAAATACTCTACCCGTCCCTGACTTCACTAACCATCCTTCTGCCCTTTTTTCTTTGACCCATCTATGTATATCCTCTTGCTTCCTTCTGTCGTCTACATTTAAATCATTTTCTATAAATATTCTCGATCCTTTCAATTTACTTTTCATTTTCATAATCTCATTTTTATCCTGTTCTCCTACTCTAGCAATGAACACCGGTCCACTTCTCCTCGCAAATTCTACATTCGCACTAACCCCTAGCTTTATTGCCAACCAATTCTTTATCCATTCCTTTAAGTTACCTTCGTCGGGTTCTACTCCTTTTATAACAATATTATTTTTCCTCTCTAGTCTATCCTGTTCGTAAACCATCCTTTTCATTTTAAAAACCTCTCTATCAGACAGCGACATGCCGCTTCTGCCGCTCATACCCGTCCTACCGCTCTTTAGGCTCCACAACGAACCTGTGTCGCCACCTCTCGCCGCCACCGCAAGACTCAGTCCGCTTTGCGTTGACATTACCGACTGCCGCTCATCCCATTCCCTTTCTCTCACCTCCCACTCCTGCATTTTCTTTTCTAACCTCTCTATGCGTTCCCCCAATTCTCTATTTGCTGCGTTCAAATCTAATTTTACCTTTTCTATTTCTAGCTTTTCCTGTCTGATCTTTCTTACCTCTTCCAGGATCCTTTCTTTGAACTCCTCTTCCCTTTGTCTCTCCATCTTTTCCTTTTCTTTCCTCGATTCCTTTTCAGCTTCCGTGAATGCGACCCTCCTCGTCGTCAGTTTGTCGTCCAGCGTAGTTTGTCCCTTATTCCCCGCCGGTGCTCCACCAGCTCTCGTCTCCCTCAAAGTCCTCGTGGAATTGACTTTCTTGTCCGTCGGCGACATGATCTTCTTCCTTTGTCAACCACGCGACCGTCACCCACCTAACCTCAATTTTTTTTTACCTCGCTCCTTCTTTACAAGTTTATGTTTTCCCTACTCAAAATTTTCTCCCACCTATCTACTACACATTATCCTTACCTATTTCCCTATCAATATTTCCTATATTTTTCGCTCAAAACACATAAAATATCGCAAAAACAGAAAATCTTAGGCCGAGCTGCCGCGCACACGACCATTCACTCTCACGCCCTCTAACCAAGTCCATATATATATATATATATATATCGACGCCCCGTACGAAAAAAAGCATAACTCAGGCCGATACGAAAACTAGCACCGCTCAAGACCTCTTACGAAGAGAAGCACAGCTCACGACCCCTTTACGAAGACTAGCACAGCTCAAACTCTCTTACGAAAAGTAACACGACTCGCGGAGCTCCGACGAAAAGAAACACGACTCGCTGCACTCGGACGAAGAGTAGCATGACTCGCGAAGCTCGGACGAAAAAAAACACAACTCACTGCAGTCGGACGAATAGTAGCACGACTCGCGGAGCTCGGACGAAAAGAAACACGACTCGCTGCACTCGGACGAATAGTAGCACGACTCGCGGAGCTCGGACAAAAAGAAACACGACTCGCTGCACTCGGACGAAGAGTAGCACGACTCGCGGAGCTCGGACGAAAAGAAACACGACTCGATGCACGCAGACGAAGAGTAGCACGACTCGCGGAACTCGGACGAAGAGTAGCACGACTCGCGGAGCTCAGACGGAAAGAAACACGACTCGATGCACTCGGACGAAGAGTAGCACGACTCACGGAGCTCGGGTAAAAAGAAGCCCAACTCGATGAGCTCTTACAAAAATACCACAACTTGGTAAATACTTACGAAGACTAGCACTACTCGCTGCGTTGTTATATTTAAAAGTATACCTTACGCATGGAAAAAATAAAAGAAATATATAATTGTTATTAGATTTTAATATTAATTATAAATTAATAATAAAATGAGAAGATACGTAATAAATTTTAAATATTGATCAATACATACAGAAACTTTCATGATACTCTACAATTAAATTTTGCAATTATGAAATATTTCATCGTCTTATCTTTGAAACCATAATATAGATGAGTAAAACAATTGTTGATGGTAGTGGAGTTGTGTTTGCTTAGTATTGCAATCGATCTATTTGCAATAATCAAGAATTTGCAAAGACTACTATAAAAACTGATGCCAATTCATTGGCACTTAACTTCCCGAAATTAAATAAATTATTCTAATATAAAGGTCCTATAATAAAACTGATGAAATGTACTTAATATTACTTAATTATTCTATTCATTCTACGTGAACAAAAATAAAAGTTAAATAAATCGCGATGTCACAAGTGTATACAATATAAAAAATATTTAGTAAAATCAAAATTTTTTTTCTATTTCTTAACCAATTTTAATATTTTGGCGTTATTTTTTTTCCTTAAACATTTCTCTACTAGGTCAACTAAAGAAAATTTTAACATAATACATCTGTAATAAGTGAAAGTTAAGTATTTATAAGTAAGCGCATAAAATTTTAAAAACAATTGACTTTCTCTAATCATACATATATTATATTAAAATTTTCTTTCATTCATTTAATAGAGAAATGTTTAAGGAAAAAAATAATACCCAAATCATTAAAAATTATTAGAAAATAGAAAAAAATTGTGGTTTTACTAAATATTTTTCAATTTACAATATAATTATCCACTTGTGACGTCTAGATTTTTTTGAAACTTTTTTTTTATTTAGATAAAATAGTGAATATGTACTATCAAAAAATGAGTTTTCAATATTTAAAATTTAGAGAGTGGACCATTATTAAGTACATTTCATTAATTTTATCATAGGACCTTTATAAACTTTCATACGATTTTTTATTTTATGCCCTATATCTAGCGAAAGACTCTCCTTAATAATTCAAAAAGATATGCTTTTTTTAAATACTTGATTATACCTTTGATTTTACTATTGTAGAACCTCAAAACCTTTATTCTACAGGTCACGATAAATTATAATTGTTAACGCTAAATTTATTGGACGAATTTTGGTAATTATTCACATGCTGGATTAAATTTAACATACATATTGTTATAAAACAAGATAAAGTCAATTAATTTCAAATTTATTTTTAATTCAAATCTGCATTCAAGAAAAAAAATAAGCCCTGCCTTTTTTAGTAATTTATTTAGTCACATACTTACAACTATTAAAATATTATTAAAATAGTGAATACTGACTATTCATCTTAACAGAGTAAATTGTTCAATAAAACGAACGGAACAATGACATTCTGATTTCTCATACAAAACGACTCATATAATTACGATCAAACTTCATGTACAGGTATACATAAATTTATTCGTTTTATTTTAAAAAATTTTTTTACGAATATTTTGTGAATAATAATAATAATAATGATAATAATGAAAACTAGCATCCCCCGTGATGCAAACGCTTCGCTTTTGCATAAAAAATTATTAAGTTACAACCCTTGTCTATGATCTTCCTGTGAGTTATTAATACAGTGTTGTGTATCCAGCTGAGTAAAAGTTTTAGCTCTTAATTTCTAATGCTATATGCATATAGTAATTTCATTTCAATTTTAATATTTTGTGATTTTTAGGTGCAGTGTAATTTTAATAAAAAAGACCGATAATTTGAAGAAAAATGTTAAAATATGAAAGGTGCTTAGATAGAGCAAGCTAGTTATCAACTACAACAAAATGGAATACGATGTGTATTAAAATTCGTTTCTAGGTGTCTGTTATGTGTTAAAAACATTGTAGGCATATAGTTGCAGTATAAAAAAGTTGTATGTTTTTTTGTTCGGTTTTGGGTTAAACCCCAAAAACCGATTTTTAAGGCTACTTTGTGTATTAAAATTCGTTTTTAGGCGCCTGTCATGCATTAGAAAAATTTTAAGCATATAGTTGTAATGCAAAAAAGTTGTATTTTTTTAGATCTACAACTTTTATATGTAACTTTTTTGACGAAAATGCTTAGTTTTTAAGTTATAGCCCAAAAACCGATTTTTCAGGCTACTATATCCATTTTGGCGTTTTTTAAAAGTGTCCGTATTCTATATAATATTATATGCATCAGATAGGGCTGGGAATAGGAACGTTTTCTTTCTATGATGAAAGAAGCCACCAAAAAGATTTGAGCTCGATTGGTCCAAATCTCGTTGAGATAATTGAGAGACATGATTACATACATACATTTATCGATAAATATACACTTCCGGGAGGGCCTTAAATGACCTCTAGAGTGATTATTTTTTTTTAATGTGATTTTAATGTGAATATTAGTTAATTTTTGGGGTATCACAGTTTTGCGATGATGAAGATATAAGAGTCTCCCGAACCGCGATCGTGCCTGATGATTTTAGGGGTATCATACTTTTTGCGATGATGAAATTATAAGGCCCTCCCGAACCGCGGTTGTGCCTAAATACTGGACGGATAAAGTTTCGAGTACTACAAGTAATGATAATAAATCAAGACTTCATGCTGTTATTGTTTAATTACTTTCATTTTTACTCGATTCTGTATCTTGTATCTTTTTAGCGTATTATATTTTAAGCCTTTTGCTTTTTCCTACAAGTTTATAATTTTTCTATTTTTTGTCTTATAATTATTACATTTTATTTTAATCCGATTAAGAATGTATTACTCTATCAAATTAAAAAATTATTAAACATGATCTTCAACTTATTGAAAAATATAAACTACATAAAAAGTTATAATAGAAAATATTATGAATATGAATATATTCGTCTTTTCGCGTATAAAAACGGTTTTGTTTAGAAAAATTAACACTTTTTTGTATACAATGTTTCATAGATTTTATTTCTATTTTGTCAATTAACCCAAGTTTAAAATTATAAGCACAGTTTATGCTCTGTAAGTGAAATCAAATAAGTTAAAAAGGAACGAGATTTGTTAATTATTTGAACAAAGTGTAGGAAATAGTATGATAATGAAATTTTTCGAAAATATTCTTGGATACAATGATGCGTAAGTACTATTTTATTAATTTTTTAATAATAATATGAAATGACTAACACTGTTTTTAAATAAATAAAAAAAATCAATCAATTAAAAAATAAGATATTGCAATATTATTGATTTTATCTCTGTCAATACTGTACTGCTATACCTTACTCCCTTATAAATTCATATAAATGACATTTTTTATTGTAACCCTCTAGCTATGGATGATGCCTCCCTTTTCAGTTTTAAAGTTACGGAAATGAGGTTTTTCGACCGTATAATTTTAAGTCTTGGATTTATGAAAAGGTATTGTGTGGAAAAGTTGATGGTTTTTAAAATACCTATAAAATGAGCCCTGTTTAAATAAAATCGACAGATTCTTTTTGCAAATTGTAAAAAAAAGCGCAAAAAAGCCATTTTGTTATTTCTTTATAACTAAATAAAAATTATTATAAATATCAGACATTTTATTAGTAATATTGTATATCTTGTGCAGACTACAAAATAATAGAAAATCTTAAAGTTATTTATTTCATAGCAAAAATGTTCTTGTTTATTAAAAAGATGCTGTTTCAAAAGTTACTTTCCACAGCTTCGAGTGGCAGTGATACAACCAAACTAGACTCATTTTATTTCGGTATTCCGCAAAATTGAGTGCCAATAAAATTTCTAGTTGCAAGCCATTATTGAATTTCTCAACTTTACTGCTGTAAATACAGAAATATCGTATAACTACAACCACAATAAATCTTATCCCAGCAAGTTACACCAATGTAAAAGACATGTTGCTCTACGACCTGTAGAAGTCGTGACATTACGGATTCTTTAGCAGAAGTGATTTTGAACTCGCTAAGTCAGGTTTTCGAAGTAGTTCTTAATAGAAACCTGACCTAGGTAGCGCATTTAAATCATTTGTGCTGGAAAAATCATTGACAACGCGGCTTTCAGAGATCGTAAAAGAACATTTTCTTTTAAACTGGAGTAACTCGCCGAGATAGTACCTACCGAAGTTGTACATGGAAAAATAATACTTTGTTATTTAATTTAAGGACATGAGAAAGTGAACTAAAAATCCCTACCGCACCGGCATCACATTTATATTCTTTTCTCTGCAATTAATTAATATTTTTAAAAATAACACTATACTTTGCCCTCCATATTTTTATCAAGAACCTTCAGTTAAATTTTCAAAAAATTTCATTATTAACTCTCTGAGAAAATTGGATTTGAAAATTTAACTATAATTGTATATATTCAAAATCATTTTTCTCAGAGAGTTGATAATGAAAGTTTTTAGAAATTTAACTGAAGGTTCCTGATAATAATACCAAGGGCATATGGCGTTTGTTTAAAAATATTTATTTATTGCAGAGAAAAAAATATTAATGTTGTGTCGGTAAGGTAGGAATTTTTATTTCACTTTCAAATCCCCTTAACAAATTCATTTGGTTAAATACAGACCAATTTTTTTTAATTTTACTTGCCGAGTAATTTGTTGTCTCTATAAAGTGGTTTGTTAATTTGACAAATCCTTTCATAGAAGCAATACATTACTTGGATATTTGGCTCGATTACTGAGTCTGACTCGATTACTATGCTTTAATTATGAAATAGATTTAAAAACAAAAACTTTCATTACGAAGAAATACAATATATTTTAAATTTAAGTTTATTTCCTGATGTTTAAAGTGCACAGTACATACTATGTATATGGGCAAATCTCTGGAACTTTTAACTTTTGAGTATCGAAAATTATTAAAAATTAATTTAGGAGCACAGCTCTAATTTTGGGTATATGATTTTGCGGTTTTCTAAATTATAACTATTCACTCATGAACAAGATATAAGTACATGCCTATGTAAGTTACAGCCATAATAAAATATCATACATATAAGAAATTATAATTTTTTTACTTTTATTTTATGAATAATTTTTTTGTTTTAAAACTTCCATACTCAATTAAATTCTATTTTTAACTGTTTTGATTGCATAACAATGAGATATTTAGCAGATAAGTTTTCTTAACACGTGCATCAAAAGACCCCTTTCCATACTTGCAAAACAAATGGAAAATTGGGCACGTGTATTTACGTCACGCTCCTGAATTTCTTAGGTCTAGTGGATTACTCGTAATGCCTATTTTTCCATTCTTTTTGAATGTATGAAAAAGACCCTATTAACACACTTATTGAAGAAAAATACGATGTGTAACACGGGTGGAAAGGATTTTTTCGTGCTCAATCATCATTTGAACTTAGAAAAAGACACCCCCCCCCCTAGTTGCACAATATACTATTTTTTCTTCATCTTAAAATGCGTATTTATAAATTCGATAAATATTGTTAAATTTATGTCTATAGATTTCTGTTTAAAATATCCGTAAAAGGTGTTCTTCAATAACGGTTATGGGGTACTAAAACGTACTTGTAGTTCACTTTTTAATATCATATTTTTGCATAAGGGAGTGTTATATTAAACCTATTATTCCAAGTAGGTACTTTTTATTATATTTTATAATGAAGTGAAAAACATCAATATTTACTTAATTATTCTTCGTTTTTGTGGAAGAAATTTTTCTCCTTTAATCTGCATTGTATTTAAATGTCCCTTATGTCGTGTTTTGCGTGCCACTTAAAATGAATGTTGCCCGACTTTTCTGCAGTTACTTAGCCCTGGGAACAATTAACTATTTAAATATTAAAATAATCAGCAGTAAAAAATAGTATATTGCGCATCAAGTGCGCAAAATGGGCTTATTTGCACACCATATTTTTTGTGACATATGAATGGATTTTTGCGGAAATGTCTCGAAAAGGACAAATAAGTAAGTAAATTAACATCAGGCTGAAAAGCTACTCTTTTGTCCGCAGTAAACAAGTAATTTCAATACAACACGCTCGCATGCAGTATCAAATTTACGATGAACGGCCTTTAAAAAGGAAATTACTTAAAGTAATAAAAGCAGATTATAATGATGATTTCCTCAAATTATTACCCCCCTCCCCTCTCAATGTAAGAAACTTTCTCTAATTTGCCTATGTATTTAATATACACCGTACAAATAATAAAGACCCAAACCCTTCTTGAAAGCCTTACGTAATTTTTGGACGGTTGTTAAAATGAGAAACAAAATTTCTATTGAACGTAGAAATGGATTCAAAATTTCAATTTAAATGAATCGAAAATTTGAATCGCGATTCAAAATCACGATTCAAATGAATCAAAAACTTGAATCGCGATTCAAAATTACGATTCAAATGAATAGAAAATTTGAATCTCGATTCAAATTCTCGATTCAAGTGAATCGAAAATTATTGAATCGCGATTCACCTATGAATCGAAAATTGTGAATCGCGATTCACCTATGAATCGAAATTTGTGTATCGGGATTCCAAATCTCAATTCAAATGAATCGAAAATTATTGAATTGTGATTCACTTGTAAATCAAAGACTGTGAAACGCGATTCAAATGAATCGAGATAATGAATCGAACTGAAATGAATCGGATTCAAAATTTCGATTGAAATGAATCGGAAATGAATCGCGGCCACTCGATTCGCACAAACGTACAGCTCTGAATTTAACCCAGCAAGTAAATAGTTTCTTAAGTTCCTTTAATAAATTGTTGTTAACTTTACTAATTTATCGTGACCTGTAGAATAAAGATTTTGCGGTTCTACAATGGTAAAATTAAAGATAGCTCAAATATTTAAAAGTGATAATAGAGCACACCTTTTTGAGCTATTAATTAATAAAAGATATAAGTTTTAAAAATAATTTATTGGAACAATTAATTTCATACTAGGACAGTTTATTTAATTTGTCGAAGCTAAATTCTAATGAATTGGCAGCAGATTTTTTTATTTTTGCCATTTATAAGGTGTATATTTATAAGAATACAATAAATAGTGATAGTATTAGTAAGTACTTCTCGAGTTGTGCTATTAAATTTTTCGTAAAAGCGAAGTGAGTTGAGCGTCTTTTCGTTGGAGCTCCGCGAGTCGTGTTACTCTTCGTCCGAGTGCAGCGAGTTGTGTTTCTTTTCGACGGAGCATCCCGAGTCGTGCTACTCTTCGTCGGAGCATCGCGAGTCGTGCTACTCTTCGTCCGACTGCAGTGAGTTGTGTTTCTTTTCGTCCGAGCTTCGCGAGTCATGCTACTCTTCGTCCGAGTGCAGCGAGTCGTGTTTCTTTTCGTTGGAGCATCCCGAGTCGTGCTACTCTTCGTCGGAACATCGCGAGTTGTGCTACTCTTCGTCCGAGTGCAGTGAGTTGTGTTTCTTTTCGTCCGAGCTTCGCGAGTCATGCTACTCTTCGTCCGAGCGCAGCGAGTCGTGTTTCTTTTCGTCCGAGGTCCGTGAGTCGTGTTTCTTTTCGTCCGAGGTCCGCGAGTCGTGCTAGTTTTCGTCAAAGATTTTGAGCTGTGTTAGTCTTCGTCAGAAGTTTCGAGCTGTGCTAGTTTTCGTCAAGCCTCGTGAACATTGCTTTTCTTCGTACGCGGCGTCGATATATATATATATATATATATATATATATATATATATATATATATGATAAGTTGCTCTATTTATTTTGCCAAGAGTTATTGCCACCTTTCTGGAAGGACTATTCCTTTGTGCAGTATTTCCTTGTTTTTTTAAATTTGCAGAATGCTACAAAAGCTGGCTGTTTACGACGGGAGTCTGAAATTTCTTGAGCTGCCTGGTTCGCACAAACGCAGCTCTACTCTTGGTTCAAGTCGACTCAGCCTCCTTTACACATAGGTAAGTGATTTTGTGAATGTCTATTACTAAGCTCCTATTCAACAATACAAAAATTGCATATATATCCTATTCACAAATAGGATCTTTTCACATTTGGAAAAAGGAATTAATAGGATTTAATAGATTTCTCACACAAGGGTACATACTTATGTAGTTTTATGTGTTGTTTAATTAAAATTAGGAAAATATATGTATGTATATATGGGTGGTTCTCTGACAAATCGTGCGCGAAAAAAAATGGATTTTCCAAAAATATTTTTTTTATGTTCCTATAGTATGTATGAGTATCCCTGAATTTTTTCAGATTTTTTCCATCATTATTTTCCGAGTTACAGAGGGTCAAACTTGGCCATCTAAGCATTTTTTCATTTTTTGGCCATACAAATTAATTTATAACTCCTCAGGGAAGCATTTTTCACAAAAAACGTATACATACTTTTTTTTGTAAAATTTTCTGTAGTTGGCATTAAAAATACTTGCAAAGTCATATATATATATATGTTATAACTATCTTATATGCCAATTAAACCTTAAAATGCTGATTCTGAGAGTTCGATCAAAGCCTCGACCACCAAAAAATTCATGGAGATACCTTTTTATAGTGCAAAAGTCCCAGTATAGGTCCCAGAATGGAGGGGAGCCTGTATCTTAGTCTAAAAATTAAGATAATCATCAATTCATGCTAAAAATGATTAAAATCATAGTTAAAACTTTTTGGAAAATCCATTTTTTTTCGCGCACGATTTGTCAGAGAGCCACCCATATATATATATATATATATATTTTCCAAAAAGTTTTAACTATGATTTTAATCATTTTTAGCATGAATTGATGATTATCTTAATTTTTAGACTAAGATACAGGCTCCCCTCCATTCTGGGACCTATACTGGGACTTTTGCACTATAAAAAGGTATCTCCATGAATTTTTTGGTGGTCGAGGCTTTGATCGAACTCTCAGAATCAGCATTTTAAGGTTTAATTGGCATATAAGATAGTTAAATGCTTCCCTGAGGAGTTATAAATTAATTTGTATGGCCAAAAAATGCAAAAAATTCTTAGATGGCCAAGTTTGACCCTCTGTAACTCGGAAAATAATGATGGAAAAAATCTGAAAAAATTCAGGGATACTCATACATACTATAGGAACATAAAAAAAATATTTTTGGAAAATCCATTTTTTTTCGCGCACGATTTGTCAGAGAACCACCCATATATATATATATATATAAATAATTATAATGGTGTGCTTTTGCAGACTGGAGCTAATGTCATTATTAAGGGCAGGATATTAAGGCGATGCGTGATCGTTAACGCCTCGAAAACTAGTTTGTGACTGGGTGCTAATTGCCAGAAAAATAAAAATAAAACTATCTTTGCCTATCAACTAGCCTATAAAAAAAAACTATGTATATGTATTGTTTTGAATTAGAATCAATTTTTTTATATTTCCGCCAACAATTTTCTTTGAGAAAAGCCTTGTTTTAATATTTAATTAAATATACTACTGTATTTATTGCTGTTTGTAGTATGTTTTTTTATAAGGGTAATTTATATATTAGCTAATAATAATATTTTCAATTAAAGGTTACAGCTAGATTAATTCTGTCGACACTTAAAAAGTCAGGGCGCCAGGGCAGTCACCCTCGTTAACGTCTCGAGGACCTAACAGCTTGCTGACGTTAACCACTGGTGGAGATTTTCTTGTTTGCTTTCGTTGGGAATTTGAAAAAGAAGAATAGTAGAGAATACCCCCCTATGGCGAGACGGTGACGTCACGCGGTGGCGCCGTAGGCGGAGCCAGGTCTATGGCATATACTCGCGCCACGTAAGGCTGTCTCTCTCGCGCCCATGTGATAATGGGTATGGAGACCCCCACTCGCGCCCTGACAGCTTGTCTGTCTCTGTCATACACATGGGATGGGTGTCTATGGCGTTCCCCACCCTTACTCAGACGGTGTCTCTCTCGCACTCATGCGTGGGGGTGTGTTATGACGTGCGTTCTCTCTTGCACTTGTGTGGGAGATAGGCAGTGGTACCGATGGCGTAGTTTCGCTCTCGCTCGCACTCATAAGGGGTATGGTATGTCGTGTGCTCTCTCTCTAACGCATGTGGGGGTGGAAGCCGGCGCAGTCGATGGCGTAGTCTCCCTCTCTCTCGCACTCATAAGGCACTATGTTATAGAGCGGGGTCTCTCTCTCTCCCTCGCACTCGTACAGGGTATGGCTTGTGCTCTCTCTAGCGCACGCGGCGGGTGGAAGCCGGAGCAGTCGATGGCGTAGTCTCCCTCTCTCTCGCACTCCTACGGCACTATTGTATAGCGAGGGCTCTCTCTCTCTCTCTCTCTCTCTCTCTCTCTCTCTCTCTTGCACTTGTGTGGGAGACAGGCAGTGGTGCCGATGGCGTAGTTTCTCTCTCCCTCGCACTCGTACAGGATATGGTATGGCGTGTGCTATCTTTAGCGCACACAGCTGGTGGAAGCCGGAGCACTCGATGGCCTAGTCTCCCTCTCTCTCGCACTCATACGGCACTATTTTATAGCGAGGGTTCTCTCTCTCTCTCTTTCTCGCACTCTCTCTCTCCCTCTCTTTTTCTCCTGCGTTCTCTCTGTCTCTCTCTCTCTGTCTCTCTCTCTCTCTTTCTCGCACTCTCTCTCTCTCTCCCTCTCTTTTTCTCCTGCGTTCTCTCTGTCTCTCTCTGTCTCTCTATCTCTCTTTCTCGCACTCTCTCTCTCTCTCTCTCTTTCTCTCTCTCTCTCTCTCTCTCGCTCTCTCTCGCTCTCTCTCTCTCTCTCTTTCTCGCTCTCTCTCTCTCTCTCTGTCTCGCACTCTCTCTCGCTCTCTCTCTCTCTCTCTTTCTCTCTCTCTCTCTCTCTCTCTGTCTCTCACTCTCTCTCTCACTCTCTCTCACATTCTCACGCTCTCACACACTGACACAAAAATCATGCACGTTTAAAGGGGAGGGGGTTATCGCAATAAAAACAATATATTTTGAGTAAAAAATTATATTGTTCACAATTTCTTTTTTACATAGAAGAAATGACTAGTTTTTACTTTTAAATTTGAACTAACACAATCTTAATCTAGCATATTTAACCACTTTGTGCACTTGCATGGTAACTCCAACTGCAGTTCCTCGCGTAATTTACGCGTCCGAAGCCGTATTGCGTTGTACTCCAAACGCTCTAGTCTGGTTGCTTCATTCTAAAACATAAATTAATAAAAAATATATTAGTATATGTAAATATTGCATAATATAATATGTTAAATTATTTTTAAAAAAGTTGAACTACTTACAGAAACGAGGATTTTGTCCAGCATCTTTGATAGCTGTCTCCGATGCATAGCTTTTCCATTCTGCGATTTTTTCTGTAATTAAAAAAAGGAAATATTTGTTAATTAAAATAAAAATTAAAAGCATAATTTTAAAATATAATATAATATAATATAGCTACCTTATCATTGTTTTCTTCGTATTTCTTATTTATTTCGCTGGGCGAAAGTACTCTAAAGCCTCTGCTTTTGTTCCGGGTAGTTCGTTGCTGTAATAAAAGAAAAAATATTAATTAGAGAAAAAGAAATAGAATTATTAAATGGGGCCTGCGGCGGCTCAGTCGGTAGAGTGTCGGATTCCCACGCCGGTGACCCGGGTTCGAATCCTAGTCTCTGCCGATTGATACAAGCACCACTGTAAAAATTACATGTGCTTTGTTTACAAACACACCGCAGACCCCCGTCGTCGATTAGCACCACATGGGAGCACAAACATGGCGACGTAAAAAAAAAAAAAAAAAAAAAAAAAAAAGAATTATTAAATAGCATTTATTTATATACATACCCTATTGAGTTGAATCGTCTCCTGTAGTTCGCGAAACCAATCCTCCATTCTGCTTACGCCTCTGACTAGGCATAGACTCACACTACGGGATTCTGATGGCTGCAAATTAAAAAATATATATTAAATTATGTTTATTATCCTAAGAATATACTGATTTTCTCAAAATAGAATGTGATGGTGGGGCTTATCGTAAATCCTTACCAGTTGTGAAAACATAAGGGTTGGAGGTGTTTCTGATCTTCTTTTTGTGACATCTGATAAAAATTGAAAAACAAAGGAAGGAGTATCTTTATATTTTTAAAATAAATAAACCATTTAATATTTACTTCATCCTGTTTTATGTAAGGTTTAAATAATATACATAAAAATAAAAATACAAATATATATTGTTTTGAGAAAAATTATTTACATAGATAACATACGCAGACATAAATCTTAAACTTTAAGTAATTTTATAACCAAATGGTAGTGAAGTTCTATCGGAAAAGAAGCGCCGTTTGGTGAGGACGATTTCACATGTCTGTTTCTCGTCAGTCGTCCCAACATCGAAAGTCGCGGTTCGCCGAAAACTCTTAGACGATAATTTAATGGAATCTATTTCTCTTTTTATGAGACTAAGCATACTATTAAAATTAATGTATTGACTGTTGCGGTAATTTAAGCGAATACCCTTAATTTTGCAACATTCAAAAGTCTTATTACTTGAAGAGGTGCCTTTATAACTGTAAAACTTTGGTCCGCCAGATAAGAAATGTGTAATGTAAGCGTCGTCACCATACGACGCAAGCTCATTTGACATTTGTCCTAAAAAATTACCTAACTCGGGCTCGTAGGTATCCGATGAGTTTTCATTTGTTACGAAGATGACCGAATCTGTGTCTGTGTATAACAAGCTCCTATTTAATTTGCTTAGATATTCGTACAGAACGAGTCGCGCTTGAGCTGTTGTATAAGCAGCTATTGCAACATTAGTATGGCTAGAACCTTTTATGGAATCATCTTTGTGTATCCAATTAATACATATAATATTCTCAGCGATGAGAAGCATACCTGTGATTTCCTTATCTTTAGCCATAATAAAGCTTAGCAGCTCTTTTCTGTATTTAACGAATTCAGTTTACGGTATATTATCTCGCTGTCCGAATTTACCCCAAAATGAATTCAAGCAGAGCTTTGCTACAGCTCTAAGTCCTGGATTTTTATCAATTTTTTCGTAATCGAGTAAATGTATGAGTGTGGGAATTTGTATTTAAAAATTATTGACCAAAGTTATAGTCTATTTAAGCGAAAATTCTTCGTTTTTTAAAAATTTTATTATGAAATATGGCTTAAATTGACTATAACTTTGGTAAATAATTTTTATATACAAATTCCCATACCCATACCATAACTACACGTATTTTGAACATAATAAAACCTTGAAAGCGTTAATTCGATCACATTAGCTCTCTAAACCTTGCGGTAGTCGAAGAAATATAAAGGTTTTCATTATAGCCAATAAATCTTAAACAACAGTATATATAAGCATGCATGTTACAGTTAAAATTTACTTAAACGTGTAAGAAAAGTAATTTAAAGTTTATGACACATAGTTTAAAGGTTCTAGAGATTTACCCATATAGCGACTTTATATTGTACATAAATCGGTAGAAGACGGGGACATCGAACTCGTTTATTTAAATAAAACTATATATTGTTAATAAATTGAATATATTTTATTAAAATATTATTAAAAGAATCCTTTTTTTTTAATTAAGGGTCATTAGGTGTCTTTGAATGACAATACTGGAAACCTGCACATTTCTTATGCTAATGCAGGGTTTTGAGAGAGAAATATGTCGGATTAGATTTTTAAGGCTTTATTGTGATAAAAATACACATAGTTATGTTGTGTATGTAGAATATAAAAATAAAAATTATTAACCAAAAGTATAGTCTATCAAAGTCATAATTCATGAATTGTTTTAAATTTTATCATGAAATATGATTTTTAAAGACTATAACTTGGTCAATAATTTATATTTTCAAATTCCCACATTCATATGTGCAGAATCTGACCGTCCTGACTTTCGAAACCTTGCGGTAGCGCAAGAAATATATAGGTTTCCATTATTATCATTCAAAGGGATCTAAGGACTCTTAATTTCAGAAAAGTACTTTTTCCGTATTATTTTCATAAAATATAATTATTTTTCAATAATCTATCTGACTGACGCAATACATTTTTCCATGCAAGTTCCCTATTGGTGGTCGCGGGTCGTGTTCTTATGCATCTGAATGTTTGACTCCGGGTTCAAGTCCGATTTATTTAATTATTTTTTATGAAATACGTTCATTGGTTTTTGTTATCACAGAAAAGGTAAGTTTAAGATCTGAAGATCAGAAACACCTCCAACCCTTATGTTTTCACAACTGGTAAGGATTTACGATAAGCCCCACCATCACATTCTATTTTGAGAAAATCAGTATATTCTTAGGATAATAAACATAATTTAATATATATTTTTTAATTTGCAGCCATCAGAATCCCGTAGTGTGAGTCTATGCCTAGTCAGAGGCGTAAGCAGAATGGAGGATTGGTTTCGCGAACTACAGGAGACGATTCAACTCAATAGGGTATGTATATAAATAAATGCTATTTAATAATTCTTTTCTTTTTTTTTTTTTTTTTTTTTTTACGTCGCCATGTTTGTGCTCCCATGTGGTGCTAATCGACGACGGGGGTCTGCGGTGTGTTTGTAAACAAAGCACATGTAATTTTTACAGTGGTGCTTGTATCAATCGGCAGAGACTAGGATTCGAACCCGGGTCACCGGCGTGGGAATTCGACACTCTACCGACTGAGCCGCCGCAGGCCCCATTTAATAATTCTATTTCTTTTTCTCTAATTAATATTTTTTCTTTTATTACAGCAACGAACTACCCGGAACAAAAGCAGAGGCTTTAGAGTACTTTCGCCCAGCGAAATAAATAAGAAATACGAAGAAAACAATGATAAGGTAGCTATATTATATTATATTATATTTTAAAATTATGCTTTTAATTTTTATTTTAATTAACAAATATTTCCTTTTTTTAATTACAGAAAAAATCGCAGAATGGAAAAGCTATGCATCGGAGACAGCTATCAAAGATGCTGGACAAAATCCTCGTTTCTGTAAGTAGTTCAACTTTTTTAAAAATAATTTAACATATTATATTATGCAATATTTACATATACTAATATATTTTTTATTAATTTATGTTTTAGAATGAAGCAACCAGACTAGAGCGTTTGGAGTACAACGCAATACGGCTTCGGACGCGTAAATTACGCGAGGAACTGCAGTTGGAGTTACCATGCAAGTGCACAAAGTGGTTAAATATGCTAGATTAAGATTGTGTTAGTTCAAATTTAAAAGTAAAAACTAGTCATTTCTTCTATGTAAAAAAGAAATTGTGAACAATATAATTTTTTACTCAAAATATATTGTTTTTATTGCGATAACCCCCTCCCCTTTAAACGTGCATGATTTTTGTGTCAGTGAGTGAGAGCGTGAGAATGTGAGAGAGGGTGAGAGGGAGAGTGAGAGAGAGAGAGACAGAGAGAGACAGAGAGAACGCGTGAGAAAGAGAGAGAGAGAGAGAGAGTGCGAGACAGAGAGAGAGAGAGAGAAAGAGAGAGAGAGAGAGAGTGCGAGACAGAGAGAGAGAGAGAGAGAGAAAGAGAGAGAGAGAGAGAGCGAGAAAGAGAGAGAGAGAGAGCGAGAGAGAGCGAGCGAGAGAGAGAGAGATTTTTTACTCAAAATATATTGTTTTTATTGCGATAACCCCCTCCCCTTTAAACGTGCATGATTTTTGTGTCAGTGTGTGAGAGCGTGAGAATGTGAGAGAGAGTGAGAGAGAGAGAGTGAGAGACAGAGAGAGAGAGAGAGAGAGAGAGAAAGAGAGAGAGCGAGAAAGAGAGAGAGTGCGAGACAGAGAGAGAGAGAGAGAGAGAAAGAGAGAGAGAGAGAGAGAGCGAGAAAGAGAGAGAGAGAGAGAGAGAGAGCGAGAGAGAGCGAGAGAGAGAGAGAGAGAAAGAGAGAGAGAGAAAGAGAGAGTGCGAGAAAGAGAGATAGAGAGACAGAGAGAGACAGAGAGAACGCAGGAGAAAAAGAGAGGGAGAGAGAGAGAGAGAGTGCGAGAAAGAGAGAGAGAGAGACATAGAGAGAGAGACAGAGAGAACGCAGGAGAAAAAGAGAGGGAGAGAGAGAGTGCGAGAAAGAGAGAGAGAGAGAACCCTCGCTATAAAATAGTGCCGTATGAGTGCGAGAGAGAGGGAGACTACGCCATCGAGTGCTCCGGCTTCCACCAGCTGTGTGCGCTAAAGATAGCACACGCCATACCATATCCTGTACGAGTGCGAGGGAGAGAGAAACTACGCCATCGGCACCACTGCCTGTGTCCCACACAAGTGCAAGAGAGAGAGAGAGAGAGAGAGAGAGAGAGAGAGAGAGAGAGAGCCCTCGCTATACAATAGTGCCGTAGGAGTGCGAGAGAGAGGGAGACTACGCCATCGACTGCTCCGGCTTCCACCCGCCGCGTGCGCTAGAGAGAGCACAAGCCATACCCTGTACGAGTGCGAGGGAGAGAGAGAGACCCCGCTCTATAACATAGTGCCTTATGAGTGCGAGAGAGAGGGAGACTACGCCATCGACTGCGCCGGCTTCCACCCCCACATGCGTTAGAGAGAGAGCACACGACATACCATACCCCTTATGAGTGCGAGCGAGAGCGAAACTACGCCATCGGTACCACTGCCTATCTCCCACACAAGTGCAAGAGAGAACGCACGTCATAACACACCCCCACGCATGAGTGCGAGAGAGACACCGTCTGAGTAAGGGTGGGGAACGCCATAGACACCCATCCCATGTGTATGACAGAGACAGACAAGCTGTCAGGGCGCGAGTGGGGGTCTCCATACCCATTATCACATGGGCGCGAGAGAGACAGCCTTACGTGGCGCGAGTATATGCCATAGACCTGGCTCCGCCTACGGCGCCACCGCGTGACGTCACCGTCTCGTCATAGGGGGGTATTTTCTACTAAGAATAATTGTGGTTTATAGAGTGCGACAAAAGTGTGCGTTTAATAGTGTTTTTGTGTTTCAGTGGTAAAATAGAGTGTTGTTAAGTGTGATTTTTCCTTTCTTTTTCTTTTTAATACAGTGTATAAAATTGTGTTTTCAAGCTAAATATTGATCAAGAAGTGTGTATATGTATTCGAATGTGTGTGTCTCTGCGAGTGTTTCTCGCTGGACCTCAGCGTCGACTACACACTGCTGCGACCTGGCTGGCTCTACAACGGGGACCTGTTCTTGCCAGCACACAGTGTGTTTATCGTCGAGCAGGATTTTGGTGCAATTTCTCTAACTAGGTACCTAACGGGGCCTCCCAGCTAAATTATTGGGTGGATTCTTTATCTTTCAACTTTGTGATTCTTGTGAAAGTGACAGTGTGTATGTACAGTTAGAGTTTGAGTATTAAAAGTGTAATTTATACCATTCTAACCTCAAAATCACAATTTTGATATGATTTTTCGGCGCTCGTGGTATAAAATACGGTTCGAAACTAATCCGTAAGTAGATTATTTGCCTCATGTGTCTTTTCAAATGTACTACTTTATTCATTAGTAATGTCAAGTGCTTAATAAAAGTATTAAAATGCTACCTGTTACTTAATTAATTTGTGTGATAGTGTAACAGCATGTCCAAAAGTGACTCTCATAACCAAAGGTGCATAAAATATAACGAGTGTGTATAGTCAAGCAGTGTAATTATCTTTGTTTTAGATTTTAATTATTTTTAAGGCGAGCTACGTACTCAAAATGTGCGTAATTTTTGTATCTGAAAAGTGTTTTAAGTGATATTTTATTTTAATTCTGTGAGCGAAAGTAAATTTTTGTGATTTTATGTGATACTGCACAGTGATTTGATTTAATATTGTACTTTGTGTCTTGCAGTGATGTCTTTGCGAGGTTTGCAATTTTTTTTTATTATTCACTGTGTACCGCATGGGCCCATTAAATGTTGGGACAAGTAGTGATTGTGAAATATAAAGAAAAACAACAATCAGACACTAGTAAAGTGTCAAGCAGTTTATTCTGGTGCGCGCAGTATAAAAAAGTGATTCTTATGAACAAAAGGTGCACGATTCATCAAAATGCGCCCATTGTTCGCACCAAAATTCAAAAGTGTCTGTTGTGTAATAATAAATTATTGTTAAATTTATTTGAATAAAATTAAAAAGGAATTTTTTTCATCTGTAAATTTGGAACACGATTCTTTATGCTTATCTTAAAAAAAAATAATTTCCGATTCTTTTATTAGGAAAAATCTTACTATTGAAAAATAATTATGATTAAAACACTTTTTTATTGGATTTAACTTTAGGACTGCAGTTACGTCTTCGAACACGCGGACTGCATACGAAACCCTAACACTGTACTTTTTATTCGCGCTGATTTTGAGGAAGCAACGCAGTCTACTCGTATTTGGGCTAAAACGCTACACCTAAAATCGAGAGAGTAACGCAGCATACTCAGATTTGAGCAGAAACACTATTGACTAAAAACGTGACGGAGCTGCAGCTACTGCGTTGCCTCGTTCAGCACCGATCAAGACATCTCCTCTCCTTCGCGATGTCACGGTGATTGCCACTTCGTGTCACTCCTGTAGTTTCTAATGCGTTTAGCGACAGCAGGATTGACACCCTGCAGCGTTCATTCACTGATGGCACGATAGGGGAAGAGAAGCGATTAGGAGTACCTGGAGTTCATGTTGACCTCGACTAAGACATAGAACCGTTAATAGTCATGAATTTTTTCCGCTTTATTAATTGAATATATTCAAAGTTGTTTGAAGTTAAATACGACTTTATTGCTAAAGCGTGCATTTTAATAATTTTTCTAACAATATTTCATGTTATTTTGATTTCTTCTATATAAATATTGCACTTCTGCCATTTTGCGACTGTGGCAGTCACTTTTGTACTGAAAAAAGCTATTTTACCGAGTTGTGACGTGTATTTCACCTCCCAATAATATTAAATACGGGCAGTCAATCGCGACCCAGTCGCCCGTCACCAGAGCCGAGCATTTCTCACATTTAATTAGTATTGTTATTAATAGGGGGATTGTTATTATTTGTCGAGGAAATGAGGATAAGGAGTCGCGACCGAGGAAGGCCGCAGACCGGCACACACACGCACACACCCATACCGGCGGCACCAGCTGATCGCCGCAGCGACGACTGCTAGGAGCGAGCAACGGCGACGAGTCTACACACACAGGCACAGCACCAACATCACTGCACACTGTACGCGCGACTCTGTCTCTCTCGCTTGCTCTTTCTTCCTCGCCTCTCGAGGATGATGAGCCGCTGCCCGCGCACACACATACACACACGTGGGCGCGGCCGCCCTCTCTCCCGATGCACGCAGACGCGGGAGGAGAGAGGATTCACAGCGGCAGCGGCGGCTTCCTCGAGGCACACCATCTCGGCTGTAGCCACGAGAGAGAGAGAGAGAGAGAGAGATATACCGACTCGGCTGTCGGCAGAGGGGAGAGCTAGTAGCCGCCGCGCCGCGAGCCGCATGAAGCTGCCGGCCTCTCCTAGCGTAGGCCGACGCGCGCACGTCGCCGCTGCCAACTGTGTTGGTCCGGCAGCGATAAAACCGAAAGCGCCCGATATAGATATACACGCCGGGTTGCCCGCGCGTGTATATCTAGCAATTCATAATTGCCCGCGCTGCGTAAACAGGGCGGCATTCGCGAAGCGAGCCAATGAGGAGTAGCGACTCAAATCACCGCTGATTTGGCCTTGATTTTTGCATCTAGGGAAAATCAAGGCCAATCACCGTAAAGGAAAGGGCGGAAGCAACAAGAGTTTGAGCTGAAGTTGCGCTAGAAGAAAAGCCAAAATTTTGGAAGAGATTTCCGCCCTCTCCGATTTTGAGCATTGACTGCCCGGCCTTCAACATAGATAGTCGTGAGAAAGTTTTGCCTGCCGTTCGAGCATTGAGACCGCGTGGAGAGACCTTTGAAGTAGACATAATCCCGGAGAGCGATAGATTGGGCTAAATTAACCGGCGACCTGTGACCTGCGAGGAAGAACATCGCGGACGCGCCCGACTAACCACGGTGAGTGGACTGTAATTGCCGAGCTTCCCTCGAATTATATTAACAATTGTAGTACATCGCCGCCATATGCTCGGGGTTCTTAGGAAAATAAATCCGTGGTGGTGTGACACCAGTATGTAAGATCAGTGCGGGTCGGACCGGTAGTAAATTCAAGTATTAGTGTGGGGAAATTCACGCGACTCGGGAAGTCGGGAGACGTGGTGAGAGTGGTCGTCGCGAGGGACGCGTGATAAGGCTAGCGTAGCCATTTTTGTATAGCGATAAATTAGATATAAGAGAAATTGTAACTTGCGACCGGTAGTATTACCCGACGATGAGAAATAAAGTCTGAATATATTTAAAGTGAAATTTGTGAGTGCTTATTAAAGATCTATAAATTCCTGATTTTTCCTCTTCACGGAACTCCCTCTGGGGAAGGGCTCGTGCCGAGTTAGCCGCGCTTTACCTGGCGCCCATTAAGTTAGAAAATTTGGTAAAGTGTCGAGATAGTAATAAGCCATAGTAACCCCCCACATTACAAATGTAGTGGTTTCTGATTTTCCAATTCATGAAAGCCATGTTACAAATGACGTACCAACGGGGGCTTAGTGACTCAGGAAAAAACAGGAAAAATAGCAAAATAAATTAATTAAGAGAGCTCGGGAAAAATCAGAAAATTTTTTTTTTACACAGTGCCGAGCCAGCGACAGTGCAGCGACTAAAACGTTTTTTTTGTCGTATGAAAATTTAAGTGAAGTGGAAAAATTATTTTTTTTGTGTGTTTAAGGAATTTATAAGTAGGACTTAGAAAATTTTTCACTTGAGCTATTGGGTTATAAATAGGACTTAAAAATTTTTTCACTTGAGCTATTGGATTATAAATTGGACTTAAAAAATTTTCACTTGGGGTAATCGACTAATAAATTTTTCGATTTTGAGAATTTTCCGGAAAATTTTTTGGATATTTTTGAGAATTTTCCGAAATTATTTTTTGAAAATTTTTCGATTTTGAGAATTTTCCGGAAAAGTTTTTTGATGTTTTTGAGAATTTTCCGAAATTATTTTTTGAAAATTTTTTTGAATTTGAGAATTTTCCGGAAATTTTTTTTGGATATTTTTGAGAATTTTCCGAAATTATTTTTTGAAAATTTTTCGATTTTGAGACTTTTCCGGAAAATTTTTTTGGATATTTTTGAGAATTTTCCGAAATTATTTTTTGAAAATTTTTCGATTTTGAGAATTTTTCGGAAAATTTTTTTGGATATTTTTGAGAATTTTCCGAAATTATTTTTTGAAAATTTTTTGATTTTGAGAATTTTCCGGAAAATTTTTTTGGATATTTTTGAGAATTTTCCGAAATTATTTTTTGAAAGTTTTTCGATTTTGAGAATTTTCCGGAAAATTTTTTTGGATATTTTTGAGAATTCTCCGAAATTATTTTTTGAAAATTTTTTGATTTTGAGAATTTTCCGGAAAATTTTTTTTTATGTGAGGAATGTCCAAAGGAAGGAAGAGTTTTTTGGAACATTCCTCACATAAAAAAAAAATTTTCCGGAAAATTCTCATAAAGGAAATTTTCTAAGATATTTTTTTTCGAAGGGTTTTTGTTGAAAAATTTTTTTTTGGATTTGAGAGTTTTTTTGAGATTCTTGAAAATTTGTCGAAAATTTCTGAGCGATTTATTGAGGGTTTTCACAGGTTGGGTGTGTAGTGAAGAAAATTTTCGTTTCAATTGAGACCTTTCGTAGGATTCTTTTGAGTATTGAAAATTTTCGGTTATTGGAGGAAGCTTGTAGCGATATATAAAGAAAATAGCGAATTACCAGAGTAAGCGGAAGGCTGCGGCGACGCACTGAATATAATAGCGATAAATAGAGAAGGTGGGGAAAATAGGAGACAAATTCAGAAAATCTTTGTTGGAGATTTGGTGAAATTTGAGTAATGGGCTAGAGTGATAGATAAATTAATTGTGTGTAATTTTCTGAATTCTGTCCTATTTTTCAAGTCTCCTCAACGACTTTTAAAGTAGTAGAGTAGGAGTCACACCACCGTATAGGGAAAATTCATTTTGCGAACACCTCCACAAAATATTATTGCTGTGCTACTACCCCCAAATCGATTAGTAAGAACGATTTATAATTAGTTAAGAGTAAAATTTTTCTAACAACTACTGGAAATTGGGTATAAAAATACAACAACTAAAGTTATTGTATTTATAGTATAACTACTGTGTCAAAGGAAAAATTGATTATTACATATATTTATATTTATTTAATTGTATTGGAAATTATTTACTGAAAATTGATTGCGACCAAGAAGAAACCTCAGATTATTACTCCAGATATAAACAAGAAGACAAGACCAAGAACTACTGAAGACTGAATAGCGACTTTATTAGATTCGCGTCAGGGTATTTCAGCAGCTACTCAAGAGCTAGGCAAACAAATTTCGAGTAGGCATTTTCAGCTAAAGGAACCGATAAAGAAGACCTCAAGAAAAGAAGCTATTTTCTTTGTTTATCTCCTTTTGTCCCTTTAGCAAAAGTACATACGGTAATCTCCAGAGTAACATACATATATAAATATACATATTATTATTATAAATCATTATAAAAATTGAAAATTAGTGACACAGTACTTAGGCAGGAAAATTGTCCCGTAAGAGAGTTAAGACTGATTCCTTTATTAGCGACCTCTCCATTCACGTGCACCAGGTATTGCAAGTTAAATCCCAGTCTTTGAAAAGATTCCAAAGACTTGGGCGGGCCCTCCCAACATAGCGAATACTGCAGTAACTGTAGAGTGTAACTAGCGACCAAACCGCTGTTTTTGTTTTCGTCCCTTAGTGTACGAGTAGAGTACAAAATGAACACAAGACAAGCAGCAAAGAAGGATCCGCGCATACGCCAGCGAATGGCAGCATCAAGTAGAATAAATGGGATGGACCCGAGCGAACTTATAATAATTCTAGATCAGATGGGACTTAGCATATCTGGGACAACAGCCCAACTAAGAGACAGACTCTTGCGGGCAAGTATTAGGACAGTGGATCCAGGTGCAGCAGTAAATTGGGATACAGTATGGGACGAAAGACCATGGGATCAAGCACCAGCAACATCGGCGGCTATAATGCGAGAGGAATCTTTTGAACAAATACCTCAGAAGAAGAAAAGAGGTAGGAAGCCTAAGAGAAGGACCAAAGAAGTAGAGTTGCAAAGCACGGAAACGGAGTATAGCCAAGAAGAGGGACAGGCAATCACGGAGCAGATTCAAGAAGTCACAACACAACAACAAACGACCGATGTACCAGTAGTTACGCTAGAAACGATAAGCAAAGCGACCACCACTATCACTACGACGACACCAGTTCGTACACGGGGACCAACGGATAGCTTCGCGATGCAGATGGTGTCTGCAAACACACGACCAAGAGTGCAAACAGGGTTTCCACCGCAACTCTTAGCGATGAGCAGTCATACACAGTTGGCATATACTCCGGGACTAATGAAGATGATACCGACCGGCTACCAATGGAGGCTACCAGAGCCACTTTTCCATTATACAGGAAATCATCCATCACCGGATTCCAGTACGGGAACTCCCGCGGTACCAATGATCCAGAGACCAATACAATTGATTACATCAGCGTCAACGGCTTCGGAACCAACGTTACCTTCGATGCCAGCCACCGCAGCGCCGTCGGTCACACGACCTCCTGCAATGGCACCAGCAACGAACGTCGGGGCCGGTCCGGGGACTAGTCAGAGGGGACAACCCCTAGCAGGAAGTGACAATCCGACAGGAACATCACAAAGCCAAACGCCACTGCAGGGGATAAACCCGAACGACAGTATTCAATATATTAGACAAGTAAAACATAGAGACCCCATAGCCAGTAACCCAAGAAATGGAAACTCAACAGATAGTAGCGACGTAAGCAACAAAGAAGAAGATGAGAATCGAGAAGAAGATGCCATTCCACGAGGGGCAGGACCATACGAACGGCTACTGCAGGAGTTTGAACATCTGAAAATGGCACAACATAGACCAATTCTCCTCCGAGAACCGGTATACGCGCCACAACCTCCAGTAGTCCCACCTCCGGTAGCAAACCCACAGGATTACGTAGACACTCCGAGACCACCGAGGGGATCTCAAGAGAGAAGAGAGCGACCCAGAAATCACGAAGTGGCAGAGATTCGGAGTCCTAAGGTGAACACCGTTCGTAGGCCAACAGACCAGCAAACCGAAGCATCAAAACAGAGAAGAGGAGAACGAAAGCGACTGTTATCGAGTAGCTCGGAAAGTAGCGTACTAGACCGAAGATTAGTAAAGAAGAGAGATAGCCGTAAAGTGAAAAACCGTAGACATAGGAGTTCGAGTAATAGTACCACAAGTAGCGACGGTAATACAACGTCATCAGACTCAGATAGCGACCACAATAAAAGAAGTACAAAACACAGGAGAGGCCACAAACGGAACCAGTCGATATCGACTAGCGATTCGGAAAATGAAGATAAGAAAATGAAACAAAAAAATAGGAAAAGTCATTCGAATGCAGATATAGCGGGGAAGAATGTTAAAATATTGCAGAGCTGGAACCTAAAGTTCAATGGGGAAGATAAGGAGCCAGAGGAAATTTTGGACCGGCTGCAGGATTGCAAAGCAAGCCTAGCCATGAGCGCCAGGGAGCTGTTGAATGTTTTACCATCGATCTTTTCGAAAAATGCTAGCAGATGGTATCGATCGAAGCGACCAGACTTAAAATCATGGAAAGACTTTAAAAAAGCATTCAGAAGGCAGTATTTGGGTCACAGAGATGAAGACACGATGACGGACTTACGGAACCGATCGATGGCAAAAGGAGAAAAGATTGCCAATTATATACCCTGCGTAGAATACATTGTTGACCACTTTAAGCGACCCCCTTCCAGGAAAACAATAGTAAAACAGGCCTACAAGGGCTTAAGGAAAGACTATCGACACTTCATGGCGGGGAAAGAAATCAAGACGCTCAAGGATATAGAGAAACTAGGATGAATTTGGGAAAAGGAGAAAGAACTAGATGACCGGTTTGAAGAGCCTCCACCAAAGGAGAAGATGAGCATACCAGGTGCAGCATACTCTGAGACACCCTCAGTCCGTAAGGTAGCGGCAGCCTACGAGAAATTGAACCCAGAAAGCGACACTAGCGACAGCACATCAGCGACAACCAAACCGGCGAGAAAGAGAAATTGGAATAGAAAAGCGAAGAAAAAACAAAAACAAATAAATGCGGTAGCCGCTGCCAAGGAGAATCAAAGGCCTGAGGCCAACGTACAAGCGACCCCAGTACAGCCAGCCTCACACAACGCGACCGCAACGATGACGCACAGCACACCGCTGAATCCACTGCGACCGAGTTTTGTGCCCGCTTGGCAATGGTTTCCTCCCCAGAATGTTAACTCGTTTCAGGGTAGAGGTGGTCAAGCCCAAGGATTCACAGGCCAAGGCGCCTATAATGTGAGATGAACTAGAGACCAAAATGGGCCTTCTGCCCAAAATATACCAGTATATGGTGCATGCTATACATGCCAGACGGTAGGGCACCGAGCAAGAGAATGTCCACAAAGGACATGCTACTTGTGTAGGGCTATGGGACACTATGCAAGCGAATGTCCCAATAGACAGCCGGCATGGCAGTCTTCTCCAAATAATCAGGCCATGGGAAACGGGATGCAGGGGAGGCAGAAGAGTCCCATACCTCCTCAGCAACCGCAAACGGGACGCAACTGGCAACAATAAAGGGAAGCCAGCATAGCGCCCAACCGACCATACAGGAGAAGAGAATAGCGACCCCAGAGAACGCAAAAATTAGCAGCAACCAAGAGAGAAGTGGATCGATGATAGTCGAGGCAGCTAAAAGTAGTAAGTCCACATTGTCAGATGGGGAGACCCACCCAGTATGGAGCAATACTTCAAACAGCGGAGGATTAAATGGGACCCCACCAATAGCGACCACAAAACCATTAATTAAAGAGAGTAGTGAGAGCAACAAAATTCGAGAAGAGAGAGAAAAAGCAGAGAGTAGAAAGAGTAGAGAGAGCAACAAAATTCGAGAAGAGAGAGAAATAGTAGAGAGTAGAGAGAGTAGTGAGAGCAACAAAATTCGAGAAGAGAGAGAAAAAGTAGAGAGTAGAAAGAATAGTGAGAGCAACAAAATTAGAGAAGAGAGAAAAAAAGTAGAGAATAGAAAGAGTCGTGAGAGCAAAAGGGTGACCGAAAGAGTGACAATCTTACCGATCCTCGAAGGGTCCGACGTAACGGCGCTCAAACCAACAGCTGACGAGCAGAAGGATTTCGAGCACCTAGCCCTCGTACGAGAGGCGGTCGACCTTCTGGAAGGGTCACAGGTGTCCACTCCCTCGTTGGAGGGCCCCTCCACCTTTGTTATAGACCTAGATGTTGGGGTGCCCACATCTAGTCTAGGGGGGGAGAGCAGCGTACTACGTACGCCGGAGGCCGACCAACTTGAGGTTCCGGAACCAGGCGAAGTCGAAGTCGCAGGTATGAGCGCAGAGAACCGCATCTTCACGAAGGTAATACTAGGTGGTAGACCGTACAGAGCCCTAATTGATGGAGGAGCCACGGTCTCCCTAGTAGGACCAGAGATAGCGGCTAAGTTCAAGGACCGATTGCGACCAGCGAACTCTGTTATAAGAAGTGTGTTAGGTGGAACAAAGAAAGTATTGGGGTATCTGGACATCAACATGGAATTGGATGGCAGGTCCAGGAAGCTGACGGTAAGAGCCGTAGATCCTTGCGACCACGACATTTTACTTGGACAGGACTTTACCACCCCATGGGATGTTGATGTGAGATACGGCAGACGGATGTGGAGGACAAACGAGGGCCCGTGGAAGCAATCTTGGGACGACGAGGAAATCGAAGCGACCCCAGCATACGCCGAATGCGCCGGAATTACCGAGGCAGACGACGAGCAGCGGAAAGCCATAGAAGACCTAGTGACCAAGATATTACCTCCGCCATCGGAAAATTTAGGAACGACCACACTGACCGAACATCACATAGATGTACTCTCCGCAGCCGCCATCAAACATCGGCCAAGGAGAATGTCACCCAAACTTCTGCAAGTAGTACACGAAGAGATAGAGAAGATGTTTAGGAGTGGAGTAATAGAGCGATCGGCAAATGAATGGAGTAGCGCCCCGGTAATCATCAAGAAGCCACACGGGAGCTATAGATTTTGTATAGATTATCGCGACCTCAACAAAGTCACCCGGAAGGATGCATATCCTATCAGGAGCATGGATTCCATATTGGACAAATTGCTTAAAGCCAAATATTTGACCAAAATTGACCTCAAGCAAGCCTATTTTCAACTACCGATGGAGCAAAGCAGCAAGAAATTTACAGCATTTGCAGTGCCGGGGTCAGGGCTTTGGCAATTTGTAAAAATGCCCTTCGGATTAACGAATGCGCCCATGACCTTCCAACGCCTGATCGATGCTTTGTTTGGCGTCCAGTATGAACCATATGTGTTTGGATACTTGGACGACATCATTATAGCGACCGAGACCTTTGAGGAACATCTCCAATGGTTGGAGCTGGTTCTCAAGAAGCTGGTCGAAGCAGGATTGGTAGTAAATCGGAAAAAGTGCAAATTCTGCTGCTCGAGAGTGACGTACTTAGGCTTCTTGCTTGACAAAGATGGATTGCGACCAGACCCAGAAAAGGTATCGCCAGTGACAGAATATCCAGCGCCGAAGACCGTTAAGCAGCTGAGACGATTTCTGGGTATGGTAGGATGGTACTCGCGATTCATTGAGAACGACTCAGAGATGAAAATTCCGTTAGTGAAGTTACTAAGAAAGGGGCAAGAATGGAAATGGGATAGCGACCAACAATAGGCCTTTGAAGGTCTAAAGAAGGCGCTAACGGTAGCTCCGGTCCTGGCAAGACCAGATTTTGGCAAAACCTTCACGGTCCAGAGTGATGCAAGCGGAGTGGCGATTGGGGCGGTTTTGACACAGGAAGGGGATGATGGAGAGCACCCCATCGTATATGTGAGTAGAGTACTCACGGCGGCTGAACGAAATTATACCACGTCCGAAAGAGAATGCCTGGCGTTATTATGGGCCATTAAGAAGCTGCGACCATACCTTGAAGGGTACGAATTCAAGGCCATCACCGACCATAGCGCCCTCCAATGGCTTCGTAATCTGAAGGACCCTACTGGACGACTAGCCCGTTGGGCACTTGAAATGCAGCAGTGGGACTTCGAAGTAATCCATCGGAAGGGCACTCTGCTGAAAGTGCCTGATGCGTTGTCCAGGATGTATGAAGATGGAGGGGAAATAGCTGGATTTGAAGAGATACAGGACGAGCGGTATGTAACTAGGATGGAAGAAGTACAAAGACACCCACACCGATTCCCAGACTGGCGAATCGAAGATGGCATGTTGTAAAAATTTCGTAGTGACCGCCTATTAGACCCAGTGACATCTCGAGAAGAAGGATGGAGTCTGGTCGTCCCAGTAGAGTACCGTGAGAGAGTGATGACGGACAGCCACTCCATCACCTCCGCGGGACACCTGGGACTTGAGAAGACCTATCACCGAGTGGCCCGCGAGTACTACTGGCAAGGCATGTACTACGACGTGCGCCACTTCGTCCAGGCTTGTCTCGAATGCCAGAAGCACAAGTCCTCTCAGACGGGACCCCTAGGGCTACTAGGCAAAAGAATTGTAGAGCGACCATGGGCCGTAGTGGCAGCAGATCTTATGGAATTTCCACCAAGTAAGAGCCAATTCAAATACTTGGTGGTATTCCAAGATCTCTTCACGCGGTGGATCGAGCTGAAGCCGCTGAGGAAGGCGGATGGCAAGTCGGTGGCTCGCGCCCTAGAGGAGCTCATCTTGTTTCGGTGGGAGACGCCGAACTACGTACTCACAGATAACGGGAAAGAGTTCATCAATAAGCACCTGACCGCCACGCTGAAGGAGTATGGAGTGACCCATGTGACTACGCCACCGTACCATCCGCAAGCCAATCCAGTGGAGAGAAGCAATCGAACCCTAAAGACCATGATAGCGACCTTCGTAAAACAAGACCATCGGAATTGGGATGCCCATCTTCATGAGTTTAGGCATGCAGTCAACACTGCCATGCAAGCGACCACCAAGGTATCACCAGCCTTCTTGAATTATGGACGACACCCAAGGCCGGTGAAGAGTTTTCGAAGAGAAGTAGAGCCAAAGCGACCAATTATTAGTAGCGACCCTGAAGATTGGTTAGAGAGAGAGTAAGAAGACTGGATGCCCTACGCGACCTAGTAATCAGGCATATCGATTCTGCAAAGGAGCGACAAGCCAAATACTGCAATCGTGGCAGGAAGGAGGCGACATTCCAGGTAGGAGACTTAGTAATGAGAGCAAACCACCACTTGTGAAACAAAGACAAGCGTTTTTCGGCTAAGTTAGCTGGTCGGTTTGACGGCCCGTTTGCCACCAAAGAAGTTAAGTCTCCGCTGGTATACGTGCTAAATATGGGTGAGGATAAAAGAATACTCGAGGTGCACGTGAGTGAATTGAAGAGATATATTTCCCCAAGGGGAAAAGCCCAGTAGTAGCGACCTCTTCCTTACAAGCGACCTCGAAGTTGTTATATTTTTTTTTGTCGTTTATGTTCACAGATTAAAGAAGAGAACCATCGACCAGAATGTTCAGAGCTAGGGGAGTGCGCAGAGGTCGAACGAGCCGAGGAGATCACCACCCTTATCCCGAGTTCGAATACCCCGTTAGCTGCCGTATCCCAAATGACGATCGGGTACAGCAAGTGGGAGCTATGGCGACCCTTCGTAGCCCTCCACCTACGATTGGAGATAGCCCCATGACCGCCCCCGAATGGGAAACCGCGGTGCAGCAGGAGTGGGAGCAGCAGGAGAATAATCGGGCCTTCAACGCTCTGATGGCGACGACCCAAACCCAGGAGTTCCCACGGGAATTGCCCCCATCCTATCCTGCTGGAGTGGAACCCATGGGCCCCGCGGACATCGAGGTTGGAACCCACACTCCATCGGGACACGACGATACCCAGAAACCCGGAGAGGATTGGAGGGTCCAGGAAGCTGGGAAAGGAATGGCGGTCCACGGGTTCGCCCCTCACTCCGAGCCACGGGGTATGTCGTTCGTAGCGACCCGGATCAGCGACCCCACCGGAGCAGAACCATCAAGACACCAGATGGCGTCGATCGCCCCGAGCGACCCGAGACGAGTCACCTGGGCGGATGAGCAGGAGGAAGAGAAAGCCATCCGGAAGCGGATGAGGAACCGCCGACTCCAACCCGCCCCTCAGCAAGTGGAAGTTGAACACCCTCCTCCACCCGTGATATCTCCCGGGGACGGGTACGGCGTCGTCGACAGCCGGGGAAGCGGCTCCGGCGCGGGGGGTCTCACAACCGTCTACGTTGCCCTCAGCGACGGTATTCCCGTCGGAGCGGAGTCATAGGAGCCCAGAGAGACCGACGCCAGCCCCGCGTCGTGTACTGCACCCACCACCAGACCCACCAAGCGACCCATCTAGGGCTGCCGCCCCGCAAGAAGATATCATGGGGAGGATCCAGCGACTGGCGGAGAGCCTTTCGGACCTTCCGCCACACGATCGAGCTGCCCTGCTACGCGCCACCTTGGAGGCCCATCGCCTCGAGAAGAGCCATCGAAGCGACCCATAGAAGGAGGGCAACCTGACGATCTAGCGACCACCATGCGAATAGCGACCCATCCGAGACCCTACGCATCGGCGACCAAAGGGGCATAACCTGAGAACTACTAGCGACCGAAACCTGGAGTGACGGAGGCATACCCATGCCCAGTAAGTAATTAAAAGGCTTGTTATTTATTTATTTATTTGGAATTTTTTTATTTAGGATATTATAATTTCCCCGATGGTCGCGCGATCTATGAGCGCTATTGCTCTGTAGTCGGATTGGGAGTAGTAAGGTGAAGGTATTAATACATTTTTTTTGTGTTGTTTTCAGCTTGATTAGTTTTAAGTGTAGAGATGTATATATATATATATATATATATATATATATATATATATATATATATATATATATTGTTTTTGCAAATGATGGGATACAATGGCCCAATTAGAGTCTCGTTTGATTATTGGAATAACCAGTCCACTCCTGGCGGTGTGTCCCGTTTAGGGGGGGAGAGTTTGTGACGTGTATTTCACGTCCCAATAATATTAAATACGGGCAGTCAATCGCGACCCAGTCGCCCGTCACCAGAGCCAAGCATTTCTCACATTTAATTAGTATTGTAATTAATGGGGGGATTGTTATTATTTGTTGAGAGAATGAGGATAAGGAGTCGCGACCGAGGAAGGCCGCAGACCGGCACACACACGCACACACCCATACCGGCGGCACCAGCTGATCGCCGCAGCGACGACTGCTAGGAGCGAGCAACGGCGACGAGTCTACACACACAGGCACAGCACCAACATCACTGCACACTGTACGCGCGACTCTCTCTCTCGCTTGCTCTTTCTTCCTCGCCTCTCGAGGATGATGAGCCGCTGCCCGCGCACACACATACACACACGCGCGCGCGGCCGCCCTCTCCCCCGATGCACGCAGACGCGGGAGGAGAGAGGATTCACAGCGGCAGCGGCGGCTTCCTCAAGGCACACCATCTCGGCTGTAGCCACGAGAGAGAGAGAGAGAGAGAGAGATATACCGACTCGGCTGTCGGCAGAGGGGAGAGCTAGCAGCCGCCGCGCCGCGAGCCGCATGAAGCTGCCGGCCTCTCCTAGCGTAGGCCGACGCGCGCACGTCGCCGCTGCCAACTGTGTTGGTCCGGCAGCGATAAAACCGAAAGCGCCCGATATAGATATACACGCCGGGTTGCCCGCGCGTGTATATCTAGCAATTCATAATTGCCCGCGCTGCGTAAACAGGGTGGCATTCGCGAAGCGAGCCAATGAGGAGTAGCGACTCAAATCACCGCTGACTTGGCCTTGATTTTTGCATGTAGGGAAAATCAAGGCCAATCACCGTAAAGGAAAGGGCGGAAGCAACAAGAGTTTGAGCTGAAGTTGCGCGAGAAGAAAAGCCAAAATTTTGGAAGAGATTTCCGCCCTCTCCGATTTTAAACATTGACTGCCCGGCCTTCAGCGACGACAGACGTAGCGAGAATTTTGCCTGCCGTTCGAGCGTAGTAGACCGCGTGGAGAGATATCGCCCGTCCGCCCGTCGACGACGTAGACGTACTCGCTGAGAGCTATATATCGGGTGAACATTACCCGGCGACTTTGCGACCTACGAGGGAGGACATCGCGAGACGTGCCCGATTAGCGACGGTGAGTGGACTAGCGTAGCCATGTTTGTATAGCGACATATTCATTATAAGAATAATTGTAAATTGGTGACCGATAGTATTATCCGACTATTAGAAATAAAGCTTGAGTATATTTAAAGTGAAAATTGTGAGTGCTTATTATAAATTTATTAATTCCTGATTTTTCCTCTTCACGGAACTTCCTCTGGGAAAGGGCTCGTGCCGAGTTAGCCGCGCTTTACCTGGCGCCCACTAACTTAGAAAATTTGGTAAAGTGTCGAGATAATAAGCCATAGTAACCCCCACGTTACAAAGTATGCCTCTCTAACAATCTTTCCAATAAATCACTGTTGCAAAAGCAAAGCCTGTATATAGTTCTATGGATGAATAGTTAAGTAAAATATGTTAACTAAATATAGCGATGGTTAATTGTTTCTAAATAGTATGTCTATATTTTCCTGCCATTTCCATAGTTTTTGAGCAAGAGCTCTGAAATTTTGTATATAAGCTATAGAACCCTTGACAAAACTGTATTTTGTATCAGTTTTCATTCATTAATTTTCTTGCCGATTTCACCTCTAGATTTACACCCGGCATTTAGGTTTGCAAGTGTGATTTCTTAAATCGTTATTTAAGGAGCATCTATTAGTTACAGTGACTTGTATAACTGTTTCCTATTATTTTTTTAGGTGTTGAAAAGTGTATTTACTCCACATGTTATCTCAGTATTTATAATTATAATAATGAGAATTATAATTATCTAATTATAATTCTGAGGTGACAATTTAAGTACATATACTTTTCTGGACCTAAAAATAAAATAACAAAATAGTTAATAAAAGCTGAAATAGTTTGCAGTTTTGTAAAGTGTATCATAGCACCTACACAAAATTTCAGAGTTCTTGCTCAAAAAGTATGGAAATTACATGGCCAACTTGTTTTCAATATCAGATGTCGAAACAGTAAGACTATTTTTTCTTGCCATTTTTATAGTTTTTGAGCAAGAGCTCTGAAATTTTGCATAGTTGATTTTACCTCGAGACCTACACCCGGCATTTGGGTTTGCGAGTGTGATTTCAGGCAAGGATTAGAAGAGAGAATCTCTTAAGTGTAATGATTTATATCACTGCTTTCTACAATATTTGTACATGGATAAAATTATAATTACTTTGCATTTTACCTCAAGGAATAAGAAATAATCAAATTTTATTACGTACTGAGGTATAAGCCCAAGTAATTATAACTCTTTCTATGTGCAAATATAGTAGAAAACATTCGTAAAAATCACAACGGTTAAGTATGCCTCTCTAACAATCTTTCGAAGAAATCACTGTTGCAAAAGCAAAGCCTGTGTATAGTTCTATGGATGAATAGTTAAGTAAAATATGTTAACTAAATATAGCGATGGTTAATTGTTTCTAAATAATATTTCAAATATCTGTACAAAATTTTATATATTTAGTTGGAACAGAAAACAAATGGCAAGGAAATGACATAGCAACTCTTAAGCCAAAACAAGGAAATCTTATATTTTCATGCTATTTGCTTTGTATTCAAGGTAGATAAATGAAATTTCGTACCAATATTTGAAATATCATTGAGAAACAATCAATCATAGCTATTTTTAGTTAACTAACTTTATTTCAATATTCACCCAGAGATCTATCACGGATTTTGATTTTAAGGAAGTGATTTCTTAGAAAAATGATTAAGGAGGCACCCTGAATCACTGTGACTTGTATCACTGTTTTCCACTATATCTGTACATAGCGAAAATTATGATTACATGCGGTTTTCTCTAAGTATGTTATTATACTTACTAAAAAATATGCTGAGAAGTGTCTGGCAATATACTTACAATTGATTATTTTTTATCCTCTGAGGCAAAAGGCTAAGTAATTATAGATTTTATACGTAAAATTATAGTAGAAAATAGATACAAGTCACTAATATGTCTATAAAAGATTTACATGGAAATATAAATTGTGTACATACTTTTCTAGTTGTATCAAGAGATCTTTAAAGGACCTTTTTAAAGCAAAGCAGTGAATTTTATTCAAGAGAGTCTTCAGGTTTCCTGCAATGGTTAGATGTAACTCATTTCATCGAAATAGTTTCCTGGCACCTTAGTCAAGAAAAATTATATGCACATAAATTTCTTCACTCGCATCAGTGCCTAAGGTAAATGCTACTATTATTAATTAAAAATATTGATTAGCATCATTAAGATAAAGTTTAAATTCACTTAAATATTTAGGTTAGACAATGTTGTGAAGAAAAAGAATTGCAGCTGGTGTAACTTGGCTATATACAGAAGTTGATGTCATGGTAGAAAATGAACGAAGAAAAGATCTCGCACTTATTTATTCATTATTAAGGCCATTTCCATCCGGTTCAGCACACCTTATACAAAAACTTACAGAACATATTACAAATGAAGGGCTACAGGTAATGGATAAAATGTAATAATTGTAACTTTAGATAATAGTTTTTTAAAGTAACAATGTTCACTGTTATTAATCACATATCTTCATCGTGACAACCCGCCCACGCGCCGGAATTGGTAAATACAAGCTTTTCTAATTTAGAAATTTTGAATTTGAAATTTCCTACAAATTAAGAACATTTAGGATAGTTTGTAAGTTTCTCTTTATAATATACAAAATATGTTTGCAAATACATTAATCATATACGGACTATTTTGTTCAATTAATACTATCACACAGTTTTTGTTAGAATACATGTATATAAATATAAATAAATAAATCAAAATTAGAGAAAAATCACTTCTTTAATTATAAATATTTATATTAATTTCCTTCTTTTATACAAAAATATATGTACAGTAGTTTTCAGAGAGAAGGAAGAAAAAACAGTTTTATCAATTAAATTAAATTTTTTTAAAAACTTTTTTTGTATATTAAATTACAAGGCACGGAAATATTGACAATAAGTATTATAGCTAAGATAATTATATAAACAAGCTGTTACTCTCTGTTACTGTTTCGGAGCATGTTTTGGTGAATTGAAACTTAACCTTATTTAACTGTCTGTTTCTCTTTCCGGAACAGCTTCAATAGGTACTCGTAAGTACTTAAATTAATTTGAAAATTTGTCAAATAGGCAAGGTTATAGTATTAAATATTATTACTTACTTTTTCTTTGGTTTATGTCTAACAGGAAGAAAGTCTTTTTGGTATCTTCAGTCTTTTGCAATATTTACAAATAGTGAAAGAGGTTACTTATAACATACAACTCTAATTTAAATATTCTCTCGTAACATAAAAGAGCCCACTAATTCTAATGTTTGGTACATTCATTGGCAATATATTCTTGTATTTCACCAAGTCGTTTCTTTCAACCCAGTTGCTGTTTGTGTGGCAATATGCAATATAATGACCCATTCCATTAGGATCTAGTGGTAGGACAAATTTCACCACACCACATATAACAAAGGTATTATTTATTATTACCAATTTTGTTGGTATGTAATCCAATTTTGATTTAAAATTTGCTGCATCAATTTGTAGTACGTCTTTTCAAGGAAATAATCGAGGGCCTCGATGAAACTAGATAATTTTCTACCAGGGTATATGCTTCATCAGTGTCAATCCATAGGTATGGTCCTATTGTGGATTGACACAACGCACTTTGTTTTTGGCAATTCTTGCAATATAAAGTTTTATCATTAAAATAACTGTTTATTTCTTGTTCCAAATTTTTATAATAATATAGCCAAGCAATTTTCAAATTTGGCAGTGCTGTTGTTATTCTTTTACATTCTTCTTTGAATCCACAGTGAGTGCATTCCGTATTTTCTACTGTGCATTCATATGAATTCATTAATAATGAAAAATGTTGACCAATATTTGTATTGCAATCTATAACATTACTATTATTATTTTTAAATAATGAGTACAATATGTGCGCACGGTTTGTGTACAATACGGTATTGACTCCTGATATAGAATGTTTCATTACTGTATTAGCATAGCATAAGTATTTTTTGGCTGCTTTGACATTTATACTTCTTTCTATGAAACTTCTAAAATCTACAACTTTGAGGCAATCATTACTAAGAATTTCAGTTATAGTATCGAATGCACACGTATTCAAAAAACTGACTTTTTGTTGTTTCATTGGCCTTTCTAATTGCTTGTTTCCATTAGTTACGTTTTTTCTTCCTGTGCTTCTTTTGTTATCCGGTTGTTGCAGGCGCAGAGCAATATCAGGATTAGGTCGAACATGAATGCTTCAACCATTTCATTTTGTATACAAACAAGTTTAATTTCTAGAAAACTTTGTTTTTCCTCAATTGACGTTTCATTATTTAACAATGAAGAGTGCATCATCATGTTCTTTTGAAACTGTGCATAGGTGTTATCTTCCAGGGAGGTATCTTTTTTTTTTAATTATTTGTATCTATATCTATTTCTATTTCTGGAATTGTTGTGTGCACGATAACTTCTTGTTGAATATTGCAATTTTGGAATAAGTCTTCATCTTCATTCACTTTGGAGTCCTTTTCTTTTGTTATTGACTTGAAAGGAGAACCTGAAAAAAAGAGGAAATTACTACATATTCAATATTTTTAATATTATATTTAATATAATATAATAGTATAACTATAGATAAATTATTTTTACTTAAAGATATTGAAGTGTCATCTAAAATTTCGTCGAATTCAATATTGGAACATTTGTTTTTCCACTGTTCTACTGCAAACAAGTGCTCATTACTGTGATTTAATTTAGGCTTTTCCTGTTGCTTTTCCTTTTTCTCAAGTTTTAAATTATTTATTGCAGCTCTGGCCAGCATCGTATCAGCAGTGATGTCTCGACAATGCTTCACGATAACCTTATCCTCTCTTAAAATAATGTTGTTTAAACCACGCTTCAGTTCTCCAAAATACGCTTCGTTCCGAGCTGAAGTTGCAACGTCATGAGGATTTTGAAAATAATCTTGCATCACGTTGGTCCAACATACAAATTCCTTGCATAATTCAGCTAATCTATCTGCGAAATCTGGTAAGTAATAATCGTTTCCCTGCATTCCAACATATGAATCATTTTTATTAGAAACTTCAGAGATAACATCATTTTTTATTTTTTGAATATAAACATGAGTTAGTCTAGATTTTTCATCAGGATCTTGAATTTCTAAAGCTTCGTGATTGTCTATGTTTTCTTCAGGTTTAATTATGTTTGAACTATTTAAATCAAAGTGAAAGTTTGTATTAATTTGATTAAACGGCCCATAGCTTCCTGACAACTTTCATGATAATATTCGCTATAGGCTACAATAAAAACATATTTTAAAACTTCTTCAAATATATTTAATCATTCTATTGTAGTAATAAATCCAACACACTTAATATATAGCTGTTTGACTTTTGAATTTCCTTTTGAAAAACAAGGCCATCGAGTAACTGCATGTTCTAGATGAGCTATATCTATTCTCATTTGAGTTTGAATTTTTATATTAATTTCTTTTCCAAGTAAAATCAAAAGACACGAGTCATTATACATTTTAAATGTCATGGAATTAAAAGCTAAGCAAGCACCAATCTGTAAAGCTTCACCCATGTCTGTTATTATTTCTTTTGGTATTTTTGCACCTGATTGTACCCAGTTTTTAAGCCAGTAGGTATAAAAGCAAGTGTCATTTTTTTCAGACATAGCTTGCGCTACTGGTACAATCATATTATCAATATGTGTGCACATAACTGATAAAAAACATCACTGGCGTCTCCACCAGGTCTATTTATTTTTAATGTTACAGATGCTGTAGCATCCAATGATACTGCATTACCTAATATACTGAGAATATCATTGTAGACACTAACTTGCTCTGGTGACCAATACATTATAAAAAATTTGTCATATCCAATTCCTCTGATAAATCTATTGAATTCTACATTATTTTTTATTTCTGTTAGTGAGTCAAATAAATTGGTTCCACGTTTTATACCTAGCTCTTTACTTTTTGCATCCTGCCTAGCATTTTGGACTTGCGATAATTTATATAAATGAGCTGGTTCTGGATCACCATCTGCCATTTCTGTTCTTGCTTTGTCTCGTTTCCATTGCTTAGGTGCTTTATATAAAACCTCTTTTTCGACCTCAAATTTTGCCGATTTTTGCAAACGAATTTTTTTTTTGTGAGGTATTTTTCTTGAATCAACAGCACTCACAGTGAATTTTACAGGAGTATCTAATATAGGTTTTTCTTTACACACTATAAATATATTACTAAAGCATTCTGTACAGTGACCAGCTATTTTTATATAGGCATTATAACTTCCTATATAATGCCTATCAAAACTGTAAGCACAAGGTAACTTCTTATCATCTCATACTAATTGTCTAATGATGTATGTCCAACCTTCTTGTAACGATTAATTTGTGCGATCATCTGTATATGTTTTTTTAATAGGACGTATTACAGACCATTGTTCAAGTGACACTGTAATATCAAATATTAATTTATATTTTTTATTACTATTCTGTGGTATTCTTCTTTTCTTTCCAGGTACATCTTCTGCATCTATGTCACTTTCATCACTATGGTCTTTCTTCCTTTCTTCTTCAACTTCATCTTCATGATACTCGTAAAGTGCCCTTTTTCTTGATTTGCGTAACTCATCTGCAGTATCTATGTCACTGATATAAAAGTCATGATTGTCTTCATTTTTATCTACAATTATCTCTTCTAAACCCTGATGTTTTCTATAGTATGTTTGAGTGTTGTGTCGATCTTGCTCAACGTGTTTAAATAAATTCACGTGGTTTATTAAATTATTAAGGGAGTTGCACACCTCTTTCCACACATTGTCACTTCTACATTTTAAAGTGTTATTTTCTTGATAAATCTCAAACTCTAATAGTTTTTCGAGTATTTTTTCTGCTGGACCTGCAGCCTTGCGTCCAACCATTTTAATTGTACATTATCTGAATAAAATTTATACTTTAAATAACTAGTAATTAGTATTATTATAATAATTATATAATAATTATATTATCTGCAATAACGACTTTTAAATCCGTGATTGTTGAAAAGGCTAAACCGTTTTCGATGAAAAAGGTAACAATAACTATTGCAGTACAATTTGTTCTTCTTTTGTTTTTTCTAAGAATTTGAATTACATGCGCGGTTCTTGACTATCGCAACGTTGCGTTCGATTATCGAAAGTCTTTCGATTGTAGCAGACAGGAAATTTTGAAAGAAAAAAAAATTACGTTTCATTATTATTACTAGTTATTTTAATTAATTTTAGTTAAGTTATTAGTTATTAGTAATTGGTAAAATACACAGCTGTAAAGTATTTTATTTTGAATCTTGTTATTCATAATTATAATTGTTATTATTAATTTTGCAGTTAAAATATCAACATGTGGAAAGTGGATTTTGGATTCTATATTATTTGGAATTGAAAATTTTATGGAACATCTATTATTTATTTTGGATTAGGACTCCAGGACTACAATTATTTAAGTCTGAGTAAATCTTAGAAATATTAAAAAATCAAGGTATATTTATCATCAAATTTAAAATGTTAAGTAAAGAAAATTCTAAGATTTATCCAACCAAACATCAGAAAGGATACTTCATTTATAATTACTGGTATTACTGGTTAACTATTGTATATTTTTGTATAAATAAAAATAAACAAGTATAAAAGTTTATTAATAAAAGAGATTTATTAATTTTATTAAATTAGCTCAATTATACATACAAATCGTATTTAAAAATGCATTACATAGTGTTTACATATGATTATTTCTCATAAAAAAGTAGTAAATGCTGGTAAGTACTTTGAATCATATGTCCATGTACAACAAAGAACAATATGAGTATGAAGACTACCTTCTTAGAACTAATAATCAACAATTTATACTTTTCATTTTCACAATTGAAAAGTTCCCACCGCCTATCTTTTGATATGAAAAGTTAGTGTGTTATTAGGAGAAAAGGCCAACTGTGTAATTGTTAAATGATGCACTGGTAATTTTTGTGTTTGAAATCAAGTTTTTGTGTTCCATAAAATTATCACTGCATGTTCTGCCGATGTAGACTTTGATGAAGTAGCAAGTAAAGTTCCATCATATCTTGCTGCTTAAAAATATTTCATAACCATGCCCATAAGGTTTTTGTAATTCTGGCCAAAGTGTGCATCAAACTAATTCTTCTTCTAAAGGAGGTTCATCATAATTTATATTCCTAGAATTTTCTATCACATTATTCTGTGATATTTATCGTTAGGTTCATCATCTAAAACAGACTTATTAGTCAAACTGTCAAACTAAAAGTAGGGATTGATATGCCTTCAGTCACGGTATTTAATAAATTCACTAACATCATCTGCTATTTTCTCCAAATAATGTCTAAAAGTTAATGGAGCAGTGAAGATGCATACCACTTTTTCTGCAAAAGTAAAAATCTGTCAATAAGAAAATAAAGTTTAGTATCACGTATATTTATGGATTTGTCAAAACTATTTTGTTTTGATTATAAAAGTCATCTTACCTTTGCTTCCGTCCCAACAATGGTCTAACATAGCAGCCAAGTGCCCGTTCGGTGCTGTTCTTGGTTCCCAACTTTGAGATTTTTCTTGATAATTCCATTTATGGAATGATCCATGATAACCATGTGTAAAGAAATTCAGCCCCCTTCGCCAACTCGCATAGTTTCAAACCAAATACCAGGTCTACCAAATCGGCGCCCAAATAATTGCAGTTTTATCAAAAGACTTTATGGGTTGAGTATATTTATTGCATTAACTTCAATTACAGGATGACAATGGACTTCATTATCCAAACATCGTAACTGCTAAGAATACTTTGTAATGAAATTTCATATTCTTTATTATGGATAAAAATGCTTGGCCAACCAAAGTTTGCACTTTAACAAAGTCTACAATCTTCCTGTGAAAAGTAAAAGTCTAAATTAAAATTTTCAAAATAAAATTGTATAATATTCTTAATGCTTTGGAAACCTTATATTTACTTGAAGTTGTACGTACATAGTTGAATACAATAAAATTGTTGAAATCTCCACAGCAAGTAATAACAATTTGGGTTTGGATTTTCCCCAGGTTAACTTTGTAAAAGAGAGTTAATCCAGCTTCAATAGGTCATTTTTTAGAAAAATTCAATATTTATATTGTCTCCATTTCTCGGTCACCCACTCTAAACCAAAATCCAGATCCAACACGAGTACTATTTATTTTACAATACCTGTATAAAAACGAGCATACATCAGAGTTAGCTCCAAAATTGAAATATTTCATGAAAAAGATCAATCATTGATACTCACTAACCATGTGTCTGGAAAACAGAGGGATCAAGATTTCGTACTTAACAGGTTGCATCTGTGAGATCAAAGAACAAATAACCAATCCAGAAAGAAATTGTAGTTCTTTATGGCCTTTGCCAAAGATGTCATCCACAACAGAAAGATTGTCAACTGCTTTCGTAATAACGCACTGCTCTGAAATCTACACTGTAATAATATTGTGTTAAATCTGCTTTCGATTTCATTGTATAAATGATCAGCTAATGGTTCAGGATACGCCACACATAGTGAAAAAACATCGCTATAAAACAAAATATAAAACATTATGAATTATCTTCTTCTTTGAAAAATAAAACATGTAGAATAAAGTATTTTATACCACTCTAACCTCAAAATCATAACTTCAATATGATTATTCGGCTCTCATGGTATAAAATATGGTTCGGAACTGGTGCGTAAGATGATTTTTACCTTATGTGATTTTTCTCACTTGCTTTGTTCGTACAAAAAACGTCACACAAGCAAATAATCACCTTCCGTACATGAGCCGCAATTCTTTTCTCTAGATCTCTGGGTGAATATTGAAATAAAGTTAGTTAACTAAAAATAGCTATGATTGATTGTTTCTCAATGATATTTCAAATATTGGTACGAAATTTCATTTATCTACCTTGAATACAAAGCAAATAGCATAAAAATATAAGATTTCCTTGTTTTGGCTTAAGAGTTGCTATGTCATTTTCTTGCCATTTGTTTTCTGTTCCAACTAAATATATAAAATTGTGTACAGATAATTGAAATATTATTTAGAAACAATTAACCATCGCTATATTTAGTTAACATATTTTACTAAACTATTCATCCATAGAACTATACACAGGCTTTGCTTTTGCAACAGTGATTTCTTGGAAAGATTGTTAGAGAGGCATACTTTGTAACGTGGGGGTTACTATGGCTTATTATCTCGACACTTTACCAAATTTTCTAAGTTAGTGGGCGCCAGGTAAAGCGCGGCTAACTCGGCACGAGCCCTTTCCCAGAGGAAGTTCCGTGAAGAGGAAAAATCAGGAATTAATAAATTTATAATAAGCACTCACAATTTTCACTTTAAATATACTCAAGCTTTATTTCTAATAGTAGGATAATACTATCGGTCACCAATTTACAATTATTCTTATAATGAATATGTCGCTATACAAACATGGCTACGCTAGTCCACTCACCGTCGCTAATCGGGCACGTCTCGCGATGTCCTCCCTCATAGGTCGCAAAGTCGCCGGGTAATGTTCACCCGATATATAGCTCTCAGAGTACGTCTACGTCGTCGACGGGCGGACGGCCGATATCTCTCCACGCGGTCTACTACGCTCGAACTGCAGGCAAAATTCTCGCTACCTCTGTCGTCGCTGAAGGCCGGGCAGTCAATGTTCAAAATCGGAGAGGGCGGAAATCTCTTCCAAAATTTTGGCTTTTCTTCTCGCACAACTTCAGCTCAAACACTTGTTGCTTCCGCCCTTTTCTTTACGGTGATTGGCTTTGATTTTCCCTAGATGCAAAAATCAAGGCCAAGTCAGCGGTGATTTGAGTCGCTATAATCCTCATTGGCTCGCTCCGCGAATGCCGCCCTGTCCACGCAGCGCGGGCAATATGAATTGCTAGATATACACGCGCGGGCAACCCGGCGTGTATATCTATATCGGGCGCTTTCGGTTTTGTCGCTGCCGGACCAACACAGTTGGCAGCGGCGACGTGCGCTCGTCAGCCTACGCTAGGAGAGGCCGGCAGCTTCATGCGGCTCGCGGCGCGGCGGCTGCTAGCTCTCCCCTCTGCCGACAGCCGTGTCGGTATATCTCTCTCTCTCTCTCTCTCTCTCGTGGCTACAGCCGAGATGGTGTGCCTCGAGGAAGCCGCCGCTGCCGCTGTAAATCCTCTCTCCCCCCGCGTCTGCGTGCATCGGGAGAGAGGGTGGTCGCGCGCGCGTGTGTGTATGTGTGTGCGCGGGCAGCGGCTCATCATCCTCGAGAGGCGAGGAAGAAAGAGCAAGCGAGAGAGAGAGGGTCGCGCGTACGGTGTGCAGTGATGTTGGTGCTGTGCATGTGTGTGTAGACTCGTCGCTCCGAGCAGTCGTCGCTGCGGCGATCAGCTGATGCCGCCGGTATGGGTGTGTGCGTGTGTGTGCCGGTCTGCGGCCTTCCTCGGTCGCGACTCCTTATCCTCATTTCCTCAACAAATAAATAACAATCCCCCCATTAATAACAATACTAATTAATATGAAAATGCTCGGCTCTGGTGACGGGTGACTGGGTCGCGATTGACTGCCCGTATTTAATATTATTGGGACGTGAACTACACGTCACAACTTAACCGTTGTGATTTTTACGAATGTTTTCTACTATATTTGCACATAGAAAGAGTTATAATTACTTGGGCTTATACCTCAGTACGTAATAAAATTTGATTATTTCTTATTCCTTGAGGTAAAATGCAAAGTAATTATAATTTTATCCATGTACAAATATTGTAGAAAGCAGTGATATAAATCATTACACTTAAGAGATTCTCTCTTCCAATCCTTGCCTGAAATCACACTAGCAAACCCAAATGCCGGGTGTAGGTCTAGAGGTAAAATCATCTATGCAAAATTTCATAGCTCTTGCTCAAAAACTATAAAAATGGCAAGAAAAAATAGTCTTACTGTTTCGACATCTGATATTGAAAACAAGTTGGCCATGTAATTTCCATACTTTTTGAGCAAGAACTCTGAAATTTTGTATAGGTGCTATGATACACTTTACAAAACTGTAAACTATTTCAGCTTTTATTAACTATTTTGTTATTTTATTTTTAGGTCCAGAAAAGTATATGTACTTAAATTGTCACCTCAGAATTATAATTATATAATTATAATTCTCATTATTATAATTATAAATACTGAGATAACATGTGGAGTAAATACACTTTTCAACACCTAAAAAAATAATAGGAAACAGTTATACAAGTCACTGTAACTAATAGATGCTCCTTAAATAACGATTTAAGAAATCACACTTGCAAACCTAAATGCCGGGTGTAAATCTAGAGGTGAAATCGGCAAGGAAATTAATGAATGAAAACTGATACAAAATACAGTTTTGTCAAGGCTTCTATAGCTTATATACAAAATTTCAGAGCTCTTGCTCAAAAACTATGGAAATGGCAGGAAAATATAGACATACTATTTTGGTATCTGATTTTTTAACCATGTTGGCCATGCTATTTCCATAGTTTTTGAGGAAGAGCTCTGAAATGCTATATGGATGCTATGGAACACATTAGAAAACTTTCCACTACATACGTTTTTATTAACTCTGTCTATTCTTGATTTTACCTCCAGATTTACACTCGGAATTTGGGTTTGCGAGTGTGATTTCTTAAATGTTTATTTGAGGAGCATCTATTAGTTACAGTAACTTGTATAACTGTTTTCTATTTTTTAGGTGTAGAAAAGTATATTTACTCCACATGTTACCTCAGTATTTTGATTATAATATTGAGAAATAAGTGTGCTTAGATGTAACTTTTATAATATACTTTAAGTGTTCATTTTTCTTATGTTCTGAGGTGACATATCAAGTAAATAAACTCTTCTGGATCTAAAAATAAAATAAAAAACAGTTATTATTCTCCTTAACTGACGTTTCAAGATATAATGCTTGCAAACCCAAATGCCTGGTGTAGATGTAGAGGTAAAATCTACAAGGAAATTAATGAATGAAAACTGATATAAAATAAAGTTTTGTCAAGTGTTCTATAGCACTTATGCAATATTTCAGAGCTGATGCTCAAAAATACGGAAGTGACAGAAAAATATAGTCTTACTATTTCGTTATCTGATTTTTGAAATATATTGGCCATGCCATTTCCATAGATATTGAGGAAAAACCCTGAAATTTGCATAAATGCTATAAAACACTTGTCATAACTTTATACTATATCAGTTTACATTAATTCTTCTTCTAGTAGATTTCACCTCTACATCTGCACCTGAAATTTGGGTTTACAAGCATAATATCTTGAAACTTCAGTTAAGAAAGATCTGTAGCGACTCGTATAACTGTTTTTTATTTTATTTTTAGGTCCAGAATAATATATGCACTTTACATGTCACCTCAATCTTTTATAAAAGCTCTTAATATTCACTTCTATACTTTTCAAAAATATATTAGAATTTTAGATTTTTATGTTGTTAAACTATTATTGTATATTTCTTTTTATTAACTTACAGTCAACTGGCCTTTCATTTTATATTCATCGACTCTTTACAATACTTTCAATAACTCGGCAAATAACGTCTCATGTAGATGGTTGTGCTTTATCTAATCTGTCTGCATGTATTCCTTCAAGGGGTAATGCAACAAGAGGGCTTTTTAATGATAAACCCAGTTTGTCAATGTCTTTTTGCTCCTGATAATCTAGAGAAGCTGCTGAAGATGTTCCATTAATTGATTACTGCTTCTGTAATGGTTCAGGATGCGCCACACGTAGTCAAAAAACATCGCTATAAAACAAAATATAAAACATTATGAACTATCTTCTTCTTTGTATAATTAAACATGTAGTATAAAGTATTTTATGCCACTCTAACCTCAAAATCATAACTTCAATATGATTATTCGACTCTTGTGGTATAAAATATGTTTCGAAGCTGGTGCGTAAGATGATTTTTACCTTATGTGACTTTTCTCACCTTATGTGACTTTTCTCACTGGCTTCGCTTGTGCAAAAAACGCCACACGAGCTAAATAATCACCTTCCGTATCCGTGTCGAAATTGTACTAGGTATTCTAAATTAAATTCAATTTTATTTTAAATACTGCTTACCTAAATGGCTAAATCTATAATTCCATGTTGCTTGTGGAACATCAGCTAGTGTTATCACACCTTTGACAGTGTCTCTTGTAAAATATTCCAAGTCTGACAAAAGTCTGCACCTTTGGGCTTGAGAGACAATTCTTAAAATTTATTCCTAGCACCACTATAAAGATTTGGTTTTCATAAAAACTACAATAACTTTAAAAATCTTAAATTAAAACTTGTACCTAAAAATGAAAAATTGATGCTTAGAAATGTATTATTGATAAAGATATTATTGATAAAGAGTTAAAAATCAAGCGTATTAAAAGTAAGAGAATTTAAGTTTAAAAATAAGTGGTACACTTGAGTATTGTGTTCATTTTTAACTTGAAGCTTTTTTTGGTATATTATGTTTTTTCTGCCTGCACAAAGCATCACTTGCCAGATGATATTCTTTCTTATAGTCTTTGAAACTATAGAAAGATGATTTAAAATAAGAAGAATTATAAATACCTCGTCCAGCAAAGGTTAAAATGTTGACGAATCTAAGCTTCTAAAAGTCGGATTGTTCTGTGCTTTCTCTGGTCTTCATTGCTTAGGGGCTTTATAAAAATCTTGAAACCTCCACAGGTTAACTTTGTAAAAGAGAGAACTTTCGGTCACCCACTCTAAACCAAAAACTGAAATTTTCATCGATTGAACCGGTGCATATCAATAAGTCCGGATCCAACACGAGTACTATTTATTTTACAATACCTCTGTAAAAAAACAAGCATAAATCAGAGTAAGCTCCAAAATTGAAAGATTTCATGAAAAAGATCAATCATTGATACTCCACGGCGCGCTCCGATCAAGTTTAAATAAAAAGATCTTGCACCTCGCGAGTTTTTTTATAAATCATTCCTGAGATATCTTCCGATGATTTTAAGCCTAAAATGAAAATAATCCCTAGAGGGATTTTCAAATAAACTCGATATTTGATCATTTTCGTAGGTTATCGTGACTATTTTCTATATTGCATCTTGTATTTAGATTTCTTAGGTTTTAAAAATATATTTCAACATCAGAAATAAGTTTATAAATGCTCAATAGGTATTAAAAATTTTAAATTCATAAAAATTTTCAAAACCGTATTCGAATTTTCAAACTTTGCGATCATTTTATTACATTAAAAAAATATCTTTATTATGTACAATAATTAAAATGAATGTAAACTATTATATCCACATAAAGCACGTTGCAACCTCTCTGCATATTCTGGATGGTTCTTAAAAACTTTATATTTCTCCCACACATATTTGAAATCAGCATGGACAGATTCCATAGCCTGTTCACTATAAAATCCAAGTCCCGTCTGAACTTCTTCGCTAAAGTCAGGCACATGAAAAAATACTGCATGAATTTTGGGCGTTATTGGTACATTTAAATGTAAATAACTTTGCTTGAAGGCATTAATCTTATCTTTGAAAGATGGGTCAAGATTTTTTCCAAAGCAGGCATGTACAACATTTTTGAACTGCTCAAAAGCATTTACATATTTCAAACATCCCAAATTGTGATTTCGTGAACGCAGGAAATCAAGTTTGTCTAATAATATCTTGCACGAATTGCCATTAAAACTTGTATTACCCTGATGTATATCACGAGTGACATGGCATGATTGTGCCCATAGAAGAGCGTCTTTCTCGAATTCAGCCAATAAGTGTCTATACAATATATTTAGTACACCTAGCATCAAATGAAGTTCAGGTGGAGGTATTATCTGAAGAAATGTTTTGTCTACATCAGTTGATAAAAGAGGCGGATGAATACAATTTTTATGATTCTTCGCATCTTTTTTGACAGATCCGGCTTGATGCCAGGTTATATAATTTTGAAACGTATTATGTATTGTCCTCGGTATTCCGCAGCTACTTAAATCATTTTTCGATGCGAAACACCAAGTGCAGGGGTAAAAGCTGCTATGCGACATGATGCCAACCATAATATTAGCAAGTTTTCAATCTGTCGCAATAGTTCCCTGAAAGTTGTTTATTTTTATTGCAGACCACAGCTGCCATACATTTTCATAATTTTCTTGAGAACTGTTTGCTAATGCTAGTATCAATAATTTGTTAACACCTGAATCTTTAAACCGTTTAGCAGAAATACCATCTTCGAACTTTTGCCGGTGTCTATTTAGCTTTTCATTTTCTGAAGTAGATTGAATGGATAAACATATCTTCAGAAAACCCCCTCCCCCGTCAATACCAAACTTCAAGTGAAATTCAGACAATGAGCGTTTTTCTTTAATGTGTTCTATTAAACCATCAAGATTTGTGCAGTAAGTGAACAAAGTCGAAGTTTTTAGTACCAAAATAATCATCAACACAGTGACTTTTAATTGATAGTTTTTTTTTCAAATGCGGTTCCACGACCTTAGCATTTTTCGTAGCTACTCGTAAAGCTGTAGTAATCGCAAGTGTCTTCGTTTGGCTCAAATGTAAACTCGTCTGGATTTTTAAAAAATTGTCTGCAGAAAAAAGCTCAGGTTTGCTTAAAGCTTTGTTATTTTGTGAACCAATAGCAACTTTAAGAGGCTTACCGCGTGTTTGAGAAAGTGATAGAGTTGTAGTATTTTGTGTATTTTCTGTAATCATTTTGCGTTTAAACAAAGACGAAATTACTTGATCTGTAGCTCTTGGGCTTGTTTGCATAATGTTTTAAGTCAAATTCTCCAAGCGTACGGTAAAGTTACATTTATGAGATTTTCCTTTTCCCAACAAAGAAAAGCAGTAACTACACCGGCTTTCAACGGAAGGTGATTTTCTTTCATCTAGATTAAAATTGTATTATTATATTGTAGTTATTATAACTAGAAAAAGATATGTTTTAATAGCTTACTTAGAACTTTTATATTTGTCACATCAACCAGTATTTCATGTCGCTGAGGCATAACATTATTCTTTGCAAAGTTTGAAAATTTTCCAGGAGGAGGTTTTCTCGCAAGCTCACAAATATGACAAGCACATAAAACATCGTCGCTTGATCTAGTAGATTTCTTCAAAGGTTGAAGATCAGAAAATTTTGGTAGATTCACACTTATATCTTCATCGTTTCTAATTCTGTATAAATCTCTTTTGCAACTACTGCATAGAACGAGAGGTAATCGGTCATCACTAGTATCGTACTCAAACTGTTTTTCAACAAGCACTTTTAATTCTCCTTTTACAGGAATCATTACTTTAGTTTTTCCAAAGCAAAGTAAACAAATTTGATGACGATTTTCATCGTGTGTTCTTGCCTTCGGCATTTTTACTAACCGTAAAATCAGCATAAGTTTATTTATCGCAGCCATGGCAACGGAATACCAAATTTATCCTCGATGAAAGAAAAAAAAAAGAAACTTCGAGCGCACAGAAAAATATTTGAAATAAGAAGTTAAGAAATTTAATTTTTGAGCAGTATTTAAAAAAATTTATATGAATTTTAAAAGTTTAATGAGTATTAAGAATTTATAAACTTATTTCTAATATTGAAATATATTTTTAAAGCCTAAGAAATCTAAATACAAGATGCAATATAGAAAATAGTCACGATAACCTACGAAATCAAATATCAAATATCAAATCAAATATCGAGTTTATTTGAAAATCCCTCTAGGGATTATTTTCATTTTAGGCTTAAAATTATCGGAAGATATCCCAGGAATGATTTATAATAAAACTCGCGAGGTGCAAGATCTTTTTATTTAAACTTGATCGGAGCGCGCCGTGACTAACTAAGCATGTACCTGGAAAACAGAGGGATCAAGATTTCGTACTTAACAGGTTGCATCTGTGAGATCAAAGAACAAATTAACCAATCCAGAAAAAAATTGTAGTGCTTTACGGCCTTTGCCAAAGATGTCATCCACAACAGAAAGATTGTCAATTGCTTTCGTAAGAACGCACTGCTCTGAAATCTACACTGTAATAATGTTGTGTTGACTCTGCTCCCAAATACATTTTTAAATAGACTGATGAAAAAAATTTGTTTCAACAAATTTGCCATATTGAAGCTTGAACCAACCTTGATTTCAAGTTTGATTTTTTTAACGGTGTTGACGCACACAACTTAAACAACAACTAACTCTTTAAGACCTCAACCAATGAACAAAAAGTTGTAGACACGCCACAACTTTCTCAAATTAGTATGTACCGCGGAACAGTATGGAACGATCGGACCGCACGGTACCGCGCATGCGCATTATGTAGAAGTATTGGATACTAATCCCATTACGGTTTTTTTTATTTTTTACATAATAATTATTAAATATTTATAACATTTGACACCTGGGCAAATTAAATTAGCTCGGGGGCAATTTTTTCCCGTTTGGTAAAATTGATAATACCTTCTTATTCAAAAGATATAGACATTTAAAATTGTGAAAAAAATATTTTTTATTTTGATTTTTCCTGAAAAATCTAAGCTTGGGCAAATAAAAATACCAATGTAGTTGAATTGGGCAAATAAAGATCTGGCGACTAGTATTTTTTTTATATAAAAAATATCATCTTTGCAGGCTGGACGGGGGGGGGGGGGGGGGGTGCTGGCGGCCGCGTAGACTCGTTTGCACTTGCTCGTACAGACTCGCGCGCGATTTCCTAGAAAAGCTGCAATACGAAAACAGACGAGTCCGATGCTAAAAGTTGTGCACGATATTACTAACTTGTACATCTTGAATAATATATGTTAGCTCTATATATGTGTATGTATGTGTGGGTCTGTGTGTGTGTCAGAGAAAAGGGGGTATTATATATATGGGTGGTTCCATGTCAAGTGAGCATGTCGAAAAATTAAAATGTCTGAAAGTCTACAAAAATGTTGGTATGTGTACTGATAGTATGTAAAAAAAATGTCAGACCCTAAGGTGTTAAAAAAAGTTTCATTATGAAAACATTGCGAGGCAATATAAAATTAATATAATATCGTCACCAACAATAAATACACGTAAATATCAGATATATTTATATATATATATATATATATATATATATATATATATATATATATATATATATATATATATATATAAGTTAACAGTGAAAATTACAATATTACTTTAAAAATTAATAATAGCTGATATTATTTGCAAAAAAGTTGTTTGGGCAAAAGGTTTCATTATGAAAACATTGCGAGGCAATATAAAATTAATATAATATCGTCACCAACAATAAATACACGTTAATATCAGATATATATATATATATATATATATATATATATATATATTAGGGTGGAGCGAAAATTTCGCTTAATAGAAAAAATTGCGTAACCCCCCCAGAAAGTTAGTATGAGGTGCCAATATGAACACGCTAAAATTTCATTAAGATTGGTTAAGGTTTCACGTTTGCACCGAGCCGTTAAAGTTAATTATGTGTAATATCCAGCTGAAGCGGGCGGGCAAAGATCGTTACCTGCCAGACCAGCATCCTGCAAAGCGTACTGAAATTAAAAATACTCTACGATGACAAAGGAATGTCCCTGGAGTATAGCAAGTTCAATCAAAAGCTTGCTTTGAGGTTGGAAAATCGAAAATGTCCTGATTATGGACTTTTTAGGAGTTTATCGGCTTTCTGTCATTCCAGCATTGTGCCATACCGACCAGAAAATTTTACTGCACTCTGCGATGAACGTAAAATGTGCTTAGCATATAGCAGACGTGATTTAAAGGTTGCTTTGAGGTTAGAAAAATCGAAAATGTCCTGATTACGGACTTTTTAGGAGTTTATCGGCTTTCAGACATTGCAGTATTGTGCCATACCGACCAGAAACTTTGACTGTACTCTGTGATAAACGTGAAATGAGCTTAGCATATATCGGACGTGATTTAAAGCTTGCTTTGAGGTTAGAAAAATAAAAAATGTCCTGATTACAGACATTTTAGGAGTTTATCGGCTTTCACTCATTCCAGCATTGTGCCATACCGAGCAGAATATTTGACTGTGCTCTGTGATGAACGTGGAATGAGCTTAGCATATAGCGGACGTGATTTAAAGCTTGCTTTAAGGTTAGAAAAATCGAAAATGTCTTGATTACGGACATTTTAGGAGTTTATCGGCTTTCACTCATTCCAGCATTGTGCCATACCGACCAGAAAAATTGACTGCACTCTGCGATGAACGTAAAATATGCTTAGCATATAGCAGACGTGATTTAAAGGTTGCTTTGAGGTTAGAAAAATCGAAAATGTCCTGATTACGGACTTTTTAGGAGTTTATCGGCTTTCAGACATTGCAGTATTGTGCCATACCGACCAGAAAATTTGACTGTACTCTGTGATAAACGTGAAATGAGCTTAGCATATATCGGACGTGATTTAAAGCTTGCTTTGAGGTTAGAAAAATAAAAAATGTCCTGATTACAGACATTTTAGGAGTTTATCGGCTTTCACTCATTCCAGCATTGTGCCATACCGAGCAGAATATTTGACTGTGCTCTGTGATGAACGTGGAATGAGCTTAGCATATAGCGGACGTGATTTAAAGCTTGCTTTAAGGTTAGAAAAATCGAAAATGTCTTGATTACGGACATTTTAGGAGTTTATCGGCTTTCACTCATTCCAGCATTGTGCCATACCGACCAGAAAAATTGACTGCACTCTGCGATGAACGTAAAATATGCTTAGCATATAGCGGACATGATTTAAAGCTTGCTTTGAGGTTAGAAAAATCGAAAATTTTCTGATAACAGACTTTTTAGAAGTGTAGCGGGTATCTGTTTACTATCATTTTAACATAATACCATATCAGCAATAATTATTTCGTCTTGGCATTGATAAAGGATTGTCTCTGGCCTGTAGCTAACGTAACCCTAAGTTTGGTTTGAGGTTATGAAAGTCGAGTCACAAAGATAGACCTTTTTAATGGATGCCAAATGATTAATAAGCATGCTCTACGATTATAGTTAAATTTTCCCGGCATAATGTGAATGCTACCCAAAACTTGTTAAAGGTTTAAAAAATCGAAAATATTTTGATTATTATTAAGTTTTCAACAGTTTATTGACTCTCACTCGCTATAACATATTAAGTATATCAAAGTACAGTTTGAATTAATTTATTTACAAAAAAAATTATTTTTAATGCAATACGCACATATTTTTAACTAAAATTTTTAGAATATTTGAAAATAATAAATTTTAATTTTAAATATATTTTAAGGTTATTTTCAACAAGATACAATAAAATACGCGCCAATTCCTCTGTTTATATCATTGCAAATTTTCTACTTATATTACCGTGACAATCATTCTATTCCGTTACCATGATAATCATAATAATGTTATTAAAGCAAATATTATCTCTTATGGTTTATTAGCAACTATTGAATATTAAGTGAATAAACATTTAAATAATATAGAAAAGTGTATCCGCGTTAGGTATAAATATTTTTTATTCCGACATGACTAAATAAATTTATATTTTATTGTATAAAAAGCATTGTTTTATGAAGAATAATATTACGTAAGTTCAATAATGATTTATTTGTACTTATAAAAATATCAAGGAATTTGATATCTTTCTAATAAAATCAGAAAATAATGATTATATATTATTTATAAAACAAAGATAGCAAAAGCAATTAATATTTGGTAATAATTTTTACTATACGAGATATTTAATTGTGTAAATAAAAGATATATGTTAGTTAATCATCATGAACTCTTATTTTATTTTTATTTTTGTTCAGATTAATTTGTATGATTAAACTAAAAATAAAATAATATTTTTGCAACAAAATAATACTTTTTGTATAAAATAATATTTGTGCAATAAAGTAATACTTTTAGTATAAAATAATATTTTGGCAATAAAATAACGTACGATGAAGCTCTGCAGAGAATTCTGCAGATAAATCTGCAGTGATCTCTGCAGGAAATTGTGACTGAAGAGCTGGCTGCAGATTCTTTTCGTAAGGAAATACTTTTGTAATAAAATAATACTTTTGCAATATAAAATCTAAAAAGTAAGAAAACATTTTTATCATACTAAAAAATAAATTTTTTTTTTAATTTCAAATTTTGTTAATTTTATATTTTTTACGTAAAATAACATAACATTTTATTTAATTTCATAAGTTTTTTTAATTATCGCGCAGTTTTTGTATATCTGCTTTTGAAAAAAATCATTCTTGTTACAAAAAAGGTCACAACTTTGTAAAAAATAAACGTACAATATCCATGTGGTTCGCCTTTTTGAAAAAAGCATTATAGTTTTCAATCTCATTTAGTATAATATTTTTGTGATGTGGTAATTTTCAACAAAATGACACGGAATTATAAATAGACAAAAACAATTGAAATATTTTTTTTTATACATAAAACTGAATTTTACAGTTTGTTTATATCGGAAAAGCTAATTTTATATGGTTTGGTGCTTTGAAATTCCCATTTGGTTTTTCGAGTTTATTTGATTTTTCATTTCATACTTCTAATTTTATCAGATTATATATCAGGTGGTAAAATATCTGTGAGCCATATTGAACGCCAAAAAAGTACAAATCTTTTCTTGCATGACGTTCCTACTTTTTGACAGAATTTCAGGTTGATTAAAACATTATATGTGTTTTTTTTTATTAAATACTGCAATAAGATTAGAAACAAAACATTTTACTACTACTTACTACTAGTACTTACAAGAAGAGACCACGGAGTGCGGAAAGCGGATTTGGCTGAAACTTTGGTAATTGATTTCAGGTACCTAAAATGAAATGTTTTATCCTTACTTCTGTTACATGGGCCTTTATTGTCGAGAAATGATCAAGTTTAGCTAAAACGTCAAATAAACAGGGTATTACATTTTGATTAGCAAATTTAGAAAATTCATGCTACCTTATTTTTATTGAAAGAAATAAAAAGTAGACAGAAAACCCTTCAATTTGACCAGCTACAAATTAGAAATATATTGTTTTAGTTGAAAGTCGCAGGTAGTTCAAAATAAGCAAAAAGAATGCCTGAGAATTCTTATCATTTCTGAATACAGCATTTTGCTACGACTTTTTAACTACCTGCTACTTTTGACTGAAACAATATATTTCTATTTTATAGGTGGTCAAATTGAAGGTTTTTTTGTATACTTTTCATTTCAATATACTCGCGTCACAATCAATTGTCTAATGTACTTTATTTAATGCATGACCGAATTTATTTATGAAGGCGCCAGGTCGTACTTCTCTCGTACGCAGCTCATTGAGATCTTAATCCTCAAAGGGGATTCCGTGACAATAAAAATTGGGAATGAAAACTGTATTTTAATCTCACCATTTATTTAATATTTTGTACAGTACAATCGGGATTATTTGATCGCTCACGCCGACATTTACAGACCTCACATTCGGCTATCACAACGACGCACTCCGGTGACAACAAACCGGCGGTAGAACCCGACACAATATTTTCGGATATGTCTAGATCTCTGAAACCTGACAGCACTTAAATACCTGTACAGTTGTATTATAAAACCCCTCGTCCTCTCGTACTCAGCTGTCTCGTTCTCTGCAAACGTATCACGAAAAATATAAAACTGAATAACAAATTGCGTATTGCGCGGGTGAGGCTGGCTAGCTTGCTGGCTATCCGAAATACAAATGTCGAATCTCTCGGCCCGATCGGTCGTGAGGGCCTGCACACATACTCTTTCTCGCTCTCACATATGAGATCGTCAATCACACATATAACTAACTGCGCATGCTCACAATAGCAACTTTCCGGCGGTACATTCAAATTATTATCTGTATTACACTTATTTACAGTTAATCGGCACACATACATTTCTTCACATACCTCACACATTAATTACATTAATTAATAATGTTCTCACACACGCAGATTAATTATCAATAGCACAAGATTACATATTAATTTGTTTTCTACGAGTCGAAAGCATCACGTGATATCATGGTCTAGCGCGCGACTGAATACATTAGGTATACGCTGCGCGAGCCTCGATATCGATCGGCGGAATATGGTATAGTACGAACGCAGGTACTGCCGCGCGGCGCGACTATGTTAGCTTCTTCTCTTCCTCTCTCTTTCTCCCGCTGTTTCATAGCGAGCGGCCGTAGATGAGACGTGTGACGGTATGTGTTCGCGACTGCATGTGTCTGTTGCTCTCGCGGCAATTCCGCGGCATCTTCTCTCTGTCTTTCTCTCTCTCTCTCTCTCTCACTCGTTTCTTCTGTGAATAATTACCAAAGTATAAGTAAATATTAATATATTTACAACGGTTCTGATGGAAACGATGGTGAGAGAGATTTTCCTCGAGGCCGACAAACGCCCCGTCGCAATCTTGACCATTTCTCGACAATAAAGGCCCATGGGACACAAGTACGGGTGGTCCATTTAATTTTTAGTTACCAGAAATAAATTCTTAAAGTTTCAGCCAAATCAATTTCCCGCACTTCGTGGTCTCCCCTTGTTAGTATCGCGTTTTGTTACAAACTTTGTTAGATTAATCGGATCATAGAATAAGTTCAACTCAATTCAGTAAATTATTTTACCTTTAATAGCAATGAATGTAAAATAGTAAGTAGAACTTAATATTGAATAGTAAATTTTAGTCGTTTGTGAATTCCTTGATATTTTTATAAAAGCATTTTTAAATACATATGTAAAGAATGTTAAACATTACTATATTTTTTTAGAATGAGTAATTTAGAAGATTGTATCTCTGAACTCGATGAATGCCCCAGAATTCTTACAAAAAAACTATCGGACAGTAAACTTCCAACTATCATAGAGATATTACAGCATATTGAATACTTGAGACAAGAAGCACTTTCTTCAACTAAATTTAATTCTCCTCAAAAATCACTAGTAAAAGAAACATCAATTTTTGTAAATTTTATTTGGAAAAGAACAAATATACCTATCACATCAAATGCACGAATTGAATTTTTGATTCATAAATACTACGATAATTTTAAGAGTCTTAAGAAACGTGAAAAATCACATGCAAATTCAAGAAATCTAAAAGATGATATTGAAAATTTAAACTTGCTATAAGTGTGCTTTTTGATTTAGCGCGTGGTAAATGTAATGATTCTTGTATTTGTTCTTGTCCTAAGGAGAATCAAGTGCCAGACAATAGACGTAATTTTCTAACTGATCAACGATCAAATAGACTGCAATTAATCTTTGATATTAGAATTGATCATTTTTCTAAAGTAGATCTGAAACTTCAGACACCTCAAAAGAGAGGTCGCAAAAAACTTGTTCATGGTGGCAAAAGTACAATAACTGGAATCATTCAGGCTCATGAAAGTACTCTATCCGAAAACAACGAACAAATAGAATCTGAATGTACTGATGTTTGCATAGAAAATAATTTGTCAGCTGCTGTAAGGCAAACAAGTTCTCAATCCAGAGTCAAACTTCTGAATGTTGCGCACGTGATTAATAGGCATAGATTATCTGATCGCGCAGCTGCTGAGATAGTGTTTGCATCTCTATATGACTTCAGAGAACATTTTGAAATTAATATTCATGATAGTAATCTTGTTATAGATCGAAATAAGATTAGAAGAGAAAGGAAAAAATGCATAAAGAATGTTGGAAATTATTTATTCGATGACACTAATGTTTGGGGGTTGTATTTCGACGGCAAGAGAGATAAGATATTAGTGAATAATAAAGATAGTAAATCTAAAACTTATCACCGAAGTATTGTAACACAGGAACATATTACTTTAATAAAGGAAGCAGGTTCTCAGTATATTGGTCACGTTTCACCTACTTCCGGTCAAGTAAATGCAATCTGTGAAGTAATTTGCTGTAAATTAAGTGAAATAGATGCTCCTATAGAAAAATTATTTGCTTTGGGATGCGATGGAACAGTCGTCAATACGGGATGCAACAACGGTATTATAACTCTGCTCGAAAATCGTCTACAGAAGCCTCTTCATTGGTTCATTTGCTTACTTCATCTTAACGAGCTACCTCTGAGACATGTAATAGAGAAAAATTACGGCGTCGCAAAAGGTCCCGAGACGTTCTGTGGAGAATTAAATCAGTCCCTTCGAATTTGCGAGAAAATGGCAATAATAAATTTTGAAACGATTGAAGGAAAAATACGAATAATAAATGAAGATGAATTAAGCTCTGACCAAAAATATTTGTATCAAATTACTCAAGCAGTAGCGAAACGTTCGTGTCCAAAAAAATTAGCCAGCCTTAAACCTGGTAACATGTCTCTTTTACGATGGTTAACAACAGCTTCCAGATTTTTAAGATTATGGGTGTCTCAAAAAACGCCAAACGCAAAGTTAAAAACAGTGGTAACATATATTATGAAGGTGTATGTTTCAAGTTGGTTTCGCATTAAAAAATACAAATATTGTGTTGACAGTCCAAAACATTTAGTACATATGCTTCAGAAATCACGATACTTGCCACCTCCGTTAAAAAGTTTGTTTGAAAACACTATACAAAATAATGCTTATTTTCCTCACCCAGAAAATATTTTATTGGCATTGATGGCTGATGATCGTCAGTCAATTAGAAAAGAAGCTTATGACAGAATTATAGAAATTCGAAAGAAGAGTTCCGGTAGGAACTTTCAGGAAACTGTGATAAAGTTTGAGAAACCAAAAATGAATGTCAATGCAAGTAGCTATGAGTTTTTGATAAATTGGCATATTAATATAACAGAACCACCACTAACAAAACAACTGACTGCAGATCAACTTTTTATTTATGTAAAAAATCACCTACCGGCAGATGACATTTTTAAGTTTCCTTGCCACTCTCAAGCTGTGGAAAGGGGTGTAAAAGAAGTTTCGGAAATGTGCATGCAGGTGTGTGATGAACAAATTAGAGATGGGTTCATAAAATCAACTTTAAAACGGAGAAAAATCATGCCAAAATTTGATACCGAAGCTCAGTTTAAAATATAAAATTCAATGTGTTATATTTAATTGTAAAATAGTCATGTTATTGCAAATATTAGTAATAAGATAAACAATTTGTAAACAATATATTAGTCAATTAGTCATGTACATTGTGCAAGTATTTATGAATAGAAAATCTTCTATATCAAAGTTTATTTGTACTTTTTAGAAAAAATACAAAACCGCCATTTATGTTGGAAATGACGCTAATAGTAAATCGTACGGATCAAAATTTATGTATTTATTTAAGGGTCTTCGTTCTTTTTTACATCGGTCAACATCTCCTATTTTTCGTATTAAAAAGTATAACAAATAAATATGAATTCGTAATAAAGCGCAAAAGCCTTTGGATTACGTACTGTAGAAATGCGACGGATTAACGCTCGTGGTTGCAAGTGTAAATACATTCCACAATTTTACAAGTGCATATACTTAGTGATACCTTAGTGTACCTGAAGCGAGCGACGGAGTAAGTGTGAGAGAGAGAGAGTGATAGAGACGGCGGGAGGGTGGGAGTAAGGTTGACAGGGAGAGAGAGCTCTAAACCCATAAAACCGTAACCTATATAAATCCTAATCCAATCACCTCATTAACCCTATATGCATAAACCCAAAAATTATAAACTCTTAAATTATAAAGCCATGAACCTAGATCAATACATTCATAAACCCTTAATCCATGAACCGTAAACTCATAAACCCATAAATCCGAAAACCATAATCCCATAATCCATAAACCCTAAATCCATAATCCCGTAATCTATAAATCCTAAACATATAGACCTTAAACCCATGAATCCTAAACACATAAACCCTGACCCCGTAAATCCTAAGCCCATAAACCCTAAACTCATAAACCCTAAGCCCATAAACCCTTAAACCATAAACGGTTTACCCATAAACCATCAACCCTACACACATAAACCCTAAACCCTAAGCTGATAAATCCATAAACCCTAAACCCATAAACCCATAAACCTGTAACCCTAAACCCACAAACCATAAATCTATAAACCCATGATCTCATAAAAACCCTTAACCCACAAACCCATAAACCCATTAAATAAACACTTAAATCCTAAACCCATAATACTATAAACCCTAAACTCATAAATCCTAAACCCATAATCCTAAGCCCATAAAATGTTAACCTATAAACCGTAAATTAACTGTAAACCCACAACTGTAAACCTATTACCGCGAAACCCATAAGCCCTGAGCCAATAAATCGTTGGACCCATGAACCCTTAAACTCTCACCCCTTAAACTCTTATTCCATAATACGTAAACCCATTAACTCTTAAACTCTTACCCCTAAAACTCTAACTCCATAAAACCTAAACATTTATCCCTAGACCAATTAACTCATGGACCCATAAACCATGAACCAATAAACCTTTAACCTATACACCGCAAAACCAGAAACTCTAAACCAATAGACCCATAATCCGTAATCTCATGAAGCCACAAACCGTAAACCTATAAACGGTAAACCCATTATTAGTAAACCCTAAAACCGTTAACCCATAAATCCTAAACACATAAACCTTAAACCCACAAACCGTAAGCCCATATACCCTAAACCCATAAAACGTAAACCTATGATCCCGTAATAACTCTAAGATCACAAACCCATAAACCCGTAAATCCTAAACGCATAAACCTAAAGCCCATAAAATTGTATCCTATATAGCATAAATTATCCGTAAACCCACAAGCTTATAAACCTATGAATCTATTAATGTGAAACCTATAAGCCCTGAGCCAATAAATCGTTAGACCCATGAACCCTTAAACTCTTATCCCATAAAACCTAAGCCCATGAACCCTTAAACTCTTATCCCATAAAACCTAAGCCCATGAACCGTTAAACTGTTACCCCTTAAATTTCTATCCCATAAAACCTAAACATTCTAACCCCAGACCAATAAACTAATAGACTCATAAACCGTAAATTTATGAAGCGTAAACCAATAAACTGTAACCCCATAAATAGTAAACCCATAATACCTAAACTCATAAATCCTAAACCCTAAAGCCATAGACCCTGAACCCATTAACCGAAAATTATTTACGGTTTATTATTTATTTATTTAGGTTTATGAGTAGGAATTTTCGTCAAGTATTTGCGAGTTTAGGTATTATTGGTTTAGGGTTTATGGATTTACAATTTAGTGATTCAACTTTTACAGGTATACGGGTTCAGGTTTATGTATTTAGGATTATTGGATTTTTCGGTTTAGAATTTACGGAGTTTAAGTTTATAGGTTTAGAGGTTATAGATTTAGGTATATGGATTTACGGCTTGTGGATTCAGAATTTATAGATGTTTGGGTACAGGGTTTATTGGTTTAGGGTTCACGATTTATAGATTTAGGTTTTATGGGCCTATTGATTTATGTTTTTAGGTATATGGTTTATTTTCTGAATCAGGCTTCGTGAGTCTCTTCAAAATTTCATCTGAAACACGCCCAATCAAAATTTTTTTAGTTTTGTCAACAATTATTTTCTTTACGTGATTTTGAACCTGTGGGTTACAGTCTGCAAGGTCTTGGATGCTACTCACTGCATAAATTCATCAACCTTGTAGCCCTTTATGACCAAGCTGAGCTCTCAATAAAACAAGAGTTCTTATATGTAATTTGTTTCAGCAAACCTAAGAAGTGAATCCTCGTACGGGAGGAACTCTACTAAGAAGCCGAGTTGTGTGGTCTGCTAAAAAAACATTATGTCTGCTACTGTCCTACCTTGCTGCAAAAGAGTGAAGCTAAGAGACCAGAGGTGGCGGATCAATTGAGGCTGTGCTTGAAATTTCTCCGTCCAAACCAAATAACCTCTGCTTGTCCATTGTCCATATAGGAGTAAACGCAGACTACAAATACATTTTATGTCTGACATAGCATGGTGATAAAATAGGCAATAATAATTTCACTGCTAAAAAATTGATAATAGGAAAAATATTTAATTTTTCTGACCTCCAGAGAAGCTTTGAATCACATCTAATAGATGTCAAGCAAATCGCTTTCAAGCAAGCTTTAAATCGCGTCCGCTATATGCTAAGCTCATTCCACGATCATCACAGAGTACAGTCAAATTTTCTGGCCGGTATGGCACAATGCTGGAATGACTGAAAGCCGATAAACTCCTAAAAAATCCGTAATCAGGACATTTTCGATTTTTCTAACCTCAAAGCAAGCTCTAAATCACGTCCGCTATATGCTAAGCACATTTTACGTTCATCGCAGAGTGCAGTCAATTTTTCTGGTCGGTATGGCACAATGCTGGAATGAGTGAAAGCCGATAAACTCCTAAAAAGTCCGTAATCAGGACATTTTCGATTTTTCTAACCTCAAAGCAAGCTTTTGATTGAACTTGCTATACTCCAGGGACATTTCTTTATCATCGTAGAGTATTTTTAATTTTAGTACGCTTTGCAGGATGTTGGGTTGGCAGGTAACGATCTTTGCCCACCCGCTTCAGCTTGATATTACACATAATTAACTTTAACGGCTCGGTGCAACCGTGAAACCTTAACCAATCTTAATGAAATTTTAGGGTGTTCATATTGGCGCCTCATACTAACTTTCTGGGGGGGGTTACGCAATTTTTTCTATTAAGCTAAATTTTCGCTCCACTCTAATATATATAAATATATCTGATATTTACGTGTATTTATTGTTGGTGACGATATTATATTAATTTTATATTGCCTCGCAATGTTTTCATAATGAAACTTTTTTTATACAAAAAACGCGAGCAAGAATTTACACGGTCATGTATATAGTTATCGTCATGTGACCGTTAAAACGCCACTTCTCGCGCTTCAAAAAGCTTGCATTTGTTTATTGTCCTGTCAATTAGCATGTGGAGTTCGCGACACTACAGAAAGTTTGATAAGGATTGTGAACATCTTTATAAGTACATACCATCGTGTGCTGTTTATCACTTGTATAAGTTTAGATAATTAACGTGTTAACGTGTCGTTATTTAATGTATATGCAGGTGATTACTTCAAAGTGTAGAAAAATAAAATTTTTGTTTGTAGGTATCTTTTATAAACTTTGTGTTGTCATAATGTTATTCTTGTCGATTCCACATTTTTCTCATTAAATTTAGTCTAATTATTTGATTCTTTTTATCTCATGATTTTTGTTATTGTTAGTTTAATTTATTTATTTGTTTGAAAATTATTTAAATATTATGATAATGAACATTTTTAATTAATAATTTCATAATAGTAATGGGACCGTAGATAAAATTTGCTATTACATTATCGTTTTCATTTATGATGTAGTATATAAAGAATCGAAATAAAGGCGATACCAACTAACTCTCTTATTATGAAATAGTGAAAATTCACTGGCAAACAGTGAATATTCACTATTTTTAATAGTTATAACTCAGCAACTAAAAAACAGTGAATATTCACTATTTGAAATAGTGAAATAAATTTTCACTACTTGAAACAATGAAATTTCACTTTCGAAATAGTGAAATTTTAACATTCAGTAAATTAAAAAAATAAAGCTGTTATTAAACGCGTATGTAAATATATATGAGAAGTATTAGATATTGATTATGTATTAGATTTTCATTTGAACATTTATATATATTAAAATAAGAAATAAATTAAAAATGTGATAAAAATTTCTGCGATGGGGATCGAACTCTTGTCCACAACGTTTACAGTCCAACGTTTTCACCATTTGCCTACGCAGGTTGCTTGCATAGAGTAAATTTTATACCTCTTATAATGTGCTGCGAATTTAACTGATATACATATATTGATACGAAGGTACTTCTGATACTTGAATAAATTTTTTAGTTGCACATTACAACAAAAATTAATGTTCATTTTTCATAATTATAATTTAATTATGAAAAATGAATAGTTTTAGGCATTTTTCAAATTCTTACAAAGGAAATATGGATTAGAATCATAATCAAGAGATTATTTGCACCATTTTTATTAGTTCATTAATTAATTATTTTGTTATTACATAATAAAAATAATACTTAAAGTTCATGAAATAAAAATAATGTTAACTGAAATTAGGTTATGAAATACCAACTCAATTCCTACATTACCGGTTTTTCTACTTATGTATTAATTACCAAACTAGTGAAAAATCACTATTGTTCTAGTAAATATAGTTTTCACTGACAAAATAATGTAATTTTTACTGTTTCGCCAGTGGAGTTATTTTCACTAGCAAAAATAGTGAAAAGTTCACAATTTCAAATTAAGAGAGAAAGTTGTATCTAAAATTGTGTTTCTTCGTCACAGAGAAAAATATGTTTATATATACTTGGAATCAAAATATACTATTTTTAGAAAATGTCCGTATACGAACGAATTCGCATAAATGTACGTATATGACGAAATCCAAAAAAATGAACTTTTTCGGATACAGAAATCGCAAGAAAAAATCTGAATTCTGGGGTTTCCAAACCTTTTTATTATGTTTTGGGGGTCAAATTATGAATAAAAACGCGTTTAAAGAATGAAAATTGTCCATGTAACCATGTTTTTTTAGCAAATTAATTATTTTTTATACACGAAGAGAAAAGGATAGTAACGATTACTATCCTTGTACACTAATCTTTACTATCTTTTTCTCTCCGTGAATATAGCAAATAACAAGGGGGGTTATTAACTGTATTACTGTACAGTTAATAACTATGCACCCGAAGGTGGAAAAACTTTTTCCGAAAAGATAATAAAAGTAGAAGAAAAGACCTTAAAGTTATATACAATTTTAACATTTTTATAGTTACTCGAGCCGTTTTTCTCAAAACTACTTTTTTCGCGATTTGCACAACAGATTTTCATAGAATCACTTACAACTCGGCATGCACGTTCTTTTTTATTTTTACGAAAAAAATAGAGAGCAATTTTTCGTTTTTAAGCATTTTTAGAATTTTTTTTTAAAATGCCTAAAAATGAAAAATGTAGTTTTGAGAAAAACGGCTGTAAAGATTGCAAATTATATATACAACAATGTTATTAATAACTATGAAAATGTAAAAATTGTACATAACTTTTGCATAAATGCTGCTGTAACTTTTTTTACGTTTAAAGTGGTGGTCAAGGGACAGTTCTTCCCTTAACAATATCTGCGTTTGTAATACAAAATTTTAATTTTCAATTCTTTTTTCAGTTTATAATAGTGTATTACGCAACTATGGTCGAAAATGGGTTTTTCCAAGCGAAGATAATGATTGAGCACGAACGGAAGTCGAGGGCACCGAAGGCATACACGAATGCTCAAAATTATCATTCGAGTCTGAAAAAACCCTTTTGCCCCAAGTTGCATACCGTATTTTTTGTAACAAATGCATAAAAAGACCATTTTTGGCGCCTATAAAGTGTAACGAAAATAGAGTTTTCCGAGCGTCAGAAATAAAGGGTACCGAAAATACTCATTTTTGCTACCTTTTATTTTCGGTGGCGAAAATGAGTATTTTTAGTACCCTTTATTTTTGACGCTCGGAAAACTCTATTTTCGCTCTAGTTTATAGATGCCGAAAATGGTCTTTTTTATTCATGTGTTATAAAAAAAAACTTTTTTCAACATACATTATTATCTCCATTATATTATCTTAGCTAAGTATAATAAGAATTTTTTTTCTAAAAGTTCTATATTTGAGGGGATATGAGAGAACCTAACCACCTTAAAAATTCGAATAAATTGGTTATGTATTTTTAGGTTAATATGAATTCTAAATCATATGATACTTATCTTTTTTTCGGTAAATTTGAACATCGTATCAAAACATAACGCAAAAGATATTTTATTTTTCTTTTGAAGGTCGTTCGATGCCTTTAAATGGCCATGATACAAACTTGTATATTTCTCAACCTACCGCTAGGTTTTGGGAGTCAAAATGATCGGATTGGAGTTTTTGGAGATTTTGTTGTGTTCAAAATGCTTATGATTATAGATTGAGTGTGGGATTTTGAAAAATAAAATTATTGACCGAAGTTACAGACTGATGAAGTCTGAATTGGTCAATTAAAAAAGTGTATCATAAAATATGTCTTAAATAGTCTATAATTTCGGTCAATAATTCAATACTGGAGCTAAAAAGGAACAATTATAGACCTGATAGAGTTATGTGCTCTTACTAGAAGTTGATAAGACTCAAGTATAGTCGATGTTGCACGTGCTCTTTAATGTGTTATTGAAGTAATATTCAAATGCACTAACCGCCCAGTGTTTTTCTTTAAGAAAAAAAGCAAATTTTAAAAATCGAAAAAGAAATTTTAGTTACGCTAACTGAAAACACATTTTTTAATGTAGGATTCTAGGAAAAAAAATCAACAATTTCAATTTTAATTTCCTGAAATTTTGATATTACATTTGACACCACAATACGATCTTACACAATAATTTTGAGCAATTTTTGACCTATATAACCACTACAGTATGCGATTATATGTTTATTTATCAGTTATTTATACCTATTTTCAAAAAGTCACTTGCGCATCTAGTTATTTTCGTACATTGTAGAAAAAAATTGACATACTTACTTCAGTGCAACAAATAATAGTTAGTAACATTTATATTTTTAAACATTTTATCAACCGTATAAAAAATCCAATCAGTTTATTTATTGTTAAATTGTTTAAAAATTATATTTTGTAAAAAAGTTTTATAATTACATAATAAATTGAGCCCAAAATTCTTCACAAAAGCTGCTAACTTTTATTCTAAACATTATAATTAATTTACTCTGAAAGTTACAGACAGATTCATTAAAATCTAATGCGCGTACAACTATTTAAAGTTAGAAAAATAAGTTTCGAAAAAAACACGTTTAACCATATAACTTTGTATGTTATCTAATGTAAATCGTTTCACTTGAAGGCGTATAACCTTGTTAAAAAAAAAGAGTTATGATATCAGACATCTTTTAAAACATTCTTACAATTACAAACATTAAGAAAACTCATTAAAAATATTTTGATATTTTGGTCAAAAAAACACCAGAATCCTACCTTAAAGTTAATAAAAATTTTCTAATTTGAGTACCTGCTGCTCTCCTACGTAGACGATGTCTATTCAACCTGAAGGTCAACCGGACATTTGGACATCATCTACCGGAAATGTCTAGTACCTTGCAATGATTTTAGTAAATACCTTGCGCTCTCCTTCGTAGACGATGTCTCGTCAACCTGGAGGTCACCCTGACAGCTAGACATCGTCGACATGTAGTATCTGGTATCTTGCTTTGATTTTAGTAACAAATATTAAAAAAAAAGAAAAAATATTGAAAAATATTAAAAAAACTTAAAAGAAACAAAAACACCTGTCTTGTACGTAAATGTTAAAAAACATGTAAAAAAACGTTTACAACGTTTGGTACGTTGCTATAAAATGTTGCATCTCGTTGGATTATGTATTCTTATAGCTACTAGAATATAATAGAACATTCACATAAAATTTCAGAAGGTTGCTTTAATATTTAAATTGATTTTTTTCGCTCAAAATTCAAAGGTTACTGAGAATTCTTCATATATTTCTTGAATTGAAATTATGTATATTAAAATATAGATTAAAATTATACACATCTTTTTTGAACCTGTACAGAACAGATTAAATAATTATTTCTTTGTTTGTTAAAATGGCCAATTTTTGAAATATATGTATTCAAAATTGAATCGTATTTCTTTTATTAAAATAGCTTTGGCGATTGCTATATATATATAAATTGGAATAAAATTACGTCTTTTTATGAAATCGTTCATATTTTTCATATATTTGACGTATAAAGATAAAAAAATTGTTTTTTCCGAAATTTTCAACATTATAAAGCTTTCTCATGGAAAAAGCGAAATCATTTAGTAAAAAAAATTCGATTTTATATGACCTACGATAAGTTTAGTAAATCAGTAAATTTCCAAAATGATAGCTTTCAAGTATATCTTCCACCTCTTTATTTGTGCGTATCTGTGAGTGTGCGTGCGTGCGTGTATGTGTGTGTATGTGTATGTGACAATATAACTCATAATTTCATAAAATATAACTCACATTTTTCAAATACATATATTTATTATATGATAAAAGTGGGTCGAGTTTAAACTCAAGATCAACCCAATAACTCAATTGGACATACGATTTATATAATACATTATTCTACCTTAAATTAAAATACTTTTCGAAATACTATATTTAAATCGATATTTCCTGTAAGCTTAAAAAATATTCATTTAAATGGATAGAAGAAATTTTGTTGAAATTACAAAAACGCGTTTAAAATTTGTATGTGATATGCTATCAAACGTTAATTGTTGCACTTTCTTTACTATAGTTTTGTTAAAACATTTAAATTTGACATGTTCTGAAATGTTCTTAAATTATATGATAAACATTAAAAAAATGTTAAGGAATTTTCGATATAATGGTTAAGATTAATGGTGGAGTTCTCATTAAAAAATATACATTGTAATAAAAAGAGATTACACGTTAAAAAGATTATTATTGTAAAATAAAAATTATTCAAGAAACAGATGATGATAATATAGTAAAACGTACTTTTAAATACAATGCTGTATGCATTTTATGTGATAACAAACAGCAATGAACGTATTTTATAAACAATAATTAAATAAGTCGGACTTGAACCCAGGGCCAAACATTCAGACGCGAAAGAACATGACTCGCGACCACCAATAGGGAACTTGCATGGATAAATGTGTTACGTCCGTCAGATAGATTATTGAAAAATAACTATATTTTATCAAAATAATGTGGAAAAAATACTTTTCTGAAATTAAGAGTCATTAGGTCCCTTTGAATGTTAATAATGGAAACCTGTATATTTCTTGCGCTACCGCAAGGTTTCGAAAGTCAGGACGGTCAGATTCTGCACATATGAATGTGGGAATTTGAAAATATACATTATTGATCAAGTTATAGTGCATAAAAATTATATTTCATGATAAAATTTAAAACAATACATGAATTATGACTTTGATAGACTATACATTTGGTTAATAATTTTTATTTTCAAATTCTACATACATAACATAACTATGTGTATTTTTATTACAATAAAGCCCTAAAAATCTAATCCGATATATTTCTCTCTTAAAACCTTGCAGTAGCATAAGAAATGTACAGGTTTCCAGTATTGTCATTCAAAGACACCTAATGACCCTTAATTAAAAAAAAAGGATTCTTTTAATAATATTTTAATACAATATATTCAAATTTATTAACAATATATAGTTTTATTTAAATAAAGGAGCTCGATGTCCCCGTCTTCTACTGATTTATGTATCTTGGTTTTATGTACAGTATAAAGTCGCTATATGGGTAAATCTCTAGAACTTTTAACCTACGTGTCATAAAAAAAGTAATTCAAAGTTTATGACACGTAGGTTAAAAGTTCTAGAGATTTTCCCATATAGCGACTTTATACTGTAGAATATATTTGAAATCGGGCATTTAACGTACACAAAATACGATATTTCAAGTTTTTAATTAATAAGTATAATTAATTTATGACAGAAAGTGAATATAAAAATATGAAAAATAATAAATTTAAATCTTAAACTACAGTATAAGCATGCATGTAACAGTTAAAATTTACTTAAACATTTAAACTTTAAATTACTTTTTTTATATGTTTAAGTAAATTTTAACTGTTACATGCATGCTTATACTGTAGTTTAAGATTTAAATTTATTATTTTTCATATTTTTATATTCACTTTCTGTCATAAATTAATTATACTTATTAATTAAAAACTTGAAATATTGTATTTTGTGTACGTCAAATGCCCGATTTCAAATATATTCTCGTTAATCCTCACTATAAATAACTAATTAAAAATATAAAAAAATTACCTTAACACTTGAAAAACATTCAGGAATCAAATGATCTAAATAATAATTACATTTTTCTTATACAATCGGAATTAAATGGATTTGAATATTGTTATAGACATTGTACATCGTAATGCAAAAAGTAGCTTAATGATATACAATTAAATTACTTTAAAAACTATTTTTAGTACAGAGAACATAAAAACAGTATTATTTTAAATAAGATGTTGCTTTATTTTTATTTTTAAAATAATCCTAAAAGATTTAAAAAACTTTTAAATGAGCTGATTCAAAATCGAACGAAAAAAATGTCGCGTCTGCAACGCTTGTTTATGTAGTGAGCATTAATTAAAATGAATAAAATAAGTGATTAAAATGTAATATTTTATGTACTTTTCACATACAATTATTTATGATACCTAAAATCATTATATTTATCAGTAAAATTGCAAAAGTACATCGAGTTGTTGCGTCCGCAATATTTATCCGTAACGCGCGTTTGTTTAAGGGGACAGATACACCTTAAAATTTAAAATTAATTGATAATACATTTTACAGTAAAACTAAGGCACTTATCATATATTACATGATTTTTTTAGGGAAATTTGAACATTTTACAAAATATACTCTCTTATTATGAAATAGTGAAAATTCACTGTAAAACAGTGAATATTCACTATTTTGAATAGTGATAACTCAGCAACAAAAACACAGTGAATATTCACTATTTGAAATAGTGAAATAAATTTTCACTACATGAATCAGTGAAATTTAATAATATTCAGTAAATTAAAAATATAAGGCTGTTATTTTAAACGCGTATATAATTATATATGAGATGTATTTAGATATTGATTATGTATTTTTATTTGAACATTTATATATATTAAAATAAGAAATAAATTAAAACTGTGAAAAAAACTTCTGCAATGGGGATCGAACTCTGGTCCACAAGGTTTACAGTCCAACGTCTTCACCACTTGCCTACGTAGACTGCCTACATAGAAGTGCTGCGAATATAACTGATATAAATATATTGATTAAAAAGGTACTTCCGATAATATGAATAAATTCATTAGTATGCGCGTTACAAAAAAAATTAAAGTAGAATTTAATTATAATTTTTCTTTTTAAAAATTAATAATTTTAAGCATTAAAATTAATAATTTTAAGCATTAAAATTAATATTTTTAAGCAATTTTATTAATTAATTAATTAATTATTTTGTTATTACATAATAAAAATAATATTTAATGTTCATGAAATAAAAATAATGTCAACTGAAATTAGTTTATGAAATACCAACTTGATCCCTACCTTACCGGCTTTTAATCTATGTATTAACAACCAAACTAGTGATAAGTCACCATTTTTCTAATAAATACAGTTTTCACTGGTAAAATAGTGAAATTTTCACTGTTTCGCAATTGGAATTATTTTCACTTGCTAAAATAGTGACAAGTTCACTATTTCAAATTAAGAGAGTAACTATACAAATTTTTAAAAAAATTTGTTGAAGGTCGTTAGGTCTATTTGATTGGCTTTAATGAAAACCCCTATATTTCTTCAGCTACCGCAAGGTTTAGAGAGCCAATGTGATCCAATTGACGCTTTCAAGGTTTTATTATGTTCAAAATACGTGTAGTAGGGTATGGGTGTTGGAATTTGTATATACAAATTGTTTACCAAAGTTATAGTCAATTTAAGCCATATTTCATAAAAATTTTTTTAAAAAACTAAGAATTTTCGCTTTAATAGACTATAACTTGGTCAATAATTTTTAAATACAAATCCCCACGTCCATACCCTAGCTACACGTATTTTGAACATAATAAAACCTTGAAAACGTCAATTCGAACACATTGGCTCTCTAAACCTTGCGGTAGCCGAAGAAATATTTAAAAAAATTTATAGTTATATTTTGATAAAATGTTCAAAATTACCAAAAAAAATCTGGTAATATATAATAAGTGCCTTAGTTTTACCGTAAAATGTATTATCAATTAATTTTAAATTTTAAGGTATCTGTCCCCTTAAACGTCGCAAATTTAAATCATAACCTCTATTTATAACTAACATAATTTCATAATAACAATACTAGACGTGATATATTAGTATTTATAGTGATCTATTTAGAGCGACTTAAAAGTGAAGATAATGAGAGAATATATGCAGAACAAGCGAAATAAAGATTTACACGAACAAAAAGTAAGGATTAAGCAGAAAAATAAATACAATAAAAATAAAATTTTATTGTTTTCTCAGAGGTAAAATTAATAATATATATATATTGTTTTACTTGTTCACGCTTGTGGTTTTCAAATAATATCAATAGTTGATTTTGGTGAACTAACCAAATTTATTTATGGCGACGTTTCGACGACCATTCGTCGTCCTCATCAGGCTAAATCTTTATTACATTTTTATTATTAATATAAAAACCTCTTAACACAATTATATTATTTGGCTAAATACTCACTAATTGTCAATATTACGTATTAGAATGTTATAATTTCTCTGATTCGCCACCCTATTAATTAATAAACAAAGGTAATGATAATAATAATTATATGAGGACAAAATATTTACATCAATTATTACTCTATATATTAGAATTATCAAGGTAAATGACTAGTAAAATTAATAAAATACATTATAAGTAAATAAATTATAAAATATTGCACATAGCTATTGCACATTGTTGCAGAGATTTTTCAAAAACAGATCTTATTTTGTGTGTAGAATTCTTACTTATTCAATATGTTATTTTTGAAATTGCCGCTTCTATCGACAATAGATCGATTGACGCGCCTCTCAGTTTAGACTAGATTTTGAAGTATTAGATTTTAGTGTACCATAAGTAGGTAATTGACTAGAATATATCGCAAAGGAAAGGTAATTATCATTTCTTTTGTACTTTAAGTTTATTAATAATGTTATTATAATATTGGTTAAGATTCCTTGTATCTTCTTTAATATTGATTGCATTTTCTTGCAGTTTTATATATATCATTTCAGATGTTAATCTTTTGTTCCAATTTTGTTCATTATCTAAAACTGCAACATTATCAAAATCAAAGCTGTGCTTAAAAGTTCTCATATGTTCGTTAATCACAAATTTTTTATCCTGTTTATTTATATTGTTCTTATGTTCTTCAACTCTATTTTTTAACTGTCTTTTGGTTTCACCAACATATGAGGCTTCACAGTCATTACACTGAATCTTATTCACTACATTTGTCTTAGAATTTTTATCATTTTTGTCTTTACCTCTCACAATAACATTATTAAGATTTTTGGAAATGTTTGGAACAGTTTTTATGTTTTGTTGTCTCATTATACTTTTAACTGAATCATACAAATTATTAATAATAATAACAATCGTAATAATAACAGAAAATCCTGCAGTACAATCAGTATTCCGTTTGTACCAAATTTTTATGAATAAGTAAGAATTCTACTGTGACGTCCAACAGACTACAAATAAGACTAAAGCTACAAGCTTTTAAATGCCCCCATTGAAAAGATCCAAAGGAATTCCGAACTGAAATCAGAAGGAATTCCATGGAGATTTCTCTTTGAATCCGTTCGGATTCCGCGTGGATTCCACGCGGATTCATAGTGGAATCCGTCCAAAAACAGTCTGAAATCAAAATGAAATTCAATATGAAATCCGTGCGAAATCGATGTGATTTCCTTTAAATTAAAAATTCATCAGGTCACTGAATTCCGACAGAAATCCTTATGAAATCAATGCGATTTTCTTCAAATTATAAATTTATCAGGCCAAGGAATTCCGACAGAAATCCTTATGAAATCAATGTGATTTTCTTCATATTATAAATTCGTCAGGTCATGGAATTCCGAAGGAAATCCGTATGAAATCAACGTGATATCCTTTAAATTATAAATTCATCAGGCTACGGAATTCCGAGGGAAATTCTTTTGAAATAAATTTGATTTCCTTCAGATTACGAATTCAGCGGGGCCACAGAATTCAGAGTGAAATCGTTCTGGAATCAGATCAAAATCGCAGTCTCTTGGAAATCTGTCGGAAATCTCCAGGAAAATATTGTTGGAAAGCGAGGAAATCACAGGAATATCCATTTCTAGGAGCAAATTCAAAATCATGGTTCAGGTTATTAGACTTTATTAGAGCTAACGAATCACTATATACATATCATGAACTAAAATAAGTTATTGATATCGACCACATGAACAGTTTTATAAAAGCTTCCACGTACAATGCATTTTTAAATCAGTCTCACACTGAAAGAAAAGTTTGATCGGACATAAAAAAAATAGGCGGCTTGATTCAAGAAAATGCGATTTTTTTGAAACAGAAAAATAATAGTGTTGAATCAACCCTATAGTGTTAAATCAACCCCATTGTGTTAAATCAACCCCATTGTGTTAAATCAACCCCATTGTGTTAAATCAACCCCTAGATTTTCCTGAGTCAGGAAAATCTAGGGGTTGATTTAACACTATAGGGTTGATTCAACACTATTATTTTTCTGTCTCAAAAAAATCGCATTGTCTTGAATCAAGCCGCCTATTTTTCTGATCAAACTTTTTTATCAGTGCATGCCGATTCTGTAGTGAACATTTTGCTCTTTTATATCCTATATCATTATATAAATTTATCTTTAATGTAATCTAATGACTTTTCCAGCGTTTTTGTAATACTGATTAAATCGCCATTTGGACAAGTCGAAAAAACTCGAAAATTTTAGTAAATTTGCATGTATTTCAGCGAAAACTCATCAAAATTTTTGTATAAAATTACAAAAATTATAAATTGAGAATTCAGTCGCATGCAAATTTACTGCCAAAAACTGAACGTTATACATAACAAAACTGGTAATTCTTCTTCAATATAATCTAATGACTTTTCCAGCGTTTTCTTTAAACTGATTGAATCGCAATTTTGAAAAGTCGAACTAACTCAGAAATAATAGTAAATTTGCATGGATTCCAGTGAAAACTCATAAAAATTTTTGTATAAAATTACAAAAATTATAAATTGAGAATTCAATCGCATGCAAATATTACTATCAAAAACTCAACTTTATACATAACAAAACAACTGGTAATTTTTTTCAATGTAATCTAATGACTTTTCTAGCGTTTTTTTTCAACTGATTGAATCGCAATTTCGAAAAGTCGAATGAACTCGAAAATAATAGTAAATGTGTATGGATTTCAGCGAGCACTCATGAAAATTTTTATATCAAATATCAATGATAACAAAATTAGAACCCAGTCGCATGCAAATTTCCTAGTAGAAATCTCACCGTATCACATTACAAAATATCACGTAATTTTTCCTTCAATATAATAGTTCTAATGACTTCTTCAGCGGTATTTTTAATACTGATTGAATCGCCGTTCAATAAAGTCGAACATACTCTGAAATAATGGTGAACCTGCATGGATTTCTGCGAGAACTAAAAAAAATGCTGAATTGAAAAATTATATAATAAATTTGAAGAGAAAATGGCGATAGTTCTCCAGGGGAACATAAATAGAAGCAGGACGGCAAATGACTTGCTCCCTCTGATCTGTCTCGAGAACAGCGTTGACGTCGTACTCGTCAGCGAACAATATCAGGATAGAAAAGATGGGGGCTGGTACCGCGACGCTCTTGGAACTGCAGCGATATGGGTTCCCAACCCATGCCGCTTTCATGTGACATGCCATGGATCCGGTAGTGGATATGTTTGGGTGAGGTGCGCGGACGTCAACTACGTTAGCTGCTACCTCACACCAAATGAAGCAATCGGGCGCTTTCAAGCTAAATTGGAAGCTCTCGAGGATGCTGTCGGAGAAATGGAGGGGGAGCTGATAGTGGCCGGAGACCTCAATGCCAAAGCTCTCGAATGGGGTGAAAACCAACCGAACTCCAGAGGGAGACAAATCATGGACATGGCATCCAGATTAGGACTCGTGGTCCTAAACACCGGCTCCACGCCATCCTTCAGGAGGCTCGGTTACAGGGGTACCATCGTCGATGTCTCTCTGGCAACGGAACGCCTAGCAGCACAAATACAGGACTGGAAGGTGATTGAGGACTACACAGCCAGCGACCACCAGTATATCACGTTCCGCGTGCGTGATAACAAGCCGATTGGCGGTCCGCTGGCGCGAGGTCCTGCTAGGTGGAACGTTGCAAAAATGGACTTCGAGAAGCTGTCTCTGGCCCTAGAACGCGGTCAGCAAACCTTAATAGAAATCCCGGTCGATGCGACGCCATCCGAACGGGCAGAGATAATGGCAAACACTACCATGCGCATTATCAATCGTGCCTGCAAAGAGGCGATTCCAAAGAAGCGAGCGCGGAGTGGAAGGCGTCCTGCTTACTGGTGGACGAACGAAATCGCGGAGCTGCGGCGACAGTGCTTACGACTAAGGCGCGTAGCACAAAGAGCCAAAAGGGGTGACCGCGATGTTGCTCTTAAGATCGCAGAGCATCAAACGGCGAAGAGAGCTCTCAGCCGAGCCATTAAAGCTAGCAAGTACAACTGCTGGAGGAAATTGGGGGAGGATTTGAACAACGATCCATGGGGGCTGGGGTATAAGATCGTCGCTCGCAAATTGAGAGCGTTTAAAAATGACTGTTCCATGAGCGCAGCGACGATGGACAACATCGTAAGTGCCCTATTTCCCACACATCCGAAACGCACGGATACCCCCTTGATGTCAGAAGGCCCTGAGGCCCCACCATTTACAAGGGCAGAACTGAATATGGCCGTACGCAGCCTAAAGAAAAAGAAAGCCCCAGGGCCAGACACCCTTCCAGCGGAAGTACTGAAAGCAGTGGCACGGAGTCAACCCGAACTATTGCTTGCCATGTACAACTCTTGTCTCCAGGCGGGAGTTTTCTATTCCCGATGGAAGGAGGCGAGACTCGTGCTGATAAGCAAGGGTAATGGGCCAACCAACGAGCCGTCGTCGTACAGACCTCTCTGCATGTTGGACACTGCCGGGAAACTCCTGGAGAAGCTGATTAGACCTCGGTTACACGCAGCATTAAGAACAGCTGGCGATCTCTCTGAGAGGCAATACGGCTTTCGGAGAGGCAGATCGACCATAGATGCTATCCAGGAGGTAGTTAAGGCGGCCAGAAGCACGGAACGCGGAAACCACTTTTCGCGTCCAATGTGTCTAATGGCCACACTTGATGTTAAAAATGCTTTCAACTCGGTGAGGTGGAAGGATGCACTGCAGGCGATGGAGCGGGACTTCAAGGTGCCCGTGCACCTCCTCCAGATTATCGGAAACTATCTGAAGGACCGCTACATCTTGTACGACACGGAGGATGGCCCACGGAGGCGGGAGCTCACGTCCGGTGCCGCTCAGGGCTCCATTCTGGGATCCGATATATGGAACATCTTCTACGACGGAATCCTTCGAATGGAGATGCCTGAGGGCTGTTTCCTGATCGGGTATGCAGATGACGTAGCGCTCATTATCATCGCGAGATGCATGATGATAGCGAGGATGCGACTCGAACAGGCAATGCGCCGAATTCGCCGATGGATGAGCGATCACGGGCTGGAACTGGCGGAGGCAAAGACGGAGATCGTGCTCCTCACGAAGCAGCGTGTCCCCAGAATACAACCGGTACTGATAGGTGGGATGGCACTACAGACCAAGGCAGTTGTGAAATACCTGGGGGTGATGCTAGATACGAAGCTCACCTTCTGGGAACAAATTAGAAAGGGAGCAGACAAGGCGGCCGTGATAGTGGCCTCACTGAGCAGGGTGATGGCCAATATCGGCAGGCCTCGTCCATGTATCAGGCGGCTACTGCTACGAACCGCAGAGTCCATAATGCTCTACGGTGCTGAGGTCTGGGCTGATGCCATGCGTTACGAAAAGTATCGTAAACGCCTAGCGGCAGTGCAACGGAGATGCGCGCTTCGCGTAGTGAGTTCGTATCGCACGGTCTCTGAACCTGCGGCATTAGTGGTTGCCGGGGTAATACCCATCCACCTACTAGCCCGGGAGCGACAATTCGTCCACCAGAAGAAAGAAACCCTTGGAAGAAGAACAGCCAGAGAAGTCGCCAGGGAGCAATCACTGCTCTCCTGGCAGACACAATGGGAGAGCGAAAAGTACGGAAGGTGGACAGCCAGGCTTATAAGCCAGGTAGCGCCGTGGATCAGTCGTAAACACGGGGACGTAAATTTTTACCTAACGCAGATGCTGACTGGACACGGATACTTCCGTACGTACCTACACAGGATGGGGAAGGCGGCGGACCCACAGTGCCTCTACTGCAGATCCCCACAAGACGATGTCCTCCACACGTTCTTCGAATGCGAGCGATGGAGGGACACTAGGACTGCTCTGGAAGAAGAGATGGGACGTATAACTCCCGATAACATAGTCAACGTCATGCTAAATGACGCGCGCAGCTGGAGGAGGATCGCCCACTTCGTACAAAACATCTTAATGTCGAAGCGGGAGGATCTCCAGCAATAACGAGGTGCCACGTAGCAAAAAAAACTGGCTCCACCCCGAAGTAATGCCTCACGGCGGTTCCGGGGTGGATGCAATGGCCAGTCAGAGAGGAGGTCCCCTCGGTGGACTCCCGTCGACTCCGGTCTGCGGCTGTAGGCCGCGGAGCGCAGTCGGCGGGTCTGCACTAAGGGGGTGGGTTTTAGTGGGTATGCCAACAATGGAGAGTCTCACACACCGGGGGGTCGGCCCCCTGAGGTCTATCAAAGATTTCCCCCTCCCTACAAAAAAAAAAAAAAAAAAAAAAAAAAAAAATACTGATTGAATCGCCGTTCAATAAAGTCGAACATACTCTGAAATAATGGTGAACCTGCATGGATTTCTGCGAGAACTAAAAAAAATGCTGAATTGAAAAATTATATAATAAATTTGGAATGAAGTCACGTGCAAGTTCACAATATCTCACTATCTCATATTCAAAATAAGTAAGTACTTTTTCAGTGTAATCTTATTTTAAATCTATGTGAATGTATTTAAAAAAATAGAAAACTTATACGACTCTCAGTGAAAATTTAAGAATAGTTGTCTAAAGAATTCAGGATATCTCCAATCACGAATGCAATAGTGACCTGTCTATTCAACCTGTCTAGATCACTTTTTAATTTTTAAATCAACGTGTGGAAATTAATAAAAATATTTTTGAATCCAAATCGTTAAGTTTCCTATTCAACAGGTTAATACTATTTAAAACCTTCAAAGATTGGTGAACATAGAGAATGTTTTTTTCCATTCTAATTACTAATCCATATCGATGAGTAAACAATGATGATCTTTTACCAAATATCAAAATAACTGGATTCTGTATTCCTTTCATCATCGATAGACCTATTGATGGATTAGACATCAACATTTCAATCATTATTCTGCAAATTATTAAAATCAATGAGTTGGTAAATTCAGTATATCCCTATATAGATATGTAAGCATTAATTCATGCATCTTACCTGTCGTTGCTTGTATTTCTTAATTTGATAAGCTATTTCCTCTGAGTAGAATGAGGATAGTTTAGAAAGGTCGTCGTCAATGCCAGTTATTAACTGAAGATGTAGTTTGACATTCTCTAAGAAATATCTCACACACTCTCTAAAAATTTCAAAGCATTCATGAAATAAGGTGATATATCAGAAATTAAATGTTTAATTTTATATGGTTACCTTCCACCACATCAGTTTTTCTTGGCGTTAAAACTTTGCGAGGAGATGGGCGGTCTGAAACCTTTTGTACATTCGTTGTCTCAGCCACGCATCGGTTAACAAGTTTGCTTATGCCCCAGATACACCGTAACAAATTTTTCACAGCGATAGAGTCTTAGACCTCCTACATATTTTCCATTGTTTGTATGTAATTGATATGCTTCGTGACAAATACACCATTTCAGTTTGCTGGAAAAACAAACAAAAATTAATTTAAACATTTATATATCATTTGCATTATGCAATCATGGAGATGTTTGAAGAGGAGAAAAATCTTTTGAATTCATGTTTTCTTCGATATAAGCTTACAAAGATCTATTTTTTAAAACGCTTTCCTTAATTATTAAAGTTTGAATAACTTACAATTAGACCTACTATATCGTCCAGGTAAGAAGATTGATAATATGTCATAATATCTGTGATCATGATATCTCGGGGAGAAAAATTTTTAGATGGTTAATTCAACGAAATACTTCCCAGCCAAAATCTGAGTAGGCATTTAATTTCCAACAGGAAGTAGAAGAAAAAAATGAACGAGTTAATATTGTATTATCAGAGTTCATAATTTGTATAGCTATCAATAATTATTGAAACGGAATTCATGTATAAATCAGAAAACATGTATAAATCAGAAAAATGATTTGTATAATTATTGTACTCGATACTCACATTACCATCTTCATCTCTTGTCGTGTAAACATCAAATCTCTGCAACTATCTAACTATCGGTGATGGAGACGCTGACCTACGTGCTGCAGGAGGTGACCTTTGGCGTACTGGAAGAGGTGACCTGTGGCGTACTGGAGGAGGTGACCTTTGGCGTACTGGTGATCTCCCTGGTGGAGGAGGCGACCTTTCTCGTATTGGAAATCTGCGTTCTGAAGAAAGCGAGCTTGGTCGTACTGGTGATCTGCCTGTTGGAGAAGACGACCTTGAGGGGACATAGCTAGTGGCTCTATCACCTTCATCTGGAAGTGTGAAAGACAAATTTCATTCTCCAATTCATAGTAGAGATAATAAATTTCACTTACTTTGCTCAGTTTCTACAAACAGTAATCTTCTCTTAGCATGTGGCTGCTCCGTTGAGTTGCTAGACGATGAAGAAGCCTGTGAAATATTGTCTCTTCCCCTCTTTTTAGCTTTCAGTATTTTGAGAGCAATTCTTTTCTGCTCAAGCTCAAGTGCTGCTAAGTTTTCTTCACATGATTCATCATCATCGTCATGGAGGGAGAGATTATTATCGCTCTTAAGCTCTTCAAAGTTCTGCATAGTAGTTGACAAATTTTCTTGACGCAGGTCATCACCTTTTTCACCAGACTTATACTACTTAAGTCATCGTCATCTTCCACATTTTCTTTTGATGCATTCAGAGATAGATTGTTGACATCTGATTGATCGAATCTTGTTGGCTTGAATGGACGTGTCCTTGAATGAGTGTTTTATCCTCAATTTTAGCTCCTAATTCTTCCTTATCTGTACAAAATCCAGTGAAAGATTATATTCTCTTCTAAAATAATGTTGAAAATTCATAATCATATTTTCTACTCACAGTATCCCATTTCAAAAATTTCAATGGCAGAATAAGGACTATTGTTATATCTTCTCCCTCTGTACAGAGTCTTGGCTGTAAAATCAAATTCATCAACAGGATCTTTTTCGAAGTACTCTTTTATGTTTTTTACTTCGATGACTTCCGCAATGCATGTATCTCCAATAAAATGTACGATTGCGTACATTTTTCTCAGTTGGCTGTCCATTTTCAAGAAATCAATCACTGTCTGCCTGGAGGTATGCATGGACTTTAGTAGAATGAAACGGAAACTCGATAAACGAATAGCTCGAAAAAGAAGCAGCATGTGCTCAAACAAAAATCATCACGCTACTGAGTACTGACTACACTATTGCGAGCAATAAGAACAAAGGGTTTTGAGGTTTTTCTACATCAGATCTGTATATCAATAGCGAGTGCCCTGAAGTTATTATATACTTACATTGATTACAATTGGGTGTTTTCTCGCATTTTGCCGTGCACATCGCGCAAAAAAACCCGCTTGTAGTGCGCAGGCCGAGTTGGATGACAACGGCAACACTGTACCAACTTACACTAGTTCCTTGGCACTACACGCTTTTTTTGCGCGACGTGCGTGCCGAAACGCGAGAAAACGCCCAATTGTAGAAAGGCTATTATACTCATTAACTTGATATTAATTTTCATACATTTTTTATTATTAATCTCAACTGTATCCTACTGTGCCTACCGGTGCTTACATTAGTACTAACGTGGCAGCGGTAACTCAGTTGTAGAAAAGACCTGAACAATGTCAACAGAAAATATAGAAGTCTGGCGCGCTAATCTTCCTCTGTGTATACAATTGGAAAACCGCTGATTTTCATTGGAAGATATATTGTTTATTTTCAAAACAATGAGTCGTAGTCGTCGTAGAAAGAGAGATACTTATAAAGAATATTTTGAATGTGACGTACCATTTCCAAAGTCAACCAGATATTTATTTAAAAAGAGAGGCTATGAAGAAATCAACAATAACAGTACTCGCAATGAAAAGGTTAGAAGTGATCTATCATTTTCCTAAAAATGATATTATTGACTAATTCTACAGCTGATAGATCAATATGAATTAATGAATAAGTTCTATTATTAAAAATGAATTGTTTGACATCGTAAAATTCAGTAATCTTTGAAAGCCATACAACTTTAGAATGAAGATTGAATTAAAAAATATTGAAACATTAAATCTCATATACGCTGTTAGAAATGGATATCCGAAAGCACTATGTTTTATATTCTCAGGTTTACAAAAAGTTTTGTTCTGGTCAATGGACTCAGGAAGAAAGTATTAAAAATATGTCATGCAACAAGCTCAATCCCACAGTGTTACAAAATGATCCACGCGATAGTGTGGATTTTAAAATCAATGACGATCTGCATCTGCCTACACATGAACGGCTACGAGAATCTATGGTAATTTGCTTACTCTATTAATATTGCTTACTTCTCAAGTTATTAGATGCTCTGATACTTACACCATCATATAGTATGTAGAATATCTTGATTTTGGACTGACATTTTTTTTAATATATATCATTTCAAGTCTGTAGATTTTTCTACATTCCTAATTGTTATGTAAATCAGAATACCAATAAATTAAAGAGATAGAAACAAAGTTCCTTGGAAAATAAAACGTGATATAGGTAGGGAATTGAGTTCAAATACAAATTTGGAATTAAAGAAATAAGAATTTAGTACTATCTTGATAACTTTTCAAATTCTTTTTCAAAATTGAAACAAACAAATGTACTTGAAGTTCATAAAAAATTCAGAACTATTGGGTCGATTCCTGTAATCACAGAGGAAAGTCATTGCGTTTGGAAATATAGCAATACATAAAATGGAAAGATAAAACAAGCAGTCCTGTCACATTAAAAACGTCATTCATAATGTACATTGTTTTTGAAGTTATTCCATATCAATTTGATTTCAGTGTAATTAAATATCTTCATATTCTTTGATTATCGGATTTATTATGATTCCTTTTAATTTCATATTCATTTTGCAAAGATCAATAAAATTACTTTCTTGTTGATATTCAAACATTGAAGAGATTAAATGTGTAGGTTAATATAATATGAATGAAAAGTACCGAGATGCACAAAGACTTGGAGCAATATACAGTAGTGTCTTATCATACATGATTATTTATAATGTGTTTGTTATGTTTCTTTACCGTTCCTTACACATTCCTCTGTTAGGAGTATGTATTTGGATTTCCACTTGGATTTCCATTTGAAATTCCACCCAGATTTCCAGGTTAAGTTTCTTTGGATAAGTTTCTCATAGATCTGGGTTCAATTATTCTGTTATGAAAATTCAACTAGCTGTTTGACAGTCGTATTGAACTCCATTTAAATTCATTTATGCAGTATTCAAAATAGATCTGGAATTCGAATATAAAACCCTCTGTTAATTTTTGCATAAGAAAATGTAGGTGGAAACCAAGGTAGATATTTTTGCAAGGTAAAGTGTTCTCTCGTCATTTGTTCTCTGGGATTTTTCATCATTTCTCTACTATCCCAAAACTTGTTTGACTGAGAGAGAATACGATTTTTTGAGTAACTACAACGAATATCAATTTAGACATTTAGGGAAGATATATTCTATTAGCCCCTAACAAAAATATACCCATTACAATAAGCATGCAATGAGCCAGACATAATGTAAATTGTTTATCTCTGAATTATCCTGTTAAGATTTGTATTATATACATATACATATATGTATCCCAAGTCTAAACAATATATCCACCAGTTTTGAAATATTAAATTAATTCCAAACTTTTCAGTTTAAAAATGGATTATTTAAAAACTGTTCAATAGTCCAGACTTGAAAATTGGTATACATGCCCTCAGAGCATATTATTATCATATCTGTACGGAATCTTGACTTTTCTCAAGCACAAGGTATACTTTCATGTCGAAATTCATGGATTTCCATCTCAATATTTTTTCAAATTCCAACCATGGATTTCCATATGGAATTCAATGTGGAGTGGATTTTCATCTAGAAATCCTTATGGATTTCCATGTCGATATATTTTTGAATGTGGAATATGTATTTCTACATGAAATTCAGTGTGGAGTGAATATCCACGTGGATTTCAATATTAATATATTTTTAAATCCCGTCCATGGATTTCCACATAGAATTTTCATCTAGAAATCCATACCCTACTGAAAATAATCAGGTGATTCAATCACATAATTTTTATCATCATAATTGCCACAATGAAAATGAAGTGTAAGACTTAGGTAATAAAATCCAATTCAAAATAATATTTCAATGTGCAACAAAAAGAAATGTAATTGGGATGCCTAAACAGTCACCTATCCAAGTACTAATCACGCCGAATGCTGCTTATCTTCGGTGATTGGAATCGTAAGCCGTATATACCACATTTGACCAGAACGCAGTACGATATCTGAAGATATTGAGTGGACATAAAAGAGTCACAATATGATCTTTATTTTAAGTTAATGTTTATAATACACTAAGATTAATATTTATCTTTGGAGTCAGTATGGTTGTCTCGATATTTTGTTTTAGTTAAATTTATTCACTATTGTTTGGACGTTATGTTCATTGCAGTATTGATGATATTATAATTAGCGTGGATATATAGACTTCTGTTGTATTAGTTATGGTTAGTTGATGATGGTGAAGTTCATAACACAGTACAGTACAAAGTAATTAGTTGTGTTGTTTTAATCATACTCAGATAATAGCATATATACTCTGACCCAGATTGCAAAATTTTAAAGATTTTTGAGTCTTCTGTTATAGCAAGGCGAATTACTTGTTATTGATTGAAAAAAACTTGCAAAACACAATAAATGCTGTGTAATAGATATCTGAATTTCACAACCTCGAAAAGATGAATTCAAAAAGATTGCGGAGATCCTTTATACAATATACTTAATACTTATCAACATCACTAACTGACTTCAAATCTCAGTGAATTATAAATATTAACTCAGAATAATGATCATATTGTGTCCCTTTTAAGTCCATTCAATATCTACAAATATCATACTGCGTTCTGGCCAAACGTACTACAGCTAACGCCTCTGATCACCGAAGTTAAACAGCATCCAACGGAGTTAGTTATTGGATGGGTGACGGATTGAACACCCCAAATACATTTTTTTTGTTGCACATAAAATTATTATATTTTTCGGAATCATATGATTCAATCTGAGAAAAAAAATTCTTAAATCATGTGATGAAATCACATGATTACATTTCATAATAAAATCATATAATTAATACACCTAATTATTTTCAGTAGGGTATGGATTTCTAGATGAAAATCCATTATACACTGAATTCCATGTGGAAATACATGGATGAAATTTGGAAAAATTTGTCATGGAAATCCATATAGATTTTCACATGGATTTCCACATGAAAATCAATATCTTCTTTTTGGACAGATTTCTATATGGAAAATCCATATTGATTCCATATGAAATCCCTATGGATTGTTTCAACGTTATCTTTTTTGTTGCGAAAAATGAATGAAACTGAAGTTGTCACAGAGGTCTTGGCATAGAGATGGATTTATCAGTGATTCTCAACCTGATATGCTTTTCGATCATAAAAAAAAATAATCAACACAGATCTTTCTGAAATTTTACAGAAAGGCAGTTGTCGACAAAACGAAGACATGAGCAAAATCCTATCGTGCGGAAATCAACTCTTCAGGTTTTTTACGAGGGTGGTTTTGTACATATCTTAGTTTTTCGATCATAAAAAAAATAATCAACGTGATCTTTCTGAAATTTTACAGGAAAATAGTTGTCGACAAAACAAAGACACGTGCAAAATTCTACTATGCGGAAAACAACACTTCATTTTTTTAAGAGGGTGGTTTTATATTCCTCGTAGTTTTTCGATCATAAAGTAAAATAATCAACATAGATCTGTCTGAAATTTTAGAGAAAAGCAGTTGTCGACTAAACAAAGACATGTGCAAAATCCTACTGTGCGGAAATCCACCCTTCATTTTTTTAGAGGGTGGTTTGAGATTCATCGCAGTTTTTCTATCATAAAATGAAATAATCAACACGGATCTTTCTGAAATTTTACAGAAAGACAGTTGTCGACAAAACAAAGACATGTGCAAAATCCTGTCGTGCGGAAATCAACCCTTCAGGTTTTTTACGAGGGTGGTTTTGTACATATCTTAGTTTTTCGATCATAAAAAAAAATAATCAACGTGGATCTTTCTGAAATTTTACAGGAAAATAGTTGTCGTCAAAACAAAGACACGTGCAAAATTCTATTATGCGGAAAACAACCCTTAATTTTTTTAAGAGGGTGGTTTTATATTCCTCGTAGTTTTTCGATCATAAAGTAAAATAATCAACATAGATCTGTCTGAAATTTTACAGAAAAGCTGTTGTCGACTAAACAAAGACATGTGCAAAATCCTACTGTGCGGAAATTACCTCCTCATTTTTTTATACGGGTGGTTCTAATTTCCCCGTAGATTTACATCATAAAATAAAATAATCAACATAGATCATTGTAAAATTTTACAGGGCGTCAGTACTTGATATCATAAAGACATACTTGCAGTAGTTCCCGTATTAAACGCTGAATAAGATTATTTTTTCAATATCACAAGTGTCCATAACATAGAGGCCAGATATCCATTGACAATACATTGACTTGATACATTGACTACTTAATTTTTCAGGTGTGGCCAATACAGCACTATCAGTATTTCCTTATTAATCATCTATAAATTTCCTCTGAACGGTTGAATAGCTCCTGCTGATAGACAGCACAATTCTAAAGAAAATTGGAATCTTATAGAAAGTGAAATAATACATCATGTTTCATGTAGTATTTTATTTCATACTCGACCGAAACGCCACTTTTTGCTTCTAAAATTCAGATCGAAACAAATCCCAAACAAATCAATGTTTAAAATTTTTAATATTATTCTTAATCAAAATTACAATTAAAAAATCACCACTTTCGCCCCGCAAATAAGTCTCTCCGCTCAAATTTCACTTTTGCCTCGGAAATTATACTTTCACCCCGCTACTTTTACTTTTGATAAAACCACCCTCTTCAAAAAAATGAAGAGTTGATTTCCGCACAGTAGGATTTTGTACATGTCTTTGTTTTGTCGACAACTGCCTTTCTGTAAGATTTCAGAAAGATCCGTGTTGATTATATCAATTTATGATAGAAAAACCGCGAGGAATCTCAAACCACCCTTATAAAAGAAATGAAGGGTCGATTTCCGCACGGTACGATTTTCCACATGTCTTTGTTTTGTCGACAACTGTCTTCATGTAAAATTTCAGAAAGATCCGTGTTGATTATTTTATTTTATGATAGAAAAACCGCGAGGAATCTCAAACCACACTTATAAAATGAAGGGTTGATTTCCGCACGATAGGATTTTGCTTATGTCTTCGTTTTGTCGACAACTGCGTTTCTGTAAAATTTCAGAAAGATCCACGTTCATTATTTTTTTTTATGATCGAAAAACTACGAGAAGTACAAAACCACCCTCTAAAAAAACTGAAGGGTTGATTTCCGCACGATAGGATTTTGCTTATGTCTTCGTTTTTTCGACAACTGCCTTTCTGTAAAATTTCAGAAAGATCTGTGTTGATTATTTTTTTTTATGATCGAAAAACATATCAGGTTGAGAATCACTGATAAATGCATCTCTGTGCCAAGACCTCTGTGCCAACTTCAGTTTCATGAAAAATGATAATGATTTGATTCTAGCACTTCCAGAATTTCACAAGTCGAGAAATAAGGGCCACCCTAATATATATTATTAAACATTATGTCACTATGTACATTAGGGTGGCCATTATTTCCCAAACTGCGAAATTCGGGGAGTGCCCCCCTGAATCTTTATCATTTTTCTCACACAATTCAAATCTTTTTGCAGATTTTATCAAGATACATGTCTCATAGTACCTGTAGTTTCAGAATTTCCAAAATCGTCTTGGATCATTCTGAAAAAATTCTACTACAATCTTCAATCAATTCTAAGCACTTTTTATACATATCTTTTTTGCTCCATAGTGCATAGTTTCTGAGCAAAAATATTCTGAAGTCAATTTGGAGAAAACTTCAAGAATTTTTAACGAGTAAACTATGCACTTTGAAGGGAAAATTATGAGGAACTCTCTAATTTTCTCAAATATGCATCTTAATGAAATTTCCAAAGAGATTTGAGTTCTGAAAGCAAAGTGATGAAGATTCAAAGGGGGTACTTCTCGAACTTTGCACTTTGGGAAATAACGGCCACCCTAATGTACATATGTACATCGTTTGAAAAGTCACAATAGTTCAGAAATATATACCTTCTGATTGATTTTTATTCAATTTTATAGATTCTGGCTCCATAATGCCTCAGTGCCCCGACAACTCCCCAAAATCTGATTTTTTTATTATAAATAAATTGTGACGGAATTTGGGAATATCCGTAATGCACTGGTTGATTCAAGATAAATTTTCAGAATTAAAATTACCAATAATATGACTGAATAATTCGAAATAATAGCTTTTCCGCTGAAATACTATATCTGCTTAGTTTAAACCTTGTTGGAGTATTCCATAAATTTTTCTTGTGGGTTGTTTCATGTCATAATATTCTGATACGTTTTTTTCAACATATGAATATATAATTTTTCCCACAAATCGTGAAGCAAAAGAATCTGGAATTTGTAAGAAATATTCATTTCCTCGGGATCAACCAAGCTTTGTGCAGGATTTATTTCCGGAATCTGATTCAGAAAATGAGACTATCGAAGATGTTGAACAAGAACCCAGAAACAATGGAGATAAGAATCTCATCAATTTGAATAAGTTCTTGAAAGATGAAAAATCAAATAGTATTCTTGATGCTACTCTGGTTGTCAGCGAATGTGAAGTTCTATTGGGGATATTAGAGTTTTCATCACATGCTTCATTGGATAACGATAATACATCTAATCTCTGCAGACTGATCAATAGTTTTTTTAATAAAAGTATTATTCCTGACACTCGATACAGAATGGATAAATTATTAACAACAGAAGATGGAAAAGAATATCATGCAGTATGTCCACATTGTGATTGCTACATTCAACAATTCAATCGTGGCACTCTTTCTATTCAATGTGGAGAATGCGAAAGGTTCATATCTGTCACCGTGAATGATGTAAATTTTTTCCTTACTTTAAAAATCGACGATAAAATACGTAATTTAATACAACAAAATGATGAATACTTTGACAATATTGTGAATAATAGAGGACAAAATGATTCATTACGTGATATATACGATGGTGCTCTGTATAAGAAATTTATTTCTTCATTGCCACTTGATACTAGACATACCAATGCAATCTTTGTGTTGAACAGCGATGGATCACCCGTTTTCAAAAGTTCTTCTTTTTCCATCACTCCAATTCAAGTCATTCTTAATGAAATCCCAGTTGATGTTCGTAATAGTAATCCATTAACAGTAGCATTATGGTTCAGTAAGAAAAAACCTATTATGAAGATATTTTTGGATGCGTTTATAAAAGATATGACCAGGTTATCTACTGTAGGAATCACTTGCAAAATTCGGGGTGAAGAGCAAAGTATCAAATTCCATGCTATTTGTTGCTGTGTAGACTCGATAGCTCGACCACCAATGCAAGGAATCGTTCAGTTCAATGGTTATTTTGGTTGCAGTTGGTGTTTGTATCCCGGTACACAAGTAAAACATAAAACAAGAAATGTGATCAAGTATCCCATGCTCGACTATGTCTCACCACTTCGAAATGAATCCCAAACTTTCGATCACTTGATCGAGGTACTTGATACTGGAATGTCAAACCATAGGATGAATGCAATTTCTCCTCTAACGGAACTTAGACATTTTAATATTGTGAACGGTTTTGTTCCCGACAGTATGCACTGTGTTTTCCTGGGTGTTTGTCGACAGTTGGCTAAGTATTGGTTCGATTCTTCTCGAAAACCGTTTTCAATTAAAAAAGAAGACAGAACTAAAATCAACAATATTCTGAAATCTTTGAAAGTACCTAAACAAATTTCTAGATGGCCTCGTTCACTTGAAGAAAAAAAGATTGGAAAAGTAAAGAATGGGAGAACTTATTGCTCTTTTTCATTTTGCCTATTTTGGAAGAAGCAGAAAACTTTGAAGTTTATCGTAACCATTTTAAATTATTCGTAAATGCCATGCACATTCTAATGAGTTCCAATATCACTTATCAAGCTGTATTGCATGCCAATAGTCTTTTGAAAGAATTCGTAGGTAAAACTCAGATTTTGTATACGAAAAAAGCTATGACTTATAATATCCACCAATTAGTTCATTTAAGTCAGAGCGTTATTGATTGGGGTCCACTATGGTCCCATTTCGGATACGGGTTCGAATCTGGTAATGGAAAAATTGTAGATTTCATCAAAGCCTCGAAAGGTGTTCTGTATCAAATATGCAGACGATTAGATTATCAACAATGCTCTGAAATATTACAAAATCATGTATTATCGAAGAATCATGAATTTCCTGTATTAGAATACTGTGATAAATTGCAGAATAGAAATACTCAAAAAACAGAGAAATTGAATAATATCCGATATTTTGGCAAGCCATCTGCGGTTAAATATAACGTTATGAGAGACTTAGAACTTTCAGATTTTGCCGAATCCTACACTCGAATATCGAAAAATAATTGTATATTTTCGTCATGTCATAAAACGTACCCACGATCTTCAAATTATTATGCGAAAACTTCAGATGGCTCTTTCGTGAAAATTATAGAATTTTTATGTGACTGCATGACTAACAAAGAATTAACCGTCTGTCAGAAACTTAACATTATTAATGGAGATGCTTATGACGCTATAAAAACTGTTGTTAATATTATTGAAGAAGAAATTGTGATTCAAAGTGATAGTATTGATAGCATCGCTGTTTTTATAGAAATAGGATCGAAAAAATATATTACTTCCGTACCGAATATGTATCATTATTGATCATTATATTTTTGTTGAATCGTCTTCATCTCCATCAGCAATTTAAATTTATGACAAACGGTTCATTCTCTATTGTGAGCGATATCAACTATAAACTCCACAATTCTTACGAATATACCATCGATTTGTCCGAATGGCGATTTAATCAGTATTACAAAAACGCTGGAAAAGTCATTAGATTACATTAACGATAAATTTATATAATGATATAGGATATAAAAGAGCAAAATATTCACTACAGAACCGGCATGAGACTAATTAAAAAATGCATTGTACGTGGAAGCTTTTATAAAACTGTTCATGTGGTCAATATCAATAACTTATTTTAGTTCATGATATGTATATAGTGATTCGTTAGCTGTAATAAAGTCTAATAACCTGAACCATGATTTTGAATTTACTCCTAGAAATGGATATTCCTGTGATTTCCTCGCTTTCCAACAATATTTTCCTGAAGATTTCCGACAGATTTCCAAGAGACTGCGATTTTGATCTGATTCCAGAACGATTTCACTTTGAATTTTGTGGCCCCGCTGAATTCGTAATATGAAGGAAATCAAATTTATTTCAAAAGGATTTCCCTCGGAATTCCGTAGCCTGATGAATTTATAATTTAAAGGATATCACGTTGATTTTATACGGATTTCCTTCGGAATTCCATGACCTGACGAATTTATAATATGAAGAAAATCACATTGATTTCATAAGGATTTCTGTCGGAATTCCTTGACCTGATAAATTTATAATTTGAAGAAAATCGCATTGATTTCATAAGGATTTCTGTCGGAATTCAGTGACCTGATGAATTTTTAATTTAAAGGAAATCACATCGATTTCGCACGGATTTCATATTGAATTTCATTTTGATTTCAGACTGTATTTTTGGACGGATTCCACTATGAATCCGCGTGGAATCCACGAGGAATCTGAACGGATTCAAAGAGAAATCTCCATGGAATTCCTTCTGATTTCAGTTCCTTCTGATTTCATTTCGGAATTCCTTTGGATCTTTTCAATGGGGGCGCCTTTTATTTTGGCCTATGCTTTCGCACAATAGCCAGGGTCTCTAAGGCAAATCGTATGTAATTAGTTTCTAATGTCTTGAACCCTCGTAATGAGCATTCTCGGCTTTACTTCAATTCTTAGAAATGATGTCTCTTTCTGTTATTGATTAGTTTATTACCTTGGGATATGTATATTGGTATACCTGTGAGGTTCGAAAATAAGTTTTATTAGTGGGATATACTGTACGTGATTAAATATTAATCTCGAGGCGTATATCCATAAACATTGCCTTAGTATGCTTTACGCTTTCATAAATGATGGCGAGGTGCATTACTAAAGTATGTTGTTCTATATTTCTGGCGTACGTAAGCTAAAATAGCTCGCGAGGTTCAGAATATATAGAAATCACAGGTATGCTATACGTTACTAGTGACTAGCCACGAGGTGCATTACCATGTGATATATTGCGTTCAATTTGATATGTATATATATATATATATATATATATATATATATATATATATATATATATATATATATATATATATATATATATATATATATATATATATATATATTAGGTACTTTTATTAAATTTGAATCTTTTTAGTAATAAATCTATTGATTAAAAGCAATTTATACAAGAAATAGAAATCTTAATATAATCGGTACAAAAATTGTAAATAAAATATAATTACTTTTCGGATATTTAATTTGTAGTTCTATTTGAATAATTTGTTTTATTCTTGGGTGTTTTTAACCCGTAATATTTGTTTTTATTCTTGGGTGTTTTTAACCCGTAATATTTGAATTTATTCTTGGGTGTTTTTAACCCGTAATATTTGTTTTCATTCTTGGGTGTTTTAACCCGAATTGTTTTTAATATAATGGAATTTTTTGTGGGTTTTCGACTTAAAACTGTCTACCCGAATATTTGAATTTAGTGTAATTGTCTACAAAAATCTATATCCTTTTAATAATCCGTCTGGCACAAACCTCGCTATTCCTGAACAGATACTGCTCTAGAGGCGCGTCAGTGAGTGAGACGTTCGAGTTTTTTGTACAGGAACAGATACTGCTCCTGAGGCGCTTCGGCGAGTGAGATACTCTGAGTCAAACACAAGATTGCGTTACAGGAACAGATACTGCTCCTGAGGTGCTTGTCGAGCGAATGCTGGTGAGTCATGTAGCTTGTCCGGGGTCGGGTGAGCTAATGCTAGTGAGACCTAGTGGACCAGCTCCTTTTAAACAGTTTTCTGTCGTATGTCGCCTATGCAGAAGGGTCGAGCGAACGGGGTAAGGGTGAGAAAGGACGAATAGCAATGAATGTTTCCTCCCTTTTCTCCTCTTACGCGCTTTTCCTCTTATTAGGTTAATGCTTAAGACAGAGAAAAAAGAAGAGAGAGTGAGGGTAAAAAGGTCCTCATATAGGCGTCGCTAAAGAAGCGTGCGCAGCTATGTATTGGGCTCGGGCCTTTTTTGGTGAGATGAGCTTTTTCTTAGAGAGATAGGGAGATCTCTCTCGCTTGCTCTCTTGCTCCTTCTCTATCTTTCGCATTTTACATTTGATTTTCTTAATATTAATCTAAAATATTAATGTTTATTATATTTTTATTTGCTAAATGATCTTAAAATATAATAGTTATTTGATAAAAAATCATTAATGATAATATTGTGAAAATATTTACTAATTATATATATATATATATATATATATATATATATATATATATATATAGTTATTATTTTTGTTAAAACTCATATTACAATTATAGTAATTAATTAATGTGTACATATGGTTAAAATAGTATAAGATTAAATGACAATAATAATGAGAAAAAGTAATGAAAGTAAAGTTAATATTAATTTACGTTTACTTAAATTCAAAGTGTGTATAATAAAAGGTTGCAGTAAAAATTACTATAATGTAAACTGTAATTACTGAATAAACATTCATATTTAAGTGCTTAAAATTATCATCTTATAAGTAAATATTATTATTACAACAGAATATTTAAAACTACGTTTTAGAATTAAGCTATCGACTTGATTCTTTCGCACAACATTTTTGTTTGAATTAAAAAACTATATACGATGTTAAAAAATGTAAAAAGTTATTATCTTATACGCTACGCTATTTGTTTTCAAAATAATATTTCAGCCTGTATTTTTCCGCTCAACAGAGGCTGCATATAGTCGATGTTTCTGTTTATCTCTCAACTAGGGTAGAGGGAGAGTAAACGCACATGTGCGCGTCTAACGACACTTGCCAGCCGTACCCTTGCTGTGCAGTGCGTCTGCTTAGAAGAAGCTAGATTCACATTGGTTACAGTATAAAACGATGCTTTAAAGTTTTTTTTATTTTCTATGTTTTTAGATTTTAACTATATCTATATATGTAAATAAACGTACGATGTCGCACTACACACAAAATAAGATCTTTTTTCGAAAAATCTGTTCAACAATGTGCAATAGCTATGTGAAATATTTTATAATTTATTTACTTATAATGTATTTTATTAACTTTACTAGTCATTTACCTTGATAATTCTAATATATAGAGTAATAATTGATGTACCTGAAGTGAAGTTGTAGGTCGATGAACAGAGGTCTCTGAAATCGATATTAAAATTTCAAACATTATTTCTTGTGATAACCGCTTTGAGAACAGTATTAATTTTAGTGACTGGTTTTTCCTTCAATTGTTGTTAATTTATTCGTGTTGTCCAGTAGTACTTAGAATTTAATTTTGACGAAAAATTTTAATGATAGTAAATTCAGACATAGTTGTTGAGATTAAAGATCATAACCTTAATTTATCTGTGTAAATATTTTGTCCTCATATAATTATTATTATCATTACCTTTGTTTATTAATTAATATGGTGGCGAATCAGAGAAATTATAACATTCTAATATGTAATATTGACAAATAGTGAGTATTTAGCCAAATAATATAATTGTGTTAAGATGTTGTTATTAATAATAAAATTGTAATAAAGATTTAGCCTGATGAGGACGACGAATGGTCATCGAAACGTCGCCATAAATAAATTTGGTTAGTTCACCAAAATCAACTATTGATATTATTTGAAAAAGTAAAATTAATAATATTTTAAGCATTTAAATTATTAATAAATACGTTTATAATCATTTTAAATATTTAAAGAAGTACGATTTAGTGTTTTTAGATCATTAAATTTATAAAGTTCTGACATATTTGAGAAATTAGACATTTGTTTTAGGCTTGTTCGTGATTATATTTTAGTAGCTTATAGTCTTAAGAAATTCTGTAAAAAAAATTAGAACTGTGATCTTAAATTAATTTTATCTGATTTTTAATGTGAAAAAGTCAAAGGTTCTAGAGATTTACCCATATGCACGCGAGAGAATTAACCGAATGCGGGCTGTCAACCGGCATCCGGTGCTATATACACACTTCTCCTCTTCTCCTTCAGAGTGCATTCACAGTGGAACATTTCACGAGTGAAATGCTCGCATATACGTTGGCCCCTGAGCAACGCGAGTGTATCGTGGAGATGAACGTAGCCTTGTCAGGCGAGCACGTGTACGTCATACTCTACAAGGTGTTACGTGCATACACTATACCTTCCTTGCAGCATACAGGGTTGTCTATTATCTTAAGTTTCATGCGAGTATATATATATATATATAAGACATGTGCGCAGCAACAGTAAATGCATTAGTTAAGCATGTAAATTAACTGCAAATTTTATAACACAATACTTATGCTACTGCTTCATCATTTTAAACAGTCGAGCAACATAACATAAGTCTCTGTATGTTTAAAGAAATTATATGAATTGTGAAGAATATATCAAATAATATATTGTATAAAAATCGACAGTACACCGTCATTAAATTTATGCATCGTGTGTATTTTTTATCGTCTTAATATGCGCATTAAAAATAATACGCAAGATGCATTTGTGCACATTTCGCGGGCAGACGTCGGGCACGTGCGGTTTCCGAGCATAAACCTCTGACCCGAGTTATCATTGCAGCTAAAGCACGTATACGAGGGGACAGCTAGTTGTCACCGCGGCTACAGCACGTATACGAGGTAACTGCGAGGGATTGCCATGTATACGCGAGCAACACTTGGTCGGCCCGAGGCAGACCTCGGGCTTCCCGTGCATACACGGGTAACGCACGGTGTGCCCGAGGCAACCCTCGGGCTTCCCGTGTATACTCGGGTAACACGCGGTGTGCCCGCGTATACACGGGTTACGCGTGGGCTTCCCCTGTATACATGGGTTACGCGCGGGCTTCCCGTGTATACTCGGTGAGCCCACGGGCGGCCCTCGGGCTAGAGTTTCGAGCGCTAGAGTTGTACTATTGCCGCCATGGCGCTCGTCGGTAAAACAGATCGTCAGCGCGGTTTCATTTGAAACGCGGCCTTCTCGTGTACTCCCGCGATGGCCCGAAAGCGCTACTCGCATGAAACTTAAGATAATAGACAACCCTGTATGCTGCAAGGAAGGTATAGTGTATGCACGTAACACCTTGTAGAGCATGAAGTACACGTGTTCCCCTGGCAAGGCTACGTTCATCTCCACGATATACTCGCGTTGCTCAGGGGCCAACGTATATGCGAGCATTTCACTCGTGAAATGTTCCATTGTGAATGCACTCTCAAGCGCGCACACACACTTCCCCCTCCGCGCTGTGATCAAATTAGGTGTATAGTTCAGGCGCTCAGCCGCTAGATTCGCTAGCTCACGACTGACAAGAATCGCCCCGATACCGACCATGCTCACTGGCACTCTCTCTAATAATCTCTGTTGGAACATAGCTTCCTCAAACTTTATAAATTGTTCCAATCTGTAATTATTTATTCAATTTAATACTGTAGTGAAAAAAAATAACAAGTTATTTGCATTTTAATATGTCAAGATACATGTATATATTTAAATTTTGTAATTTGTAAATTAAAATTTCAACTCAATTAAATATTATTCCTTTTCTCTAAATTTTTTGGAGTGGATTTTCACTCTTTTGGAGTGAATTTTCACTCCAAGCGATCATGAAAACGCAGTCACTAATTTTGGAGTAAATCTTCACTTTTAGAAAGAGTGAATAATTCACTCTTTTGTAAAAATGTGTTTTTCACTCTATTTAGAGTGAAAGAATACGCGAAAAGAAAAAATAATTATTCACTTATAATAATTACTCATTTCGTTGTTTTACATTTTAGAAATGTTTTGATGAATGGATACAGTTTACTGGGAAGGATGCAATTAATAAATAAATTTAAAAAACTTCAGAAAAATTGTTGGTAGGATTTGAACCCGGATCCTTTAAGTTCTGACGCTGCCACTTTATCGCTAGACCACCATTGCGTCTGACTTCGATTGCACTGATTTCTCCTATGTATGCGAATTCATAGATGAACTTTTATTTAATACTAAAATCAGTTTAAGACGTAATAACTCAGAGCTAATAAATAGTTGTTTTTTATAAAATGATACAAAAATTATATTTTATATGAAATTCAGTATTATTATGCTAACTTCAATATTTGGCCGAAGAGTCTAATATTTTTTACTACATTTTCTCAATTTATGCATTTTTAACAAAACTTTAAGATGTCATATGTCGGAAATACGTTTGGTGAGCACTGTTCCTTTCTCTGTCTTACCCACTAATACCATATATGCAAGTTCCCGCTTGCAGCGCCCCGCGCCGCCGCTTAGTACGAGCCCGACCTCCCGAGTGTCAACGTCTCAGCTCTCTAATATAAACCTTTTTCTACCGATACACAACGTCTTTTTATTTCGCCGCTTAACCCTGTCCAGAGTCAACGCTATTCTGTCATCATAAATACTAAAATTCTTTAAATTTTAAAACTTTTGCAATTTAAGAAGAAGTAAAATACTGATCGATTTCTACTATACCGGTTTATAATTTATACTTTTTTCTCTTTAAAATAAATATTTATAAAATACGACATTATATGCCTTTACTAGAAATGTTCAGTTGATTTTTCAAGAGGTATAATTAATTTAATTAAAAAATGGGTCAAAAAATGTTAAGAAGATATGAGTAAGTCATGCCCCATACGCATTGCTTACCACGGAAAATATTTAAAACTGTTTTCCGGTTAGAAATAATACCGGCATCTTTTGAAACCGCCAAAACCAAACATTGTTAATACAATACACAAATTTGCAAGGCATAGTAGTCATATTTATTTACAAAATCTCGAATAACTGTTTAAAATGAAAAAGTCTGTAATACAGATTCCTGTAATAAATTAATTTTTTTAAGTGGTTCAATATTCCATTGTAACTTTGTAAAAAACTATATCTGGTTAAATTTTTAAGAGATTTTAAATAAAAGCTACCTTTCACCTCTAGATTAATTAATTAACCCCATATAGTTGTATATTTTTTAACCCTTTTTTGTACAATTAATAATGAAATTTCTTGAAAATTTAATTGAGCATTCCTGGTGCAAATAATGTTTTAAAAGTAAAAAGTCGTAGTTCGAAACTTTGATTAATTTATAGGTTTTATAATATAAATTTTACTCCAAGTTAGTCTGAAAATTAGAGTGAATCCTTAGTAACTCTCTAATTTCGAGTGGTAAAATTCACTTATTCGACTGGAGTGAACAAATTCACTCTTTTAGAGTGAAAATTCACTCGTTTGGAGTGGAACCCTCGTTCACTCTACATTTAGAGCGAAAATTTCTCTCCAATAAATTAAGGGGGCAGTCCTGGGTTAAACTCAAAAAAGGCCTTTTTTCTACAAGTCCAAAAAACTTTTTATGTTTAAAAGCAATCGATCTGAAAATTTTTATGTTACTTAAACACAATAATATCTTAAATTTTACCGTTGTAAAACTTCACAATCTTGACCCAAAACGTCACAATAAATCAATGTTTTCAAAACCATATTTATTAAAAGAACTTTGATCCTCACACAATTCAGTGTGACACGAAGAACAAAAAATTTTGTTTTAACGGTTATTCGACTCCTTATGACATGTGTTACAAAAAGAGCAGAGCACTTGTTCGTTAATTTTTTTTTTATTATTTGTTTTCGAAGATCCAAACAATTAAAAAAAAAATTTTAATATTTTTAAAAAATTGATTGGATTCCGATAAAAAGTAATAAAAAAATTTTAACGGAAAAGTGCTCCGTTATTTTTGTAATTCATGTTAAAAGAAATCGAATAACCGTTAAAATAAAATTTTTTGTTCTCCGTGTCACCCCGAATTGTGTGAGGAATAAAGTTCCTTTAATAAATATGGTTTTGAAAACAGTGATTTATTGTGACGTTTTGGGTCAAGATTTTGAAGTTTTATAATGGTAAAATTTAAGATATTATTGTGCTTAAGTAACATAAAAATTTTCAGATCGATTGCTTTTAAACATAAAAAGTTTTTTGGACTTGTAGAAAAAAGGCCTTTTTTGTGTTTAACCCAGGACTGCCCCCTTAATTTATTGGAGATAAATTTTCGCTCTAAATGTAGAGTGAACGAGGGTTCCACTCCAAACGAGTGAATTTTCACTCTAAAAGAGTGAATTTGTTCACTCCAGTCGAATAAGTGAATTTTACCACTCGAAATTAGAGAGTGACTAAGGATTCACTCTAATTTTCAGACTAACTTGGAGTAAAATTTATATTATAAAACCTATAAATTAATCAAAGTTTCGAACTACGACTTTTTACTTTTAAAACGTTATTTGCACCAGGAATGCTCAATTAAATTTTCAAGAAATTTCATTATTAATTGTACAAAAAAGGGTTAAAAAATATACAACTATATGGGGTTAATTAATTAATCTAGAGGTGAAAGGTAGCTTTTATTTAAAATCTCTTAAAAATTTAACCAGATATAGTTTTTTACAAAGTTACAATGGAATATTGAACCACTTAAAAAAATTAATTTATTACAGGAATCTGTATTACAGACTTTTTCATTTTAAACAGTTATTCGAGATTTTGTAAATAAATATGACTACTATGCCTTGCAAATTTGTGTATTGTATTAACAATGTTTGGTTTTGGCGGTTTCAAAAGATGCCGGTATTATTTCTAACCGGAAAACAGTTTTAAATATTTTCCGTGGTAAACAATGCGTATGGGGCATTGCTTACCCATATCGTCTTAACATTTTTTGACCCATTTTTTAATTAATTTAATTATACCCCTTGAAAAATCAACTGAATATTTCTAGTAAAGACATATAATGTCGTATTTTATAAATATTTATTTTAAAGAGAAAAAAGTATAAATTATAAACCGGTATGGTAGAAATCGGTCAGTATTTTACATCTTCTTAAATTGCAAAAGTTTTAAAATTTAAAGAATTTTAGTATTTATGACATCTTAAAGTTTTGTTAAAAATGCATAATTTGAGAAAATGTAGTAAAAAAATATTCGACTCTTCGGCCAAATATTCAAGTTAGGCAAGTTTTACAACGTTAAAATTTAAGACAATAGTGTGCTTTTATAGCATAACATTTTTCAGAATGATTGCTTTTAAATATAAAAAGTTTTCTGGACTCGTAAAAAAAAGTCTTTTTTTGGGATGAACCCAGTCCTGTCCCCTTAACCTATTTCTTCCCAAGCGGCCATTTTATAGTCGATTATTTTTTTGGCTAAAAAATTGTCGAAAAAAAAAATAATAATAGCCGACAGCACTTTTCTGAAATAAAATTGTCCGGTCTTTCCGATTCTGAAGTCAGAATTTTGAAATTTCCGTTGCAAAATTTCAAAATGGCGGTTTTAGGCAAAAAACCAATCGACTATAAAATGGCCGCTTGGGAAGAAGTGGGTTAAGAGAGTTATAAATTGGATCGGAAAATAAAACATAAAAAATATATCGATTAACTAAAAAATGCTCTACAGTATTCTCTTATTTTAAAATCATTAAATAATTTTTTTTACAAGTTGTTGGAGTACACGTAAATTTTTGTGATAAAAACAGGGGTTTTTTAACAATGTTCTTTACGCAGACCTATTAGTCAAAATGTATTTTAAATTAATCGAGAAAATTTTTAACTATGAATGAATGAAAGTTAATATTTTTGTACTATGTTTAAACTTAATTTATGGTCTGAAATAAATAAAACAAATTTTGAAAATATGCAGAAGTATAGCATAAACTATGACAAAATATTTAAATTGTGTAAAAATTTAAAAAGTTTTTGCATATCAAGTGACATTTTTTTCAATTGTCAATAATAAATTTTGAATCAGTATAATTGTTGATTACATTTTATTGACAAATATAATGTGTACTACTTTTACAAATAAAATTTTTTCGAACTATTGTGACCTCGTCCGATCTTATGATCAACAGATTTATTCATTAATACAAAAATATCACAAAAATAAAATAATGATATAAAACAAAACCAAATCGATGATACTTAATTTTCTTTTTATTTCAAACTTTATCAAAGAATAAAATGAGCTTTGAATGACCAAAAAATACAGCATAATACTCAAGAAAAAAGCGATTAATTTGATTTTGGAAAAACATGAATATCTTAAAAATGAAAAATCGTTATAGATCGAAAACGAATCTATAAATCGTAAAAGTTCTTTATCAAAAAACGTAAAAAATTAACCTTGGTTGGTCAAATATTACTACGTAATACGAAAGAAATCTACGATCAAATATTTTTTAAACAAGAAAATATCATAAAAAATGGAAAAAAATATTATAAAACTAAAACGATTGTATGAATCTTAAAAATTCTTTTTGATTTAAAATCTTCATTAAAAAATTAAAAAAACGTTTATTGATAAATAATTACCGTGTAATACCCGAAAGATATGCAATCAAAAAAAATTTGAAAAAAAATATATATAAATAAAATAAATAAATATATATAAAAAAATAAAAATATAACCTGTAATATCTTGAAAAATAAAAGTCCACATGATCTGGGCAAATAACTTATCCGAAAGATAGTAAGAAGCTACCTTTTCGGAAATATTCAGAAGGAATATTGCCGTTGTACTTAAGTTATCGTTTGCCATGGAAAATCGATATTTCTTACTAAATGATTTTTTTCTCAAGCATAGAAAAATAAAATTTCTCAAAAATTTTACAGAATAATCTTCTCCATGTATTACTCACCTCCATTTTTTCAAAAATTTTCCATCATATGTTTCAGAGAAATCACGATTCAAACAAAAAGTGACGTTTCCGTGTATAACAAAATAATTTTCTCTTTCAAGTGCATTTTCACCGGATCGATGATATTATTTCTAACGTGCCAAAAAACGATCTAAACTAAAATCCAAAACCTTCTATAAAACAAAAATGTATCCAAAAAACTAAAATAAGTATTATTGTGCCCCCTTCGTTTCAAAGAAACAAACAAAATGAGCCCTGAAACATTAATTTTTACCGTGGATTACTCGAAATATCGATGTATACATACATACACACTAGGGAGGTTCAAAATTTCCAAAAGTTTTCATACATCACAAGTAAGCCTCTAATAAGTTGGTATTTGTCAAAAAAATAAGTTTTCTGCAAGCTGGGTGCTAAACATTAACATTTAAAGGGGGCTACATCAAATTTAAGGAGTTTAAGGAGTGCATATGCAATTTTTCCGTAAAATCGCGAATTAAATAACTAAAACTTAGATATTCATGCTAAAATAAATTTTGGCAATTGATTATACTACTAGAATTGAAAATCAATTGCGTCCTAACCGACAACAACATTTTTGCTTCGACTTAACAGTCGTATAAGTCAAAATTTTGACTTAAGGTGATGCTAAAGCCACCTGTCCCCGACAAATACGAGGATCCACTTTTCTCATTTCATTTTCAATTTAGAGTAAATATCTGTATGGAAAGTTGTTGTTCCAACCAAAAAGAAAAACTTTTAATAGAGATATTTTCTTAAAACTGAAAAATGAATCAAAAAAGTGGTTCCCCGTATTTACCAGTAACACGGGATTTAACATCACCTTAAAACAAGCTATTTTTGGACATTTTGAAAATAACCTCAATCTATGATGATTGTTAAAAAACCAAAGTTATTTTGAATTTTGTTCCAAATAGTATCAAAAGAGAAATTGGCACAACATAGGATATCAAAATGTGGAAGTTATAGCACTCTCTGTAATGCATCGCATTACTAACATTTTAAATGGGATCTCTTATAGTTTGATGTAATTTATATTATATCACTCTTAGATTAGAATAACAACACTCAAAATAACAACTTTGATATGATTTTTCGGCGCTTGTGGTATAAAATACGGTTTGAAACTAGTCGTAAGTAGATTATTTACCTGGTTTGATTTTTCACTCTCATTTCGCTCGAGCGAAAAACGTCACATGAGGCAAATAATCTACTTCCGCACGCGTGTCGAAATGTATTATACTATTAGGTAATATGTTTCATATATACTTATACGTAATTTTATATGAAAGCTGACATGAAAACCTTTAATTTTCGTTGTCGCAGCACTTCTAAGGACATTCTGGTCAAAAGTTATGCTCAATTGAAATTATTAGAAAAAATGAGGTCGCAACCATCAAAGATTGAGGTTATTAATAATGTCCAAAAGTAGCCGGTTATAAGTAAAAATGTTGACTTATACGACTATTAAATTGAAGAAAAAATTATTTTGCCGGTTCAGACGCAACCGATTTTCAATTCTAGTTGTACATTCAATTGCCAAAACTTTTTTTATCATGAATAATTAAGTTTTAGTTATTTAATTTGCGATTCTACGGAAAAATTGCACAAATGCTCTTAAAAAACCTTAAATACGAGGGTTTGAATGTTAACGTTGAGTACCCAGCTTGCAGGAAACTTATTGTTTTGACAAATACCAATTTTTTAGAGGCTTACTTTTGAAATTTGAAAACTTTTGGGAATTTTGAACCACCCTAATACACACACACACTCACACACGCACTCACGCACGCACCCACACATACACACACACACATCCATACGGACATTTTCTAAAAATAGTGTATTTTGATTCCTTATGTCTCAAAAAATATTTCTAACATGACTTTAGAAAAACTTTTTTTTTACTATTACAAAGCTTCCTTTTTGAGGAAACAATAGAGTAAGATACACCAATCAAACGAAAATAAATTTAGTTTTACGAATGCATGCATTATTTTGACATATTTAGCGTATAAAATGACAAAAATATTTTTTTCATTTTTTCGAATTTTCAAAATTCAAACTAGCAAACATATTTTCAGCCTGAACGATCAAAAACTGTAGGAGTCGGAGTCACGCGCGGGCTGCGGGTCTCGTAAAACAGGCCTATGAGAAACTGAATTCTGAAGTAACCAATGAGACTACAAATGCGGAAGAAGCACAGATTGAAAATAACAATGGTACGAGCAATATAGTAATCATGAAGATACGAAGCTCGATGATATGACTGATGGGAACGAGAAAGTTGCTGAAAATTTAGCAGGGAATGTTGAGAACGTTGAGAAGAACAAACAAATAGATAAATGTGTAAATATGGGAGTAAGTTACGATGGTTCTTGGCCTATGCGGGGTTATAAATCAAAGCATGGTTTTGGCAGCATTATCCATTTGCTGGCTGGTTTCGTATCGAATTCGAAATCGTCTCAAAATTCTGCTAAGCGTATGCTATCGATGCCAATGATTTGGGCGAAGATTCGCCAGAATTTTTCTTCTGGTTTCAACATTCAAAACAAATTTAAGTCCGATTTATGAATGTATTTATTATTTTGACATATCTAGCATATAAAAAGATTTTATTTTCGATTTTCACAAATTATTAAAATTTAATAATGCATTTCTTTATCAAAGAGAACGTTAAAGTATATGTTACATACATCAATTAAAAGGAAATTAAGTCATCTTTATGAATTTTCGCATTAAATTGACATATATAGCGTATAAACTGACAGAAAATATTTTTCAATTTTTACAAATTTTACAAGTTTGAAATTGAATTTTTTAACAAATAAGAGTTAAAGTATTTCTAAGATACACTAAGCGAAAGAAAATTGTATCTATTTAACGAATATATACATATTTTTCACATATCAAGCTCATAAAACAATTTAAAAAATTTCATTTTAAAATTTTTTTTCTAACTCTTAAGTTTTTTGAAATAAGCAATAAGTTTCGACAATTTGGCTTCAAAATTTAATCAGTTCTATGTTGGATCATATCTGATATACCTATAAAATTTCAGCCCGAAATACGGTGGCCTTCCAAAGTTATAGTAATCATAAAATTTAACCACATACATACATACACACATACATACGTACACACATTTTTAAAACCTATATGTTTCGATTTAGTCAACTCAAAAACATCGTAATGTCAGATTTAAAAAAAATCGTCGTTACAAAGCTTTCTCGTTGAAAGAGCAAAATTCTCTATTCATATATCCCTAATTTAAATATATATCAAAGTTTAAAATTAATTCGTTACATTTCGGGCATAGCGCGTTTCTTACACATAAGAATTATACACGTAATTATTGTACACAATTTAGCATTGGTCAATTTATATATAGATATATTTGACCAATGCTAAATTGTGCACAATAATTACGTGTACAATTCTTATGTGTAAGAAACGCACTATGCCACATTTCGAAATAATTAGAATTTTTGTAAAATTGAAGGACAAAATACTAATGTGAATAAAACTGAATTTTGATATATTAGAAAGTTATTTAACTTTTATATTGTAGTTATATACCCATAGTTTGAAAATATACTGATTAAAATAATAATTATTTACTTACGGTACTGCCATTTTACAATATCCACATTTCAATAATAATAGGCATAAACTTAAAAATTGGCATGTTTCCCTTAAAAATTGATGTAGCGACCACTTAATATTTTTTAAAGATCTGAAAAAGTTCATGTCACTTTTCATCAAAATACATATAGCTCCGATTTAGCGTTTCAGAAAGAGAAATAAATTGTTTCTCTTGGGATATCCTGCTGTACAGGTACCTATAGGCTAAGTGGAGGCATCCGAATATGGTCAGGCGCTTGTAATTGCAAGTGAAGCTCTGTACGTTGAAGCTATAATAGTAGAAAAACAGAGCAGAAAAAATAGGCAATAATAGTAGCAACAGTATCAGTATGGAAGGGGGCATGCTAAGCTTGTGAGAGGGAGTGAGAGTGAGAGTGTGTGAGAGAGAGAGAGAGAGCATAGAATAAGCGCTCTTCGGTACGCATGCGTTAGCGGCGGAAGCGCTCTAGTCTAGCAATTGGTGCTGCAACGAACGTAGTCTCGGCTTGGCTGGGCTCTTGACGAAACGGCGGCGGCTGCACGAGGAGCTACAGCAGCAACGAAGCCGTGCTGTCACCCCCGCTTCCCCCACCCCCTTGGGCAAGCAGCCGTGGACGCCAAACAACACCGAGGGACCGAGAGATAAATTGCGTCGTTCGAAGAGCTCAAAGGAGACCAAGGCCTTTGCTCCCGCTGGAGCTCGTACGACGCACGTCGCGTGCAGGAGAATTGAGAATCGAGAGCGGGTCAAGCTCCTTCAGGTTTTCCGCGGGAAAAGAAAATCACTAAATCTGCAAACGCTAGTTGACGCGAAACGAGTGCGCGAGCGAGACCGAGTGAGCACAAGGGGAGCTGACTGTGTTCCACGGGTAAATCGATGAACGCAGGCTGCGCGCGATAGTTCTGATGCACAAAATCATCGGCGCTAGGAGCGTATCTGCCTTGCTGTCCAGCTCGAGCAGGTCCGCGCTCCTCGGTCGAGAGTGTAACGCAATGGGGGCTCCGCTAGTCAGGACCTTTATCCGCTAGCCGCGAATCAGCGCTGTAAAGCTGACAGTGACCAAGTGAGTGAGTGAGTGAGTGAGTGCGTGAGAGAGAGAGGGAGAGAGAGAGAGGGAGAGAGAGAGAGAGAGAGAGAGAGAGAGAGAGAGAGAGAAAGAGAGAGTGAGAGGGAGAGAGAGAGAGACACAGAGAGAGGCTGAGAAAAACAGAGTGTAAAGAAGAGCAATATGGGCTGCAAACTAGGCAAGCTGACTTCGTCGACGACGGCACAGGGCCAGGGAACAGGTTCGGGCCGCGAGAGCCCGCCGCCACCACCGGCCACAGATCCGAGGTTACCGCTCACTGCCAGGCAGAAGTACCTGCTCACCGCTAGTTGGAAGGCTATCGCCAAGGCGATGGAGCCCACTGGTGTCTACATGTTCGTTAAGTAAGTCCTTAGCCACGGGAGGCGCCCACTGCTTCCGGTTTTTAAATAGGTTATTGAATGACACCTGACTTCTTTCTACTAGCCATGTGCTCAAGAGTGACAATCTTGATGGTTAAGATATTGCTGGAATGCCTCCAATATTACACTATCTATCAGTTTGGCTAGTGATAAACATTCCGAATTTTCGGTTTTCAAAATTAGGAATCTATTTCTGCATAGTATACGAAATTTGTCGATTAATTTTTTTTTCTAACTATTTCTCGACATTTGAAAATTTCAATTTCGGTTATTCGAAAATTTTTGTACAACGATAATTTAGAAAGAATTACTGCACCCTACCTGTATATCATAATATCTCTTAACTTTAATAATATTTTTGTAGATAAGTATTCTTCATATAGCCAAAATATATTATTTTATATATATTATATATTTATTGTGTTTAGTTTTTTAATGTATATAAATAGAATTGATTACAGTACGATTGATATCTCTATAGGAAAACGTAGTGTCAAAGTAGTTGGCAGCGTTTTTCTTTTTTATTTATAAGCATAATTTTGGTTCGGACAAAAATTACACTTATGCTACTCAGGAAAATTTCTTATTTTTCCGTTTCGTATCGTTGTGTCACCTGAAATCACATGCACCAGCTTTTTCGAAGAGGCAACTTCGATCGCCTAACTTATTTAATAAACAGTAAAAGCTTCTATTGAATCGCCATTTCTATAAAAAAAAACTTCATATAATTTATCTATTTTCGGCGCGTCACAGTAAAATACACTCTTAACTTTCGGAAATAATTTATCGAAAGATCTAAGGGTATGTGAAATGAAAGAGTCGTTATGCTCACCACGAAAAATAATTAAAATTGTTTCTGGTTTCAAATAATACTAGTAAGCGTTTTAAAAAAAGTTTAGTCTCGAATAGCGAACAAATAGATTAAAAATAACAAGTAGTCTAAAATAGAGTAATCCAAAATTTGGAATTTGTCGAAAAGAAAGGCGTTCTTTGTCATTCGATTTCATATAAACATTATCGGATTAAATTCTAGGAGTTTTGTTATCATCTGAATCCAAGTAGTAACAGAATCTCTCGAAAATTTAACAAAATGATTATCTGAATCCAAGTAGTAAAAGAATCTCTCCAAAATTTAACAAAATGATGTTTATACAAGTTCGAAGGGCGTAGTGCGCCGTTTTCTCAAAAATATAATTTTTTTTTACAATGATCTATATTATCAACTTTTCTAATTTAAAGAGTTATTCGAGACGAAACAATTTTTATTGTAACAAATGGCTTACTATACCCTTTGATTTCGTATAAACATTATTTATAGTTAAAATTTCAAAATATTATTTACAGCCGGGAAATAGTTTTGGATATTTTCGTGGTACTTAATGTGTATTGTGACCCATTTATTGAAAATAAAACGAACTTACCTATAAGTGAATTTCGATTGTAATTATACCAGAATCTCGTTCGAGATGATTACTATACAGTAGTTCATCTTGGAGTGGACGTTACCAATTTTCAAAGCTAAGAAATAAAACTGCTCTGTGCTGTTATCTTCCGCTGCGTCGCTACTCATTACTTTTAAAGCACCTTTGAGTAAAATTTCAATTGTTCGAGATGATTATTAGGGATTATAATTATAGATTATAAGGGTGAGTAATTGAAGGGTGGGACATAGTAATCACCTCGAACGAGATTCTCGTATAATTACACTCGAACTTCACCTACAGGTAAGATCGTTTCATTTTAAATTATACTTCTAATCTGCTTCTTCCAGATTACTATATAGATGTTTAAACTGTATAGTGTTTTCAACTTACATGAAAAGATCTATTAGGTCCGTCAGATAGATTTCCGAAAAATAATCGACACGTATTTTTTCCTTATTCAAATCAATGATTATAAATATAGATATAGTAGGTTGAAATGTCGCATGACGTTGCAGCACCGCACGGAATATATGGGTGGTTCTCTGACAAATCGTGCGCGAAAAAAAATGGATTTTCCAAAAATATTTTTTTTATGTTCCTATAGTATGTATGAGTATCCCTGAATTTTTTCAGATTTTTTCCATCATTATTTTCCGAGTTACAGAGGGTCAAACTTGGCCATCTAAGCATTTTTTGCATTTTTTGGCCATACAAATTAATTTATAACTCCTCAGGGAAGCATTTTTCACAAAAAACGTATATATACTTTTTTTTGTAAAATTTTCTGTAGTTTGCACTAAAAATACTTGCAAAGTCATATATATATATATATATATATATATATATATATATATATATATATATATATATATATATATATATATATGTTATAACTATCTTATATGCCAATTAAACCTTAAAATGCTGATTCTGAGAGTTCGATCAAAGCCTCGACCACCAAAAAATTCATGGAGATACCTTTTTATAGTGCAAAACTAGTTAAAATTAGTTAAAATTATGATTTTAATCATAGTTAAAAATAGTTTAAACTAGTTAAAACTAGTTAAAACTAGATAAAACTAGTTAAAACTAGTTAAAACTAGTTAAAACTATGATTTTAATAATTTTTAGCATGGATTGATGATTATCTTAATTTTTAGACTAAGATACAGGCTCCCCTCCATTCTGGGACCTATACTGGGACTTTTGCACTATAAAAAGGTATCTCCATGAATTTTTTGGTGGTCGAGGCTTTGATCGAACTCTCAGAATCAGCATTTTAAGGTTTAATTGGCATATAAGATAGTTATAACATATATATATATATATATATATATATATATATATATATATATATGACTTTGCAAGTATTTTTAGTGCAAACTACAGAAAATTTTACAAAAAAAAAGTATGTATACGTTTTTTGTGAAAATTGCTTCCCTGAGGAGTTATAAATTAATTTGTATGGCCAAAAAATGCAAAAAATGCTTAGATGGCCAAGTTTGACCCTCTGTAACTCGGAAAATAATGATGGAAAAAATCTGAAAAAATTCAGGGATACTCATACATACTATAGGAACATAAAAAAAATATTTTTGGAAAATCCATTTTTTTTCGCGCACGATTTGTCAGAGAACCACCCATATATACTATAATAGGATATCGTTATGTTGAGTGACATTTCAATCTGCTATATCTTTGATTGTAACCTTTTATTTGATAAAAGAAAAAATACGTGTCGATTATTTTTCGATATTCTATCCGTCTATCAGGCGGACCTAATGGATTATTTCATGCAAGTTCCCTATTGAAATTTTTTTCCTACTTGTTTATACGATATTCGTATAGATACCTATATAAGTATACTTATATTTGTAATACCAAACTATATTCAATAAAATTACTGGTTAAAACTGATAAAAAAATTACTGTTAAACATAAATTAAGATTTCATATGCTATTAATAGAATGTCCCGAATAATAATTTCTTAGTTTCACTGCATATTAATATTCTAGTTTAATATAATAGAACAGTAAAAAACAAGACATTAATGCTAGTATCAAGAACTGTTATGAACTATCCAATAATTATTAGCTCTGTACAACAAAACGTTTTTGGAAACAATTGTTTATCTAAATTAATGCAGTTTTAAGTACAATATTACATGTATAATTAATAAGTTATCTTAACTATAATAATCTACTTATTTTATTGTGCGAGTAACATTTGATATTGATCCGAATTACACAAAGGGAGTATTATCGGTACTCCGTGAGTCAAATTCATGTTAGGTCATTTTTTACTTATGTGCTAGGCCAAATCGTGTACGTAAATAGTTGAGTGAGCGTGAAAATTTGTAATCGTTTGCTTATATTAGCTATCAAAATTAGTGAATCAACAATTGAATTTTTGCATTATATTTATGGGATATGTACATATTAAATATATATTAAATATAGGATTACAATATTAAATATATATTAAATATAGGATTACAATATTAAATATATATTAAATATAGGATTACAATATTAAATATATATTAAATATAGGATTACAATATTAAATATATATTAAATATAGGATTACAATATTAAATATATATTAAATATAGGATTACAATATTAAATATATATTAAATATAGGATTACAATATTAAATATATATTAAATATAGGATTACAATATTAAATATATATTAAATATAGGATTACAATATTAAATATATATTTCTCAAAGTCTCATCGAAATCAGAACAATAGTTTTCATGAATTTCATGATTGCAACTACTGTCTGAATCGTGAGTTCCCATAAGGCTACGTGTTAAAAACGTACATATAAAATTCTTAATATATTTTTTCTGGGTTGGTGATGCTTTCTAAAAATGTATATGAATAAGGTCAAAACATACTAGTATACTAAATTTCAGAGTTTTCTGAACACTAATTCGAAACCGATAATACTCCCATAAAGTACAATATCAACGTAGCCTTATACCTCAAGAAAACGTAAATTATACTATATCAATTATTTGTTTCTATTTACGTATCAAAATAATCGAATTGTATATTTATTATTATATATTTATTATATATATTTATTATATATTTATTTGTTTCTATTTACGTATCAAAATAATCTAATAATAATAGAATTATTAATTAAAATGACGGTTGTTCGAGTAAATAATGTGGAACTGAAATGAGTCGAAAATTGTAAACCCTCAATACTCTTGTATATCCTAGTTATTAAACATTATCAATAAAGTTGACATAATCTGGTGATTTTAATTTTAATTTCACTTTTAATAAAAGAAAGAAGGTATTGATAACTTATTTTAATGATCAACTCATGTACCTCGATGACATATGAATCGTATATTTTTAAAATGACTATAGTCAAATTTTTTTCAATTTTGAGTTAATGGCTGATTTGTAATCTTTACGCGTAGTGGAGTCAAGTTAGACAAAAAACATGTCATATTTATAAGTAATTCATATCTAAATGAATTTGGATGAAACCTTTTGCAATACCATTTGAAAAAATCATAGAAAAAGTTTACTTATAGAAAATTGGGAGTTAATGTTTAATTGTTGCAAAAACTATTTTTTATTGCAAAATTAAATAACAAATTTCACAACTCAGTGGATTTAACGAATTCTGCCACGAAAAAACATTCTTTTAGGTTTTTGAGGTCGCGGATAAGAGAGTTTTCAATATTTATTACCGATGTTATATTTAAGATATTCGACTTAGAAGTTTGTTCGTTAGACATGGGCTCTTATGGAACTCGGCTATTAAACCAGATTGACGAGTGTAAAAAAACAGAGAATAAAATAAAAAACTATATACGTTATCAAGTAACTTATTAGGAAGCTGAGTGCAAAATTTGAACGCGTGTCACCACATTTAATTCCGAGTATTGAATGAAAACGTAAATAAAAAGTCAAGCTTGTAGGCTGTGCGAGGCAAAATGGCCGACTAATATATGAAAATGCTACTTAAAGCATAAAAAACTTTTAAAAATAGTAAATTTTAAGGTTTTTGATGTCGCAGATTACGAATCTGACTCCAGATTATCAAAATTTAAAATTCCGGAGCCAAAATTTTCGGCTAAAGTATGAAGATGCTATTTATATCACGAAAAAAATGTTGAAGAATATTTAACTTTATAGTTTTTAAAGTCGCGGATTCCAATTTAGTATAAAAAATTGAAAATCAATAGGTTTCAAAAGGAGCAGATTGTAAATCTAATTACATTTGTAAATAAATAAAAAATTATACAACGAAATGTTTTATTTAACAATGCTAATAAATAATTGTTATAATTTAAATTATGTTTCTTCGCAACGAGAGCAGTTAAGACAGTCTTGCCCACTGCAGACTGAAGATTCTATTGTGCTGTAAAGTCAAGCTTTTCTGCACCCACATGCTGATCCACATCCGCTTTGACATCCACAAAAAATCATTTCCAATAAATTATCTGGAACTGAAGCTGGTTCATATAAGTGGTATTAATTTATGAGGCTAGTATATGGCGCGAGCGAGAAAAGACTCCAACCGATCAGAGTATAGGAATCGCCGCTTTTTATTGGCTGGAGTCTTATTTCACCGATCTGGCAAAAGTTTGCAGAGTTGACAGCCTCATACATATAGTATACTTACAAATTAGTAATTTGTAATTATTAATAGTTACTTATTGATGTACTTACAAATTCCTAAAAATGCAGTATAAGTGCATATTTTAAACGTACGAGTAAAAAATTACAAATTGATTCTTCTTTTCACTTAAACTTAAACAGATCCTTTTGTTTATATTACAAATAATAAGTCTCCAGCAAAATTTTACTTCATTGCGAACAAGAACCTGTAACAAATATATGCTTACTAAAAACGAATTTGTGTTTTTGAAATGAAGGATTTTCAGTTTCTTACAATTTTAAAAAATGTAGAGCAAATTGTTTCATATACCTGCATGATTAAGGGGTAACATCACTCTAGTGGCCCAAAAAAATGCCTAATTTGTACGTTTTTTTTACAAGAGTAGGAAAGAAAGGATCAAATTTCTTTTTTGAGGGTTTACTATACATATATTGAGGTACAAAAATATATTTTTTTTACGTTTAAATATAAAATGGCGGCTATACAGCGAATCCGTGAGAAGCCTTTTTCTCAAGCCTCCAAACGGAAGAACACTTTTCTCGGAAAGTATGAGACCTGGAACAAAAAACCAAAGAAATTCTTAATCTATATAACGTTAACTTTGGAAGTACGTAGGGTTTTTTTTTATTTCAATTTTTGTAGAAATGGCGCACTTCTGAAAAAAAAGTCGATTTTTCTCGAAAAAAAGAAAAGATGTAAATTGTTTATAAAAAAAAAATTTACGGCTACGTAAAAAACGGCTACGAACTTCTTTAGAGAATCTATTGGTGAAGCTACAGTAAAAATTTCAATCCAATCTATGCAATAGTTTACGAGTAATCTGTTCTCCCAGTTTGAAAAAACCGGTTTCGAGAAAAACGCGTTTAAAGTTTTACATGCACTTAAATCATCGATATTTTTTGTTTACCTCTAATCTGCGATGCCTGCACCATACATTTGACCATCCAAATTAATATTTGCCTCCTCCTCTTCCTTTCTCATCGATTTTGAATCTAATCGGGCCTTCTTGGCTTCATCTGTGAGTGACCGCTCGGAAAACTTGACCCGCCGCTCATCAGTTTCAATGCAGAAATTGAAACAATTTGGTCCTATTTTAAGGCCTAATTTCTGCATAAGCTTCATGATGCTTGACAGGCCATCGTTGTAAATGCCTGCGGTAATATATACTGCAGTGTCAAAAACTTGCTTGCCACTGGAGATTGATTTCGGAGCCATACACCACACGATTGAATTGAAACTCTCGTTACTGTTTTGCGTATATCCGACGAGGCAACGAGTCAGCAGATTGTCGCTGTTCAATTCAGCATAAATATGAGAAATTACTTCAAATACCTCTTGCGACATTGCTGGATTGTGTTTATAATTCAAATATTCAGTGGCCTGGGACCTCTGCCACGAGCATCATGAATCTTCGTCGCGCGGGTAACAGGTAAGACCTGTTTTGCGTATATCCGACGAGGCAACGAGTCAGCAGATTTTCGCTGCTCAATTCAGCATAAATAGGAGAAATTACTTCAAATACCTCTTGCGACATTGCTGGATTGTGTTTATAATTCAAATATCCAGTGGCCTGGGACCTCTGCCACGAGCACCATGAATCTTCGTCGCGCGGGCATCTCTCGTGCTTCGATTTGTCGTCCGTCGATAATTTATGGTCTAGCGTTGCGTAGATTTCATTGCGCATATATTTTATAGAATCATAATTTCTACGTATTGCTAGACCATAATAAATTGACAATTTGTTGATTAATTTACCAGTGAGCTTGCCCTTTCCTCCAAGACCTTTAGTTTTCTTTTTTAAATTTCGAAGGCGAGTACTCATCCGTTTCTGCACGTGGTCTATGCACTCTTTCTTCGTTACTGACAAATTTTCATAAGGCTGCGAGTCTACGATACCTTTAAAAGTTTTTGAATCACCGTCTCCGACGTAATTGGCATATTTAAGTTGGTGTAAAGTTGGTCAAAAGCAGCAACTACAACAGCAACAGCAGCAGCAGCAGCAGCAGCAGCAGCAGCAGCAACAGCAGCAGCAGGAGCAGCAGCAGCAGCACCACCACCACCACCAGCAGCAGCAACAGCAACAGCAACAACAATAATAATAATAATAATATCCAATATTCAGCCAAGTGGCCAGGATTCAGTTTAGGGTTTACGGTTTTGTTATATTAACACTTTATAACTGACAATTGCTCAACTTGATGTAGAAGGGCTTAAGATATTTTTAAACTTAATCCTTACATAATTACATATTGTTCAGTTCGGATTTATGGTAGCGATAACGTTTTTATTGCTTACATTTTTTTGCAGAAAAAGTGACTTTTCTTTTGAGTTTTAAAAAAATATGTATTAAATATAATACTATTTTTAATGTAATAACCCTTGGTCAGACCTCAAATCTCCTTCGAACCCGAAATATGTGGTTACGAATAGTTTTTGCTTTCACGTAACCTGCAGGTTGACCCGATGAATCAATTTAAATTTTACGGAACTTACATTATTCGTATTAGATGCTTTTTGACCTAATTAATTTGTTTTTTAAACTTTAATTATATCCTGGCGCTCACCAAATTAATGAATGGCTAAAATTGTAGGAGAATATTCCTCAAAGTATTTAAAATATAAGCGAGTATTTTCTTTTTGAAATTGTTTTTAACAACTTTATTATTAATATCCTGTTATACCCTACTTAATAACTATATAACTATATTTCAATAGTATTTTATACGTGGAAAAAACGCGCGTAGGCGAGATACGGTGGAAAACTGTTTAAAAGACACCGGTCTCACTAGCATTAGCTCACCCGACCTCGGGCAAGCTACATGGCTCACGAGCATTCGCCACAAGCATCTCCGGAGCACTATCTGTTCTAGTACAGCTTAAGCTTACGTCAGACTCCTAGTAAAAAGACTTAGCTTGTCCGAGCAACTCTCGATCACTTAAACTGACTGAGTACAGCAAGACCGGCTACAGATCTTTGTAGAAAAGTTGTAAAGACAAATCTTCCAAATACGTTATATATATATATATATATATATATATATATATATATATATATATATATATATATATATATATATATATATATATATATATATATATATATATATTCATTCAAATCTTACGGGTAAAATAGCTTAAGGCTAAACGCCAAAGATTAAAAATCAACGATTTGTCTTACAATAAAGAAATCATCAAATAACCAAAAAGTAATTATATTTAATTTATATTGTATCATTTAGTTAAAGGCTATTTCTTGTATACAGTTAAAAAAAACAATTATTTGAATAAACAAAAAAATATAAAATAAAATATTCTCAATTATTATAAACCTAAATAAAATACATACATACACATATATACATACATATACATAATAAACACACCTCGTCCCTACTATCTAGGAGTGTACAGCATTAATTAAATACATATAAAAATATAATAAATACACCTCGTCCCTACTATCTAGGAGCGTACAGTGTTTATTATATTAAAATATTAATAGGCGAGAAAAGTCTCATGCGCTAAAAAACCAACGTACCCAACAGTGTCGAACATTATTTTTTGATACAGTAGGTGTGAAATTGTAACTTTAAGAATTTATGAAATGCGAAAAGTGCAACTTTACGCATACTGTATCGAAAACAATTTTTATTGTATTAATATACTGTTATAGAATATAAATTGTCATAACATCACTTGTCATATAATTCATATTTACTTTGTATTTAAAACGCAGATGAATAAGATATTGATGAACACCAAATAATCTTTGTAGATTAACAAATCATAAATAGATATTAAATATTACATCACATTATATGCGATGATAGTTATAACTTATTGACATATTTTCCTATAATGATTTGAAACACAACAATTTGTTATTGTCATAATTAGTGGTATTTTAAAAACTACAATTTTTAACAAATACATAAGTATGTATTACTCAACTTCTTTTAAGGAGACCACCACCTTTGAACCCAAAAACGAAACTTATTTTTATGAGTCCACAAAAATTCTTCCTTTAAAAAGCAATCATTCTTAAAATTTTGTTATTATTAATACTTGGTAATACCTTTAATTTCATCGAAAAAGAACTTCAGAATGACTCCTTTAGAAAAGAAGAATTTTTATGGACTCATACAAATAAGTTTCGATTTTGGGTTCTTGGTGGTATGCCCCCTTAAGTGAGTTTTACTAAAGAACTTACTTGAGTCTCCTTTAATACGCAAATAATTTAACTTAAATATAATCATTATAAACAAATATTTCCGTTATAAGCATTTAGACTCGTAATCATTTAAGTATGCCGTTTAACCGAAAAATCGCCAAAAACAAAGAAAACATTATTTTTTTAATTTTCATATATTATCATACTACATATAAGAAAGTATAAAAATATGCCTCTAAAATAAATTAAATTTTTTTTCGAATTATACGACACTTTTAAGGATTTACAGAATTTTGTTGAAAATCGATATTGTTGAGTTCTCATTTCCACCAGAGAGCAATATAGTCATTCAACCTATTCAAAACAAGATGCCCAAGGGAAAAGAACCTAAACAGGTTAAATAATAGTTATGAAACTTAAGTAAATCGAAATTGAACTGCCAAAAAAAATTGGAACCTGTAAATATAATTTTTTATTCCTGTTTAATAAAATCTTAATTATCTCAGAATTAAGAATTCGATTATTTTTCAGATTCAAAATGTGATTGGCGAAATTCTGTATAGTGTAATTCTGTACAATTACGTAAGGGCTATTTTCCGTACTTTTGACACCGCCCCCTACCCCTACGTAAGGAACCATAAGAATTTTGCAGCCCCCCCCCCCATTACGTAAGATTTTCTTATTCGAAGGCTTACACCATATCAAAATAATTTAATTTTTACCTAACAAAGTATTTGTTAATTTTATTGGTTTATGATTATTCATAAATAAATTAATAAACCATCAATAATTAATTTACAAAGAGGTAAGTAAATTGAAACATTTTTGGTAAAATATTTTTATTTAAAGACTTCATATAAATTTAATTATAAATATTTATGTAACGTTATTGTTACAGATTTTGACTATTAAAATCAATTTCATCGCTGCATAATAGTATTGTATTGTATTGTATTTTATTGTATCAACTTCCTCTATCCTCTTATGGAGTCTCGTACAGGCTTTACAACTTTTCACTTTTGTTAAATCCTTTTTTGATTATTCAATGCCCATATATATTCAAGTATATACATTCTAGTTTTGAATTGAGCCCGAAAAATGTAAGAATTCTAATTGTAAATAATTGAATTACTCAATTGAAATATGTCCGGAGTTTTTAATGTCTTTCCGTAACACTTCAATATTCAGTATTTATTCGCTGAAGAAAAAGGTATGGATTTTAAGAACTGAGGAATATAAAAGTAACAACCTTTTTTAAATAGATAATATGTTTTAATTATTGAAAAACGTCATTTGTTGAAAGTGAATACGGATAAACAATTATGTACTAAGCGCGTATATGCTTTTAATTTGTCTTTCTGTAACGCTGTATTCTGAAAGTTGGAGATAAGTAAATAATTACTTTAATAGCTCAAATTAAAGCTCTTCATAAACCCTTTCAATGCCCTCTTATTATTATATGAAATATTTTTATAACAAAAAGTTATAATACTAAATATGATGGACCTTCACTTTATGTGTCTTTCCGTAACGTCTTATTCACAAGTCGCGCACATGTTCGGAGGGAATGATGTGCAAAATTCTATAACACACAAAGATAAACTTGAAAAAAAGTAATCCCGTTTAATACTCGTATATCATTAGTTCGCATACTACCGTATTACGTCATAATTATATTTAGGAACTTTATAAAAGGAACAGCATTAAAAAATAACCTAAATCATACTATTTGTTCAATACTTATACAGATTCGTTATAATTGAAATGATTAGTAATATTATTTTGTGCAATGTTAACTTTTTAAATTAAATAGATTGTAATAAAAGACATTAATTTTCAAATATATTAGATTTAAAATATTACATAACAAGTAAAATATGCATTTTTATTTTTTACCTAATATCTACAAAAAAAAGGTTTTTTAGCGATGCTAGTACCATATTACTATTATTTATATATAATACTATAAGAAAAAAGCCAGTCCCAAGTAAAAATGACTTATCTATAATTATACATAATTATATATAAATTTTGTCTCTGTATAACTATCTATAAAAAATACCTTTCTAAAAAGTAAAATCTTGGCAAGTATAAGTTTCATTATTACCCACAATATAAATTAAAAGAAATATGTTATTACCAAAATAAGACATTCAATTATGAATTTCATGAATATGCTACAATTAAAATAGTAAACTTAAACTAATATTCTATTTAAAAAATAATATAGTTTAAAATATTTCCATTTTTTACTAATTCTGATAATCTCAAATGAACGCTAAAGAAATTAATGAAATCGATTAATAAATTAGCAAGTATTGTATTTTTATTTGTATATCAATTTCCTTCTTTTATTAATTAGTATGAAGTATACAAATTATTTAAAAAATATTATAGTTTAAAATATTTCTATTTTTTACTAATTCCGATAATCTGAAATAAACGCTAAAGAAATTAATTAAATCGATTAATAAATTGGCAAGTATTATATTTTTATTTGTAACTCAAAGTCATTTTTTTATGAATTAGTATAAAGTATACAAATTAATAATACCTTTCAAATTTAATATTGTAAGACATTAAATTTGACATAAATACATGTTGATAAGAAATAGGTCAAAAAGTCGAACCTCAAACACTGATCTATAATACTCTCGCTACATTACACTCGCGGTACATGTAGTGCCCATATGGAAATTCATTTCTATTATAGGTAAACTAACTGATACTTTTTGAAATCTAGCCAATATAATATTACGGACAAACAGTTTATACCTTATCTAGGGCTTTGACTTGCTGCCATCGTTAATTGCTACGAACCTTAGGTAACTCGAGCACTGTTCGAGGTTATTTTTCCCAAACTCGAGCAACGTTCCAGGTTTAACTGTAGTTCAATATAAAATATAGTGCATTGACGGTCTCTTTAATTTCGACATATAACTATGAACATACTTGACGGACCCGTCGTCTCGCAGTCTATCGGTGGACTACCTACCTTGTTTAAGATCAATTTTTGATCATAAACATCCAACGTGTATTACTCAATATTTTTATATTTCATTTATTTTATTCTTTTATAATAAAACATTACATATTTTTGTACCCTTTAAAAAACTTATAATAATATCCAAAATTTCAGCGCTGTTTGTGTTTTGTGACATAATAAACTTCTTACTATTTCTTGCATATGATACTTTCTTTTAGCTTTTATCTCAAGAGTTCGTCATTATTATTAATATTATCTTATTCATTACATATATATCACATCACATATTGCATAAAACAATTGTATACATATATGTTTTCAGCATCTATGATTATGATAATGCGCCGGTTCGAATACGCGTATAAATGAAACGGGTTAAACTGAAATTTTAGATTTATTCCAGCTGTAGGTAGAAGCGGTTTTGTCAAGATGACACAAGAATAGCACCACCTTGAAGTAATGTGAGCAACAGTTTTAAGGTGGGTTCCGCCAGAATAGGAAAGGGAGGTAGGTTTTAGTGGGTAGGTTTGCGATGCAATGGCCGTGTAGTTTTCTCGCATTTTTGTTTATGTTATTTTTCGTCCTATATTATATACGCGGTGGGTGCATCCCCAACTAACCCCACACTATCCGGCTGTGCGGACCCAGTCGGGTGTGCCTTAGATGGCTTTGTCCTCAAAAAAAAAAATCTATGTTTTTGCTAACTTCTTTTACTTAGAAATATTACCTTCTATTCTACGAACACCGTAAACTTCGAGACGACGGGTCCGTCAAGTATGTTCATAGTTATATGTCGAAATTAAAGAGACCGTCAATGCACTATATTTTATATTGAACTACAGTTAAACCTGGAACATTGCTCGAGTTTGGGAAAAATAACCTCGAACAGTGTTCGAGTTACCTAAGGTACGTAGCAATTAACGATGGCAGCAAGTCAAAGCCCTAGATAAGGTATAAACTGTTTGTCCGTAATATTATATTGGCTAGATTTCAAAAAGTATCAGTTAGCTTACCTATAGTATATATAATAGAAATGATTTTCCATATGCGCACTACATGTACCGCGAGTGTAATGTAGCGAGAGTATTATAACCTATTTCTTATCAACATGTATTTATGTCAAATTTAATGTCTTACAATATTAAATTTGAAAGGTATTATTAATTTGTATACTTTATACTAATTCATAAAAAAATGACTTTGAGTTACAAATAAAAATATAATACTTGCCAATTTATTAATCGATTTAATTAATTTCTTTAGCGTTTATTTCAGATTATCGGAATTAGTAAAAAATAGAAATATTTTAAACTATAATATTTTTTAAATAATTTGTATACTTCATACTAATTAATAAAAGAAGGAAATTGATATACAAATAAAAATACAATACTTGCCAATTTATTAATCGAATTCATTAATTTCTTTAGCGTTCATTTGAGATTATCAGAATTAGTAAAAAATGGAAATATTTTAAACTATATTATTTTTTAAATAGAATATTAGTTTAAGTTTACTATTTTAATTCTAGCGTATTCATGAAATTCATAATTGAATGTCTTATTTTGGTAATAACATATTTCTATTAAATTATATTGTGGGTAATAATGAAACATATACTTGCCAAGATTTTACTTTTTAGAATGGTATTTTTTATAGATTTCACAACTTTTTCAGAGACGGAAATGTATTCTTACTATTCTCGAAAAAATAGAAATATTTTAAAAATAGAATATTCGTTTATGTTTACTATTTTAATTGTAGCGTATTTCTTTTAATTTATATTGTGGGTAATAATGAAACTTATACTTACCAAGATTTTACTTTTTAGAAAGCTATGTGTTACTTTCAAATAAATAAATGTTTGTGTATGGGTAACTTGAAAGTTTCATTGACTCCATTTTCTTTTAAACTACTTGAAGTAATCTTTTGCAATTTTACCTAAACCATTACGTAGCCCTATTGATTATGAAAATTCACTTAAAATAAATTTAAATAAAATTCTTTCTAAAAAACCTTATAGTATTCTCATGTTTTATTCAGATACCAAGTTAACGCTGGGTGAAAATAGTCTTTTTAATGTAATAAAAACGTGAACTTGCAAACATTTGATTAATTATAGTTTTATAATTTCATTAAAATGACCCTTCTGAGCCAGCGTTGACTTTATATCTGGATAGAACATGAGTATATTATGTGTTACTTTCAAATAAATAAATGTTTGTGTATGGGTAACTTTAAAGTTTCATTGACTCCATTTTCTTTTAAACTACTTGAAGTAATCTTTTGCAATTTTACCTAAACCATTATGTAGCCCTATTTGATTATGAAAATTCACTTAAATAAATTTAAAATTTTTTTTTTGAAAATACCTTATAATATTCTTATGTTTTATTCAGATATCAAGTCAACGCTGAGTGAAAAGAGTCTTTTTAATATAATTATAAACCTGAGCTTGCAAACATTTGATTAATTATAGTTTTATAATTTCATTAAAATGACCCTTCTGAGCCAGCGTTGACTTTATATCTGGATAGAACATGAGTATATTATGTGTTACTTTCAAATAAATAAATGTTTGTGTATGGGTAACTTGAAAGTTTCAGTGACTCCATTTTCTTTTAAACTACTTGACGTAATCTTTTGCAATTTTACCTAAACCATTATGTAGCCCTATTTGATTATAAAAATTCACTAAAAATAAATTTAAAAATTTTTTTTTCGAAAGAATCTTATAATATTCTCATGTTTTATTCAGATATCAAGTCAACGATGAGTGAAAAGAGTCTTTTTAATGTAATTATAAACCTGAGCTTGCAAACATTTGATTAATTATAGTTTTGTAATTTCATTAAAATGACCCTTCTGAGCCAGCGTTGACTTTATATCTGGATAGAACATGAGTATGTTATATGTTACTTTCAAATAATCCTTTAAACACAAGAAACACTTACACGAGTACAAAGATTCACAAAGACCCTCAACAATAACAAAAATTTGGGTTAAAAAACAGTACATCTATTGGAGTATTTAATATTTAACAGATGCTTTTGTGACGCAGCAACTTGATTAGAGAACTTGATTTGTATTCAAACTTCACTGGCTGTTTATTTTACCCTCAGAGTATAATTGCTTGAGATATCAAGAAAAGACAGAATCTTAGCATTTGACCTTATACCTCGCTATAACAAGCAGTTTACAGTAAAATTGAGTAATATCCTTTAAACACAAGAAGCACTTACGCTAGTACAAAGATTCACAAACACCCTTGGCAATAACAAAAATTTGTGTTAAAAAACAGTACATCTATTGGAGTATTAAATATTTAACAGATGCTTCTGCGATACACAAACTTGATTGGAGAACTTGATTGGTATTATATTTACATCATGACAACATCAGAGCGGATATTCAATTACTGCATCCCCATGATTGTGTGGTATTTTTCTGGTGCATAGTGGCGTATGCCCTGTATGCTTATGATCAATCAGCAGATGACTTTCTATATCCCCGATGATGATTACACACAAGCACATAAATACTTGTTACTAAGAAGTAGCACACCACAAGTATAACAAAAATTTTATCTAATAATTCTTCGTTGAATGCAATTATCACAGCTAATTGCTGTATATGCATTTTAACAATGACTTTACCTATAAGCGTGGCACAAAAGAAATTCCAACCATATTTCTGAGCAAAACAACTTTACTTGGTGACTTCATTATTTCAGTAATGCTCGTTTCATCTTGTTTATTCCTTGTGAGTTTCAAGGGGGCAACATACTCAAAGGCAGAGAAGACGTCCTTAATTGTTCCTTTTTGTGTACTATACTATTCTACCTCTTCTTTTACTAGTCTTCTTTACTTGCAATGCTAGACATTCCCTGCTCTTTCTTTCCAAGTTCCTGACCCTCTTTAAAACCATACTTTGCCACGATTTTTGCTGCAACAGAAGACGTTGTGTATCCTTGATGATTTAGATTCTGTCAAGGAAATGGTCTCGGTACAACTTCTGGTGTAGCCTCCTGCAGAAATGGAGCGACGGTAATACCTTATCCAGTACTCCTGAATGTTGTGCGTTCTTCATCTCTTTCGACAGAATTCACTGTTAGTCTTTTTCTTTATCTTCTCTCTTACCATGTAAAACTGCAGCTTTTTCCAACTACACTTGGGATTTTCTTTATCTTCTCTCTTACCATGTAAAACTGCAGCTTTTTCCAACTACTCTTGGGATTGCAATAATTTTATTCCACATGACCGCCTTGCCACTTTTTCGGACGTACGATATTTTTCGAAATCGTTGTACAGAGATTTCATCACGTAAAAACAATCCGTTTTATTTTAATAATACAAATGACACAAACGCGTCCTTCATCCTTCAACATTTGATTTTGATAATAGGTTAGAAGATTTTGTGGTTGTCGTCTGCACTGTCTGCAGGCACTATATATATATATATATATATGGTCTGTATGTGTATATGTATATTATACATATGATATGTGTATATTATATACATATGAGTAGAGAAAACGGAAGTCACATATATATGATTAGAGAAAACGGAAATGCGGAGAACAAAATGAAAAGAAAAAATTTGAGCAAATATATTATGCTTTATATCTTTAATTAGATGAATCTTTTTTAACCGAAACTTTTTTTACGCGATAGACTAAATTATTATCTCTTAAAACAGTGTCAATAGACTGCACATAAGTCAATCAGTGTTTAGATATTGATATTTAAAGATTTTGAAGAGGTTAAAAAGGCACAATTAGACGTATAAAAGGCGACGGTGCGCCCTTCGGCTTCGTATCGTACCGTGGGTACTTATACGTGCCAGCGGGCGCTGCCGCGCCCCTTGATATATAATTATATACAATTATATGTCATTTTTACTCGAATAATAAATTAATGCAAAATTAACATAATAAATAATCGTTTTTATTGAAAAATATTTATGTTTTATACATCGCAATACAATAAATTATTAGAAAACAAAAGAAAAAATTACCCTAAAATGGATTTGACCATAAAACCTGTAGGTAGCAAGTCATTACCTTAATCACTAGCCCAACAGTCTTGTTATAAGAGTAGTATCTAAAATACATCATAAGCTGCACCGGTAATCACGTTATTTACAATTATACATAGTTACATATAGTTATATATAATTATATATAAATGGACTTAGACATTTTTTCAAAAGAAAGTAACATATAGTCAGTAAAAAAATGAAAAGCTAGATATAGTTATAAGTATTTGGTTATATTTACTAGTATATAAAATGTTATATATAAACATGTATATCTTTGGGTCCCTGGAAAAACGAATTATGTCCATGTTTTGAAAATTGAGTTTTTAGCGATTTTTATAATAATGAAAATAGTCGGAAAAGTGCGATAACAAATGACCATATCTACTACTTATAATTTTTTAACATTAGTTTAAATGGAAAATAAAAACTTTAAACCTTAATATCTCAATAACATAAAAAAGTGGACTTAAGTCGTTTTCCCAGGAGCCCACAGATATGGGTGATTATCAAGAAAGCGGTATTTTTAGTGTCGCCAATACACTGAGTAGAGAGGAAATATTATTACGATCTGGTAAACGTTTAAAGTTCTTAAAATCGATGCATTTGAACATCTTAAATACAAAACTAAGTCAACTATGCTATATTTTTAACACACAAGTGATCCCTGACAACACGTAATGTTTTTGGAACGTTTTAAAAACGTTATAGTTCAAACCTTCAAACGTTGAAAAACAAACTTTTAAATACGTCTGAAAAACGTTGATAAAACGTCTCAATGTCCGCAGATTCGTTCCACATAGGACGATGAAAAACCGGTTTTAAAAGTTCGAAATGGGCTTGAAAATGGTTTGAAAAAATACTAGCTTAGAATATACCGAACAAAATCGTTTAAATAGAATTTGATGCTACAAATATTACTAATTTTAGAAGTACCATCTGAATTGTTTTTTTGTTTCGAGGCTATGTAGGAAGTTCCACGTAAGAAACACCCGACTGGGTCCGCACAGTCGGATACTGTGGGGCTGGTTGGGGATGCATCCGCCGTGTGTATAACATAGGACGAAAAAAACCGATCCACTAAAGTCTACCACCCTTTCCTCTTCTCACCCGGGTACCGTTTATCACATTATCTCAGGGTGGTGCCATTCTAGTATCGTATCGACAACCGCTGCTGCCTTAACCTGAACCAAATTTAAAAATTTAGAATTTGAAATCCCCCGAGAGGACGTCAAATCTAACCCGTCTCATTTATACGCGTATTCGAAACGACGCATTCATCTCCATACGGAAACGAGAAGTATCCATCCCCGCGACATTCATAAAATGAGAGAAAATGAGCGTCTCCCGGTTAAGAAATCGTCCCATCTTCTCCCTCCACGTCCATTTCCATAGAGTCATCCGACGTCCCTGGGTTATGTTGATGTATCGGAGCGTCTCCCAGCGCTTCATTCATACCTTCGTATTGAAGTTGCCAGCGACTACGATCTCGCCTCCTACCTCGCAGACCGCGTCTTCCTGCTCGTCCAGACTCCACCTGAATTGCTTAATACGCACGTTCGGGGTAAAGTAGCAGCTCATGTAAGTTACGTCTCTGCTTCTCACCCAAACAAAGCCGCTTCCGGCCCCGTGTTCGTCCACTCTGATAGTTCGTGGGTCCACGTAGATTGCTGCTGAGCCAAGTGTGTCTTTGTACCACGTAGGTACGTTCCAGTCACAGTACTGCTCGCTGATTATCAGCACATCAGACTTCATCTCAGATATACTCTGAGTCAGAAGACTGTTGGCTAATTCGGCTCTATGGAGGTTCGCTTGAAAGACCGTTATGCAGTCCATCATTAACGCTTGGCTTTGGTCTGCCTACGCGTTTCACGAAACACTCTACACTGCCTCGAGCCCGGCGTGTGGCCCAGCTGTGCTTTGTCTACTTTCAGGTCAGTGCACAAGACGAACTTCGTCTCGGTAGCCTTGCAGGCTGTTCCTTTGTGACCTTCCGCGCCACATTTGTAGCAGGCCTTGTTCGTAACCCAGACATCAGAAGCACCGCTGGAGGCGTTGCCATCTTCTCACTCATATATCTTCTCAGTCGTAGTACCACTCCCAGCCTGTCCCGGCGCGAGAACAATCGGGTCGGGCGGTTTTCTGTGCATCTACTTCACGACTAGCGTACAGCCTGAGAGGAGATGTTTGAGTATTTTGTTGAGTGTAGTGCGCGTGGTAAATATAGAGTAATGATCTTGTAAGAGTAAATGTGTGTAGAGTGTGTTCGGTTACCATTTAGTCACCTTCTGACTTCCAGGCGTACTGGCAAGTCATCCAGCTACAAGCCCTCCCGGGAGAACCACTGCGCTTCCTCATGCCAGGAAGTCTATGCCTCGGCCACGCGTCAACCCAGGCAACCATGGAGGGAAGTACCATCTGGGTGATACTTCCAAATTTGATAATATTTATAGCATCAAATTCTATTTAAACAAGTTTTTTTGATATATTCTATGCTACTTCTTTTCAAACCATTTTCAAATCATTTTCAAACCTTTTTCTAACGATTTAATCCAAACTTTTTAAAAACGTTTTTAAACAGTATACATTTTTACCATTCAGCAAACCTTGGAGAGTTTTTCAAACGTTTTAAAAACGGTTTTACAACGTCTTATGTGGATTGAATCTCCGAACATTGAGACGTTTGGCCAACATTTTTCAGACGTATTTATAACTTTTCTTTATAGCGTTTGAAGGTTTTAATTTTAACGTTTTAAAAACGTTCGAAAACGTGATGTGTTATCAGGAGTATATATATAGCCTAAAAATAATTACCGTGGCCTGACGCCGCCGAACAGTTCACGTAATTCTGAATTTATTAGACAATAACTTTAGAATTTAATTGTATCTAACCTATGAGATTTTAAAGTACGTCATACGTATAATATGTTCTAATTTTTTCAGTTTTTTTTTAAACGGGTCTGTCTACAGGAGTGTTACAAATGTTGTCACCAACTTTTTGAGTTTTAAAATCCCAGCTCAATTTATCGTATTGTATTGAGTACATAAGCTTAGTAGCGTGATCTAACCTATGAGATTATTTAGATCGAACTTCGAACAACTACGTACACTCTAAACCTAAAAGAATAAAAATTGACGTTAGGAAGAATAAAAGGAGCACTTTATTCTTTTAAAAAAGTATAAAAGGGTGATTTTATTCTTTAGAGAATTTGACAATGACTTTAAAAGATTAAATTGTACAATTTATTCTTTTGTAAAGAATAAAGTTCAGCTTTTATTCTTTTAAAAGAGTAAATGATGAATTTTATTCTTTACAAAAGAATAAAGTCAAGAAATTATTCTTTATAAAAAAATAAAATACCACCCCGCTATTTGAAAACAATAAATAACGGATTTTATTCTTTACGAAAAGAATAAACAGAAGATATTATTCTTTATTTAAGATATATAAATAAATAAATATATATATATATATATATATATATATATATATATATATATATATAGATATATATATATAAAAAGAACACCTATTTTGTAGTTCTACTGCTGTACTAACCATCAAATCCTTAGAGATTACTTTTAATCTAAAGAAAATTATGACACTCGCTGATCACCTCAGTCGGAGTAATTCCATTTTGTCAAAAAAATTTTATTCACAAAATAACACATAGGTATCTACGAGGTTTGTCCCAAAAGTATCCGACCTACGTTCATATCTTCGCGCGGACAGACTCAGGCGACCTCTGGAGGGTATGAACGTCACCAGCAACTCCTAACCTTCTCGTCAGTAGCCTGAGATACCGATGAAACGCCTTAGTTCCCGCGCAGCGTGTATTTGTTTACAACTACTTTTTTGTGTTCGTCACAATTTGCTTATTGTTAAAAATGGCAGAACAAACCGAACAGCGAATTTGCATAAAATTTTGCTTTAATCTCGGTAAAAGTTGTGCGGAAACTATTGAAATGTTGCAAAAGACCTTTAAAGATGAATGTATGGGCAAAATACAAATAAAAGAGTGGTATAGGCGGTTCAACAGTGGCCGTCAAAGTCGAAGCAACATCAAGTCAATGTTGATTGTTTTTTTCGATTATGAGGGCGTTGTGCGCCACGAATATGCCCCTACAGGCCAGACAATCAATAAAGAGTACTACGTTGAAGTTTTGAAAAGATTACGTAATGCAATCAGGAGAAAACGACCGAAACTTTGGGAAACCGGTGACTGGCTTCTTCATCACGACAATGCTCCAGCGCACGCATCAAACCTTGTGCAGCAGTATTTATTGAAACACAGTGTTGCGCAGCTCCGCCAGCCTCCATACAGTCCTGATATAGCTCCCTGCGACTTTTGGCTGTTTCCTCGATTGAAAATGCCGCTTAAAGGACATCGATTCGACAATAAACAGACTGTTGAAACTAATGCGACGAATGCACTAAAGGCGATTCCGAAGTCTGACTTTCCAGAGTGCTTTAATAAGTGGAAACATCGATATGAGCGTCTTGTTCAATCAAATGGGGACTACTTTGAAGGATACCACCCCCCGGATGACGAAGAATAAATCAAGCGCCGAGAAATCGAGGTAGGTCGGATATTTTTCAGACAGACCTCGTATATGTAAAACTGTTAAATCTGTTGTAAAACTTTCAGCAGAGTAATTATTTGATTAAATCATGTAATATTGTACTTCAAACATATAAAATAAGTCTTATTTACTGAACAGTTCTAATGAAAACTGTAGAAACTTGTTCAACCAAAAAAAATGATTACAGTCGTTGATCACCTCAGTCGGAGTAATTCCACCAAAACATCATATCTGAGAAACTAAAAAACCTTGACACTCCAAATTTTGTGTCATAGTTTATTATGCTCAAAGATGAAGGAGGAAAATATTTCCAAGGCCTTAGATAATCTTATTTCAATTTTATCGAAAAGAGTCTTATACACAAAAAAGCATATATGTATACCTATACCTATATATGTATACCTATATATATATGTCAAGTGCTTCAATCACCTCTAAACTTAAAAGGGAGTGATTAATCAATTGAAACATTTAATTTTTCACTTTGTTTTTGAAGTCTCAAACTCTGTTGGTTCAAGAGAAACGCTACTTTAAAGAAAATTTTAAAGTTTCCATTACCTCAATTTCAACAATTATTTTTTGGGTCAAACAAATTTCTACAGTCTTCATTAAAACTATTGAGTTAATATGGCTTATTTAAGTTGATTAAAGTGAAAAATTAAATGTTTCAGTTGATTAATCACTCCCTTTTAAGTTTAGAGGTGATTGAACCATTTGACATATATATAGGCATACATGCTATTTTGTGTATAAGACTCTTTTTGATAAAATTGAAATATAAGCCAGGAGGGTTACAGATTGGCATGGCTCAAACGTGACGTAACTTAGATAACTGTTGGAATCGCTCGGGAATGGTATACCTATTGAAAATATTGAGGTGCGCCAGCTTGAAAAGGTGTGCTATTTGTATAAACAACGAAAAAGTGAAAAAAAATGCGAAAATCGCATTTTCTCCCGGAAACAATCGCATATAACTCGGTAAGTATGCATTTTAGAGAAAAAATGTATACTTATAAATTTGTTCGTTATGAAATTTTCTACCAGATAGGGTTGGTCCGATATTCGTAGATTTGAAATATTCGCTGCAAAATTCTCGAAAGTGCAAAAAAAGTAGGTAAAAAACAATGTAATTTTAAATTATTTATTTAACAATGAAAAAATAACCCAATCACGCCATAAATTTAAAGAATAGTACTTGACTGCAATACAAAACGAGAGCCGCAAGGCCGATTAAGATCGGGCTGACAGTTTTTGCATAATGCAATTGTTAAGTAACCTACCTGTGAAAAAAGACCTTTTTTTTAATTTTGTGCCAGGCTCAAAATTATGAATGTTTTTTTTTGCGCCCGCGCTTTTACACCTTCTTGGACCCTTAAACTATCATATAAAATTGCTATCTCAACCATTTTTCACTTTTTAATAACTTTTTGAGAGGTTTTAAAAAGTATGAAAATTTTGGCTTTTAAACAAATAAGCCTGTGAAGCGGGATTTACAATTCGGTCCAGTAGATGTTGAAATATTAACTTTCAAAGTCGGGAACGGTATGCGGCATAACGGTTAATGATGTAACAATAAATTATATACCAATCGATATGTTTTTCCGAGATGTTTTCGTATCTGCTTTCAAAAATTACATTGCACGTGTGCATCACGCACAAAAATTTGCATAAACATTGTGTAGTGCGCGCTCGGAGCCGAAATTTGGAGGGGTGGGGATAGGCTGCGAAACTTGAAATCGTCACTTCAAAATCGGCGCGATCGCTTCAGGATGATATATCTTGGCTTCTACTGCACCGATTTTGACGATTTTTTTTAATTGGGGTAGAAAAACGAGAGGATTTCAATTTTCATAGTTACATCTATCAATTTTAAAAAATAAACAATCGGTGGGCGATTTTCATAATCGAGCATTTTTAAATGTTGATAAAAATAAGTGCTAATCATAATATCCTTATTGTGCATATATTGTTCATTGTAAATTAGTATTAAATTGAAAAATTTCAGGCTAAAACTATTTTATTGTTACTACTATTCGTAGAAGCCATAAACATATATACTTTGGGTTCATTTATGACTTTGTTTTGTTACTTAGTGTTGCAAGGCAACAGTTTAATTTTGCTTATATATGAAGTATACTAATTTTTAATAAATTATTCGCACAGCCCCTGTAAAAAATTGAAAAGACATTCATATATCCCGAGGAAGTTTCTGATCAATTCGACTGTCTGCGCTAATACCCACTGGCGTCGGATAATCTGTACGAGTGTATGTCTGTCTTCTGCATTGTAAATTATAATTGCTTTCAAATGACCTTATCCCTTAATTTATTATCTTAGCTATTAACGATGCACCAAGACGCAAGCTTAAAGTAAATTAGAATGTTGTAAGGACGAGTTATCTTCAGTAATTGTTAGGTTAGGTGGATTTCATCTTTTAATGTCGTTTATGGGAACTATTGGATTTATTATGGATGGAAGCGGTCTTAAAGAGCTTTTTTGTACAATTTTTGCCGAAAATTCTGTTGACAAAATTTTAAACGGTCATGCTTATTCAAGAGCTGTCAAAGGCCATATTTTGGCTCACTTGGCTTTAGGAAAAATAATGTTATCTTCTTTTGATTTAACGAATGATGAAAACGCACTTATATATGATAAATTGACTTTAGAAGATAGTACCTTAACAAGTATTGACGAAACCGTTTATTCAGGCTGAAAGAATGGGTAATTGGAAGTTACACCTCGAAAGCGTTCGAAAAATGTTGCCATTTTTCCATGCTAGTGGACCTTATCTATACGCGAAATCTTGTCAACTGTATTTGCAAGACATGTATGAACTCGAAAAAAAATGGATCCACTAGAATATGAAAAATTTACGACAAAGGGCTTTTTCACTATTAGAAGATCAGATAAATCTTGCAGCTGCATTTGGTCTGATATGTCTATAGAACAAGTTTTTATGCGTTCAATGAAAAGCAGCGGTGGGCTTACACAGGGTCGAGGAATAACTGATTCAGTTCTTGCGAAATGGGTATTGACAATGCCTTTCCTTATCGATGTCAGAAATCCAATGCAATTCTTTTGTAATGTAGCTTTGACTACTTCATATCAACACGTTGATGATAGATCTTCACGAATTCAAGAAGACAATCGTGCGTTAGACTTAATGTTAGAATTTTTCACTTCTTATGATCCATTCGTAGTCTCTGATGCAATTGTTTCACTTAGCTCAGGCATTAAAGGTAATGAAAATATTAATTGTCACAATGCTCTGGATATCGGGTTAAAAATTATGAATAATATTGTCGGAAATAATTTTAACGCGCTTAAATTCCAACGAAAAAATCGAGTAATGCCTCTTCAAGCTATTCATTCCATTAAATTAAAAAATAAAAATGTCATTATCAACCCTGCATTAATATTTCAAAGAATTAGTTTAGCAATGGTGGGTAAAATCGAGTTGAAAGATTGTTTTGCATATGAATTGGCGCCTTATCCACTTTCTATGTTTGACAATGGTATAATACGTAAAACTGAGAAATCTAAATTGTATGATCATTTTCAACCTATGTACGACGAGCCATCGTTAGATAATTCTTATTATGTAATTGATGGAGGATTTTTATTTCATAAGGTTGTGGGCCACAAAAAGAAACTTTTGAAGTAATTCTTGATCGTTATGTAACTTATGTAACTAAATATTACGCTGCCAATAGCTTTATTATATTTTATGGTTACCCTGAAAATTTAAAAAGTTGTACTAAAGGTGCAGAACGATTACGTCGACAGGCTAGAAATTTATATGCAGAAATACAATTTCATTTGTCCATGACCGCATCAACATCGCAAGAGAAATTTTTATCGAACGATCGCAACAAAAATCGATTTATTTTATAGTTACGAGAAAAATTGCAAGCCGATGGATATCGTACTGAGCAAGCTCAAGAAGACGCTGATACTCTAATTGTTGAAACCGCTATAAATCTAGCCACCAACGAAAAGCCAGCCATTATTGTAGCTGAAGATATAGATGTATTTGTAATTTTAACGCAAAGAGCGCCTGTAGATAAGAAAATTTATTTCTTAAAACCAAGTAGAGGAAAAACAGCTGAAAGGCTTTACAGTTCCACATCTCCTATCGGCGAAAATTTAAAAAATCTGATTGCTTTTATTCACGCTTTCACTGGATGTGATACTACATCTACTTTTTTCAAACAAGGAAAAACTAAAATTATAAAATTGTTAGAAAAAAATACAAGCTTAATTGAAGAAGCTTTAATTTTTAATAAAACAAATGCAACTGCATAAGAAATTGAAAACGCCGGCACAAAAATCATTGCAGCTATGTATGGGGGCAGGAAATCTAGTAATTTACAATTAAATGATCTAAGATATTTATGTTTTAAAAGTAGCTCTACGAAGAAAGCTTTTAATTTAGCTATGCTTCCGACAACTGAATTAGCTGCAAAACAGCATACGTTTAGAGCATATTATCAAGTGCAACAATGGCTCAGTAATTCGTTGGACCCGACGCAATGGGGTTGGAGTGTTAGGGATAATAAATTACAACCAACCTATACAACTGATTTACTAGTTCCTTACAATATATTATGAGACATCAGTTGTAAATGTACAAAGGGCTGCACAAAATCTTGTATTTGTGTAAAACACGGATTAAAATGTTCCGATTATTGCGCAGGATGCCACGGTCAAAATTGTAAAAATTGCGAAGAAAATGTATTAGACAGTAATATAGATGTAGAAGATAGTAGCGAACTTGATATTGATGGCGACAATGATGTACAATTCCATGTAAATACAGACATATTAACAGCTAACGAATGCATTTCCGACAACGAAGACAGCGACGACGAAATTCCGTGTAAAAAAAAAGTATGCCAATTAATGTAATAAATGAACTTGTATTATAAATAAATTCTGTAAATTATGTAAATTTAATGAAATTGTCAATATTTTACGATTATTTATACCTTATTTCCTGTTATTAAATGTACTATATGC